>QVRM01003284.1:302500-770000 GCA_003439945.1 Dermanyssus gallinae | reverse complement strand
TCTTGTTGTTGTTGTTGTTGCTCTTTGCTATTGCTTTAGCTTCTGAACCAGTACTGTTACTTTTACTACTACTACTACTACTACTACATGCTTTATTACTGCAGCCACTACACACGAAAAACCACCAACGACCCAAATCGACAGCGTCTAATGATTGGCCTTTAACGTACGCCGTTATTTTTGCTATTCGATTGTATCAGCTCTCGTGGACGTGGACACATCTTAGCGATATGTGAGCGCGCCGGCGTCTCCGCATAGGCGTAGGTGTCGAGCCTCCGTCGCCGCCGCAGGGGGGGTTCTATTTGTGGGGGCCACTGCTCAGCTTCGCGCTTTTCCGCACCCCCTTCCCTCTTCTTCTTCTTCTTCTGCGTATTGTGGGTCGTCGTCGTTGTTGTTGTTGTCGTTGACGAATCTACGATTACTTACATAGACATGCACGTATGTTGTCGTTGTTGTTATTGTTGTTGCTGTTGTTGTGTGAGTTTGTGTGTTTTCGATCCCTCTGAATTTGTTTTCCTGATTCGTATTGGGTGTGGCTGTGTCTCGGTGTGACTTCGATTCATTCTTATAGGACTGTGTGTGTTTGTGGGTGTGTGTGTGTATATATTCGATTCTAATGTTTGCCATTTCGATTTTTATGTACGCTTCTTTTTTTTCCCTATCTTTATTGTGTCTATCTAATGGCCATTTATGAGCGGGCGCTATCCGTAGCAGCTGGGTGACGCGACTGTTTATCTTCTTTAGCGACGTCGAATGCGCGTTCTCCTTATCTTCTCTCTATTTCCCTCCCACTCTCGCTTTCTCTCTCGCCCTCATGCTTCGGCAGACAGGTAGATGATAGCGGGCAGGTAGATCGCAAAGAAGACGACGGCGACGATGGTGATGATAATGACGACAACAAAATTGATATCGATAATTGTGATCATCATTGCAATAATAATAATAATAATAATAATAATAATAATAATAATAATAATAATAATAATAAAAGTAATGATGATGATATATTTAGTCTTTATGTCCTCTCAGTAAAAGTGCACTTTATGATAGTGGCCGTCGTTGTCCGCTTGGACAAGCGGTGGTTTCATTCAGTTTATATATATATATATATATATATATATCTGGGTGGCTGGATGATTGACGCATATATAAAGGTGAACGATGGTTTGCACCAACTGCTCGAGAATAGTTAAGCAAGGGTGGGTGGCTCAACCTCTAAATCTCTCTGTCTCTCTCTCTCCGTCCCTATTACTTCCCCTCTTCCCTCTCGCTTCTCTCTCGCTGTCTCGCGCACTCTCTCTCTTTTTCTCTTTCTCTCTCGACGTCTGTGTATCTACCTATATTCATATATATATCATCAGCTCCCCATCCCCCTCCCTCGTTCCCGACAGGAAACGCTCTATTCGTTGATTCATTCATTGTTTAGTTAGCTAGATACCTGTACGTCAGCTGCCTAGAAAACAATTTCTCAGGCAGTTGTCTGGCTGGCCAAAATGATTCGGCTCGTTCCGCCACATGCGCGGTAACTAAAGCAGCTGCTCTAGCCAAGTTTACGACAAAGACCCGAAAAAGGTCTACTTACTACTACCACTGCCTGTTCGTACGAACAAAAAAGACCCACGTCAACAACAGCAGCAACAGCAACATCATAGCTATCAACATCATCGCCGACAACACCTTCAGCAGCAGCAACAACAACAACAACACGAAAGACCACATTCAGACCATATTCAACAACAATTTCGTTGACAACAAATGGCAACAACAATAGCTACTGACAACAACAACAACAACAACAATAACAACAACAACAACAACAACAACAACGGCAACACGCGATCGTCTGCCGGCAACGGTTGCCAGGCTGACGGTCGCTTTTGTCACCGGCATTGTCAGAAAGTATCATAGTCATCATTATCATTATCATTTTATGACTATTAACAGTTGTAGCAGCAAAATCACCACTAAAACCAAGGGCCAGCTCCTGTTTGGCGTCTGTTCAGACTGCCACTGGCTTCTCTCACTTGAATTGCTATCGGTTTTCTGCTTTATATTCGGTTGATTTCTCGCCTTTTACTCAGAGATATGCACACAATCTCTCAATCTACCTCTATAACAATGATGAGGAGTAATGCACGAGCAAGAACAAAACGGATTTATATGATGTGTGTCTATTTGCGGCACGCGTACAGGCTTGTGCTGCTGTATCTGTAGAGATAATGATTCGGTGTAGTACGCGTATACATTGGCTTAAGTCTATTAAAATTCGATGCCGCACTATCTCCCCAAGTTTATAAGACTAATTGTGTAAATTGTATACAACTTCTAGTTTGTCGATGGAATGACTGAGGCTCTTGCAATCGCAGAGTAAGTGAAGATATGCCGGGATAAAAAGCTTGACACATCTACTTTGGTAATTTCTCATTCCAAACGAAGACATTTGTTTATTTAAAAGGTATAATTTTTTCCCCGAGTTGTACTAGACTCTAAAGTTTGTTAAATATATTTTGGGAGACCATATATATGTATATTTATATATACACATATCTATATGCGTACGTCCAAATCTGTGCCGCTAAACCGTTGCTAAACTTACGTTTTGTTCAAATTAGAGTGCGAACGGGAACACTGGCGTTAACAGAATTTAATAATCGATTTGTCTTACCTGTTACCGGGAAACTTGCCTACTTTTCTAGAGACTAACATAAAGTATCACATAGACCATGAACTTATATTATCGACCATCGTGTCACGTCGATTCAGACGCAGAGCAACTAGTGGATTGCTTTTTCGACAGCAATGCGGACAATATGGACGACACTTCGTATATGCTACAAAGTGTCAACTGTTCAAAATTCAAGATATGTCATACGTCTGTATAGATGTGACTATGGGCGTGGGCGGTGCATATGTGCGTGTGTTAAGCGCGTATGCTAACCCGAGTTACCGAATCTGTCTGTAGTCGCCTGTCTGTCTGTCTATAGTCGATCTCTCAATAGCATTCTGCTCGTTCCTCCATCCATCTAGCATTCATTTCCCCTATCCCTAAAGCTATCAATCTTCACATGCACGTTCATCAAACAGTAGTAGCCAACCTGGTCGTTATCAACTGCCGACACCGCACCGCACCACATCTTCATCACGATCACGTTTGCTATCATTATCAGCTCCGTTCGTTCTCGCTCTATTGTGATCGCCGTCATCGTCGATGCCGCCGCCGCCGCCGTCGTCGCCGAGACACCGCCCGACGCCCTCGGGGGCGCCAGTAGCGGCCGTAACAGCAGCCGCAGCCGCAGCAGCAGCATTGTGACCATCAGCATCATATTTATATTGCAGATTGCTGCGTTCGCCCGTGTCCTACCGAATTCCTGCCGGCTCACCGGTTCGCCCTCTTCTGTCGCAGTAGCAATAGCAGCAATGCCAGCTGCAGTTGCAGCATTTTGTAAGTCTGCTGGCTGGATATTGGCCAGCCAGCAGGCGACAACAGTAGCAACAGCAGCAGCAGCAACAACAGCAACAATAAGAGCAGCAGCAGCAACAATAAGAGCAGCAGCAGCAACGGCAACAACAACAACAACAACAACAACAACAACAACAACAACGACAACAACAACAACAACAACAACAACAACAACAACAACAACAACAACAACAACAACAACAACAACAACAACGACAACGACAACAACAACAACAACAACAACAACAACAACAACAACAACAACGACAACAACAACAACAACAACGACAACAACAACAACAACAACAACAACAACAACAACAACAACAACAACAACAACAACAACAACAACAACAACAACAACAACAACAACGACGACGACGACGACGACGACGACGACGACGACGACGACGACGACGACAACAACTCACCCAAAGACTTACGACAATACCCACGGAATGGTGGTCTGCCGCCCCTGTCAATGATGATGATGATGATAGCCGCCCTTGTCAATGCTGATGACGATGAAGATGATGATGCTGGTAGCCACCCGCCTTGCCTGTTGATGACAACCGCTGGTTGCTGATTCTCCTGCTGATGATTAAGTATTGATGACGAGTCGTATGCTTCTCGGCAAGAAAGCAGCAAAAGAAATCAAAAACGAAAAGAAACCCGCCAGCCGTCCACAATCAGCGGGTGCAGAGCAGAGTAGCCGCCTGTTCACAGCTTACTCGCCTTTCGTCACCCGACCATTGAAACGTACGAAAAGTAGTATTGTCCGGCAGCAGCAGCAGCTGCAACAGCACAAGCAGAAGCAGAAATTGTCCAAGTCGCCGGTAGTAAGATCGCCTTGCGCGCCAGTGTCGCTATTTTTGTGGACGTTGTTGCTGCTATTGTCGTTGCTGATGTTGCTGCTGCTTTTAGTACAACGGTTGTTGCTGCTTTTGTTCTTGCTATTCCTCTTGTCGTCGTCGCTGTTGTTGCGTTTGTTGTTTTTGTTGTTGTTGTTGTTGCGTTTGTTGTTGTTGTTGTTGTTGTTGTTGTTGTTGTTGTTGTTGTTGTTGTTGTTATTGTTGTTGTTGTTGCGTTTGTTGTTGTGTTTTTTTTGTTGTTGTTGTTTTTGTTGTTATTGTTGCAGCTGTTGTTGTCTCGCTACTGCTGTTGCCCCTATGGTTGCAAGTCGCAGCAATTTTCCCGTCGACCTCTCGTTTTTAGAAGTATCTGTCTAGTAGTGAGTGGTTGGTTGGTCGATCGGTTGGCTGGTTAGTCGGTGGGTCGGTCGGTCGCCAACGCGACATGCGACGAAACTTGTATCTGCGTTTCTACCTACCAACGTCTGTTCAGATATGCCATGCATATGGCTAACTGCCATGCATCTGGCCGGAACAGCTGAACTGGGTGCGAGCAGTTGTGTAACACCCCACGATAGCGACAATGATGAGCAACAACTACAACAACGACGACAACAACAACAACAGCAACATAGTTAACAACAGAATAGCAACCTCAACAACAGCAGCAGCAGCAACAATAGTTACAACAAAATGGCAACCTCAACAACAGCAACAAAAAAGTTGCAACCTCAACAACAGCAACAAAAAAGTTGCAACAACAACAAATGCAGCGGCGTCATCTTCGATGTCGAAATCATCATCGCTTCATTATGTATGTATATATTCAAGCATAGCATCCATCGTCCGCCATTGAGTGGATGACGACGATGTCTGCGCACTCAATGCCGGGAGGCATAGGAAAAGACGAGACGATAGTGGACCTGTCTCACTGAGCCGAAAGCTGGGTTTGGACCCGCACCCCCACTACGTCGTAATGGCATGCCTCGAGCTGCCGTCTTACGCCCTTCCTGTATTAGCTTTTACATGTATGCCCATACTGCTTATCAAGAAGACACTGAATTGAAAGCATGGATATTTTTATTTACTAAGGTTTTAAGTTCAAATATATATATATATATATATATATTTTTTTTTTTTTAGTATGTTTGAATTTATATGCGTATTCGCCCATTGCTGGCCGAGTAATATCACATCTACACATATGCACTTACAAGCAGGAATGTTCCAGAGGTTTTCCATTTTAAAAAAGGTGTTATATCAGTAGGCAGTCGCACACCATGCATTGGTAATGCAGATCATCAAAATGAACCAGAAAGGCTTATTTGAGTTGAAAACAGTTTTGTTTGTGAATGTGTAGAAATGTTGATCGTTTCTTACGCATAGATTTATATAAATAAAAAATGGTTACCTTCATGCTTTATTGAAGGTAATTTTACAATACTACTGTAGAACAAATGATCCAACTTATTAGAGTGTGCGAGACACTTTTTACTAAGCCTTAATGTGAGTCTGAACTTATTTAATGGCCTGATCATGATACTTAATTATTTCTTATAATTTCAGACGTGGAGCGTCTGGTGTGAAGAATTTTTTATGTATAATTTCAGACGTGGAGCGTCTTCGTATAAACACTAGTTAACCTTTCAAACAAAAATCCTCTATCAGGGCCACCTTAGGCTGATAGTCTTCTCCGCCACCTTCCCAAAACCACTCATTTGTTCTCATGAGCTTCACGGGGCAGAAGTGCTTTGGGTGCTAAAGCAGGATTTTGATTTAGCAGCGATTTCTCAATTTATAAGGGAAATCGGAGGCGGCTGAAATAGTAGTAAGAATAATAATAGCTCAGTATTTTCTTCATAGTACAAATATGTAATACTTAACGTTTTTTTACTGGATAGAAGAAATACACTCGTCAATCAGAGAACCCTAATGTTTATATATGTATGGTTTACCTACATTGCGTAACAAGCGGATCGACATTATCATGATTATTATAATCATCGCTTGGTTGTTGCCGTTTGTGTGCTTGCTGATATTGCTGTTGTGCCGAAGTGATCGGAAATTGCCATTAGCCTTTGCCCGTAACCAAGCGTATTTCGGGATTAAATTCATGTTACCCTGAAACCTTCGCCCCTATCATAGTAACGATCGCTATTATTTTTGCCGATAGTTTTGTTGTGTTTCGTTGCTTTTTCTTTCTTCTCTTCTGCGTTTTACTCTCGCAAAGCGGTTATGTAGTTGTCCTATGTATCGATTATGACGATGACGAACAACAATAGAAACAATCTTTTGCTCTTAGATGCGTGTAAGCTATGGCCAATTACTTGGATAAGTGTTATTCACTCTCCCTAGTTAATACATCCAATCCGCGCTTTACATATATATATATATATATATATGATGCTAGTAGTGTTTCATCATAAAATATGTTGAAGCCAGCTTGAATTGCTTACATTTATCTCTATTGACTGCTGACCTGAAAATGTTATATATATATATATATATATATGATCCGCAAAGTCAGCACCTTGTTAAACCTGTCATCCGGTGAAATAGGTCGTCGTCCTTTTTCAAACAACGACTGTATCTTGACATACAGCGTAGAAACGCTACACCCGTTCGGGGCACACTTCTGAAGTGGTGTTGGCCTGGCCTCATCGAAACGGACACGTGACAGTCACAATACGCTAATTCATCGTGATACGTGTAACAAATGCACAATGTATTATACGGAAAATAAAATTGACTTAACTAGCAGAAAAAAATATAGAAATATATATATATATATATACAGGTAGTTTAATAAGTTCTTAGAATGAAAACCAAGAATTTTCTAAATCATGTTTTTAAATTTATCTTATTTGATATACTCCCCGAGATGCTCAATACACTTTTCCCACCAAGATTTCAGAGCTTTTATACCTCTTAAGTAGAATTCCGCGTCTTTAGACTGAAAATAGACATTGACAGCAGCCTTAACCTCTTCATTGCTGGAAAAACGCTTTCCACCGAGACTATTCTTCAAATGTCCGAAGAGGAAATAATCAGAGGGGGCCAGGTCTGGAGAATAGGAAGGTTGTTCAATAAGTTCGAACCTCAGTTGGGCCAGTTTTGCCGATGCTTGCCGGGACTTGTGTGCAGGAGCATTGTCCTGGTGAAACAGGACAACCTTCTTCTGCAAAGCGGGCCGTTTCACGATGAGTTCTTGCTAAAGGCAGTCTAACAGTCTTGCCTAATATTCTCCTGTGATCGTTTTACCGCTCTCAAGGTTGTCGACCAGCATTATTCTACGTTGGTCTTAAAAAACTGTAGCCATCACCTTTCCGGTCAATGCCGTTGTCCGCACCCTCTTCGAAGGTCCTTCATCAGGTGCACACCATTGGCAAGATGCTTCTTGTGTCTCGGGAGTGTAGTGATGGACCCAGCTTTCATCGACGGTCATGAATCTGGGCCAAAAATCCGACGGATTGTTCGACATCTTGGCCAAATTTCGCTGTAAAGCGAAAACAGGCGCGTTTTTTTTGGCCTTGGTTGAGCAAATGCGGCAGCCATTTTTCTCTGAGCTCTTTCATCGTCAAGTTTTCGTGCAGGATGAAATGCACACTACCCAAACTGATCCCCAAGGCCTCCGCTATCTCCCTAATGTTCACTCGCTTATCTGCGGCAATGATTTTCCGCACCTTTTCCACGTTTTCCTAATCAGTTGCCGTTTTTGGGCGTTTTGAACGTAGTTCATCCCGGTGCTCCTGCGACCTCTTTTTAACTCATTAATCCAGTTGGAAACAGTGGCAAAACATGGCGCAGAGTTACCGTACACCTCGTCTAACTCAGTTTTCACTTGGGTCGCATTCCAACCTTTGAAATAAAATGCTTGATAACCACTCGAAACTCTTTTTTCTCAATTTTTCAAAATCACGCCGATACGTTGCACGGGAAAAGCGATCAAACGAAATCGCAACGGCCAATCACCATAATATTTTGACTGCTGGTAGTCGAAAAGTTACAGTTCCTAATAGCGGTGGAAGCACGCCAAAATTCGAATTCTAAAAAGCTCATTCTAAGAACTTATTGAACTACCTGTATATATATATATATATATATATATATATATATATATATATCATTAATTTGTTATCAGCTTTTAAAGTTTACAATTGTGTTGAATGAGAACTGTTATCAGTTAATTTCATATCAGCACGTGGCGTATATAATAGAGGCTACGTTCCTTCTACAAACAGCCAAAGACATATTGTGCCTCAAAATCATTGCTTTGCGTTGGTCGCCAGTAATATTCTTCGTACGTTTTGCGATATCCCTTAAAAACTTCGCTGTGCCAACACTTAGAGAGCCCAGTGGCTCCGAAACAGTAGGTATGCAGTGGTAGTTCCTTGATTGATCAAGATCCTTTCTTCGCTTTTCCGAATCTTTGTGTTCTGTGATCTATACAGACTCGACAGAGCAGTACCAAAGGTTACGATAACGCCGTTATAACACAGTTGCATCTCAAACACGGCATTTGCCTTCTTCTATGACCATAAAGTATGGTAACCCTATCAGGTCGTTACTCACTGTCACTCGGGCTTTTTGGGCTCGAGTGTAAATTGTATTCTTGCACTCTTCAGTACCCTTCTTCTTACTATTCTATCGATCTTTGCGTGTCTTGTGAGCCTGTCGAGACTTTTTGTGCAGCAAAACGGACGTAGACCAGGCCAGAATCGACCAGTGCACGACACATCATGGATAAAAATGGGTCCTAGGCGAGGGCGTCTATCCTAACAGCCGACATCATGCGAAAGAAGGTAGAATCCAGCATGGTGTCAAGCTGACGAGAGGACAGGGCTTAAAGCGGTCTTCCGCCAATGGAATGCTGAGCCGATAAAAATCGGCCGATTTTCTAAGTTATATGAGGTCATTCATGATATCTCTTACTGATCCCCACTTTTAAAAGAGTCAAGAAAATGTTGGCTCACGTGCTTTTTCAGAGGGCCGGGGCTCCTAATCATCGCATCTGCCAATATGGTTGTTTTCTTTCATTCTATCTTTGCACCTCTATTAACATTCACTGGAGAATCAACTTGGTTCAATGATACAGCCGAAATTGCTTGCATAGCAGGCCGCGGCGAGATCCGTAGCCCTTCTAATAGTAAGGCCCCCGAAGGCTATTGGAAGGCTTGCTTTTTCACATAAGCTTTCTTCTAAACTATGTTCAATACCTCACCTACAATAGCCCTAGTAGTCTCGCCGTAAGCGGCAAGACCTTCAGTACATTTAAAAATCCGGGGATGCTCATAAGATATAGTTAAATCTTGGTGAGCCAAGACTGTGCCTCCATAGACAAAAAGCCGCCTACGCGCAGTTGTCAATCGTGGGCAGATTCTTACAAGGGCTTCTTGTTATGTGCGAAGAACCCGTGGGATTTCTACACAAATGGCGGGAGCACCCAGAAGATCTAGGTCATCCCGTGTCGTGTGAATTATTCCGGGAAGTGCTTGCATGATCGTTCGGATGACTTTCTCCTGCTCTTGTATATATAATTTATTGTTTGTTTTATGGACTAAACAGCAGGTATTTTGTTGTGTTAGACAGGACGGTTTACAGAAATCGGATTGGAGCACCCAAGTAGATAATTGTCGTGCACTGCTGACCGCAACGTTGGCAGTTCATGATTCACCAGCTCTTCATTGTAGCCAGGTTCTGCACAAACGATATGGTGAGACCCATGCACAGAGAATCGAATAGTAAGATGACGAGTTTCCATATTAGGAGGCTTCCACAAACGTCCGAGGTGAGAGCTGGTGTCATAACGAGGACTGAATCGACCACGGCCAATTTTTGTCTTCTAATTCAGAATGTGCTGCTTGAACGCTGTAAGGACTGTAGCTTCCGTGGTGTTCCAGCTGCTATATATATATATATATATATATATATATACTGGCTTGTCTCTCTGGCAGGTAAAGCACCTCTCTGCATATATATATATATATATATGCGTTAGTAAATTGATTGTCAGACAATCGATGCGTGTCCAATTGTTGAGGCAGGCTTCTCCCGTTGAAGCGCTGGAAGTGAGCCTTGGTTTGTCCTAACAGCACTTGGTCCGCTGTGAGCTATGTTTCTAATGGCCTTCCTGACTCGAATGGTCGAAGAGGCTAGTCAATCGTATCCGCAATGTATGTAGGTGGTCCGTGTCGTGGACGGACAGGCCACACATCAAATGAGGAGGTCACAGGCAGCCGAAATTGCTTGGCAGAGGCGACCAAAGCAAAATCGATGACCCTCGACAATCGCTTGCTCTGACCTTTGTTCCAGACCGCATGTGTTAGTGTTGTTGTTGTTGTTGTTGTTGCTACTGTTGTCTTCGTTGGGTTTATCATGTTTGTTGTTGCTGTGCTTGCTATTGCTATTATGGTTTTATTGTCGCCATAATAGTTGTTGTTGTGTTGCTGTTTTTGTTGAGGTTGTTGAGTTCTGTATTGTTTTTGTCAGGTCTTTACGTTTGCTGTTGTTGTTGTTGTTGTTTGTTGTTGTTGTTGTTGCTGTTGTTTTTGTTGTTGTTTGTTGTTGTTTTTTGTTTTCACTTGGATTGTAATTTATTTGTCGTTGTTGTCGTTGAGTTTGTTCAGTGTAATGTTGTTGTTGTTGCTTCTCTTGGTGTTGTTGTTTTTGTTGGGCTTGTTAATATTGCTAATGTTTTGGTTGCGTTTGTTGTTGTTGTTGTTGTTGTTGTTGTTGTTGTGTGTACTAATGTTTTTGCTATTGCTATAATTACTGCTGCTTCTGCTGCTGCTGCTGCCGCCGCTGCTGCCTGGCTACTGTGCTACTGTATTGATCGTCATTCATCACGGGTACCAGACGCGTCACACTACTTCATTCAATGTCACCAACCAATGTGTGACTTTAGGCCTACTGTCGGCGTCGCGTCTGGTGCGTCTGCGCAAACACGGTTTGCGCTTGCTCGCTTGACCTCCACGCGACCTTTGTGTAGCGCATACTAACGCATAACCACACACACACACACATAGACACATAGACACATGCAGTAAAACAGCACATGACCGATGAAGCACACCCACACGCGAAACTTCGGGCGGCCACGCCGCGCACGCAACGAGGTGCTCGGGGTTTTCACGCTGCGACTTCGAGGCGGGCGTCTGTGACCGGACGAATCCACCCACAGCCGCCCGGCATGACAGAGCGACCACGGTGGTGGTGGCGGCGGCGGCGGCGGCGGTGGCGGCCGCGACGCTTGTTCGCACGGTGCCACAGTCAAGCCACAACAACAACCAACGACGTCTGACGTTTGACGTCGATGACGCCGATGAAGACGACGACGACGAGAACTACCGCGTCCGGACTTCTTAAGGACGTTGTCAAACATCAATTGAACTAACGATCTATCTTAGAGGCGTTCTTAGTGTGACCTAGACACACTGATGAAGCTTGTGCCTAAAATCTAGGACACTCTATGTGCGATCTGTATTGTTGTGGTGGGGGTGGTACAGGTGGGCTGCTGTTGCTGCTGACGGTGATGGTGATGATGGTGGTGTTCTTGATGTGCGTCAAATGATGATATGATTGGAGTGCTGTGCTATGTTATAGGATTGGCGGGCCACTGTGACAGTACGACGATCGTGCTGTGTTGGCCGCTGGTGGTCATTAGTGTACAGTTAATTGTACTGGGGCGCGTTCATAGTGCGGTGTGGCACATCACTGATTGGTCATGTGGCACACACACAGGTGATTGTTAATGAATCAATCAACTCAAACTGTTTCATTGATTGTCACGTCAAGATTCCGATGATTGCCAGTAACAGCGGCGGAAGCAATGGGCGTGACTGACGCACACAGGCAGTCACACATACGTATGCAGAGATGGTGTGCGTGTAAGGCAAATCAATTGTTAAGTAAAATATGTAGTGCGTTGTAAACATTGTAAACATTTGTTAAAAGAAACCAATTGTTTTCGGACATAGTTATATTTAGCTATTGTTGTTCTGAAAATTTTGGGAAATGCATTATGCATATGCGTGTCTGGCAGCCTGCGTGAGTAGTGTGGGAACACTACTCACGTTACAAAACATCCACTATGGACGTTTGTTGTACCTCAGTTTAACTACTTAAAAAAATACTATTTGAGATGACTCTCCGCCAAGATGTAACGTCCATGGGACTGTTTTTTGCATTGCTTCATAGACGGACCCCCATAAATACAAATGTGCAACGGTGGGGCTCGAACCCGCGCACCTATCTAGTGTCTCCTCCGGTCACGAGGCGTAGACGAATGCACCACGCCGCCGGGCTCGACCAGTTTAACCACTTAGGCACATCTAACTTACAATGAATAGTTAAGTAAATAAACTTTTCTGCCAGGCTGCCACCCAGTCCGTTAGTTAGTTTGTTCGTTAGTTAACCAGGAAACAGGTGAGTAGGTAGGCAAGCGCACAAATAGATAGATTGATAATTATATCAGCCGAGGTCGACATGACGACGGTGATGGACCTCATAGACCATGGGGTAGTAGGTGACAAGTAGGAGTCAAGTCTTCTGACCTCATTCAGAAGTGGCACAGAGGAAAGGAGAGAGAGAGACAGAGAGAGTAGAAGTTGGCTGAGACGACCGGCAGTGTGATGTTGCGACAACGAATAAAAACAGATCGAGTGACAACGTTAAGCATGAGAAACTCAAATATGGATGCATGAGTGACTTCAGTGAGGCACGTTTTGCCCGTCTGCCAAGCTGTCAGCCGTTGTTCGCCGTCTACGCATATCTGCGTATCTGCTTGTTTGAGGCCGAAGGAAAAAAAGAGATATAGCGAGAGGGAAGGCACGAGATGATGTGAGGTGCGACGAAGAAGTTGGCCACCTCGGCCATAGTGGCTTCGTCGTTGAAGGCGACAGTGGCTTCGTGGTTGAAGGCGCCAGCTATGCTGAACGGCATTTCACAGCCAATAACCGCATATTTATCGCTATAGTATTCGAACGGAGACGTCAACAACAACAACAACAACAACAACAACAGCTACAATATTGACAAAGTCAACATACCAACAACAATAACAAGAACAACGCCTGCAAAAACAGCAATAACAATAATCACAGCGGACGAAAATATCAACAACGGCAGGAAGACTTACACTTATAACAGCAGCAACATTAACTTCTGTAAGATATCATCAGATACAGAAGCAACAACAATTAGAACAACAACAACTGCAACGTCGAACACAAGACACCGTAATAGCGATAGCAACAAAACCAGTAGCATCAATCACAATAACGGCAGTTGGCACCGAATACACTGACTGATACCAGATCGCCAGCATCATCTTCATCCTCTTCATCGCCTGGCGCTATATTTGAACCATTGCCGCTGCTTAGTGGAGTGGGGTGCCCGAATTCGGACGTCTCGGGCGTCGTTCACGACAACAACAACAGCGACGGCAACAACAACAACAACAGCAGCAGCAACAGCAACAACAATAAAAACAACAACAACAATAATGATAGCGAAAGTCGTGTTCGTCGGCCTGCTCGACTGCTCGCCTACCTCTTTAACAAGACGGCTTCAACAACGGGGCCCGGTGCAAGCCGCTTCTGCAGGCGGTCCCCGTGCTGTAGGTGCGTCGCCGTTCATGACTGTGGATAGAGCACCACCGGCTATTTTCGTGGTGGTTCCACTTTTTTCGCCGACTCTGTTCCACCGCCCACCCCTTCCCGTCTGTTGCCGGCGCTGACCCGAAAATTAGTCCAGCCGGCCAACCGGCAAAGCGATGAGTACCATCTATCTCTCTGCGCTGCAGTCAACGGCAGTCAGCGACCGAGCGACCGAGCGAGCGAATCGATCGAGGTGAGAAACAGAGCAAACACAGTTCGTTATTGTTGTATGAGGTGGCGGCGTTTAGATAGATAGCGTTGCCGCATCATTGCCGCCATCATCGGTCGCCTCAGGTCGGTCGTTAGCATCAGCATCAGCATTAGCATCATTTTTGTTGTTGTTGTTGTTGTTGTCGTAGCTGTTTCGCGCTCCAACGCCCCACGTAAGGCTGACTGCTTCATTTGCGCGCTTGGTGATCCTCGATCGTCAAGAAAGTGTGTGAGGGCGCGACGGGTGAGCAAGAGAGAGGGAGAGAGAAAAACTGGGAAGAAATAATCGAACAGAGACAGACAGAGAAAGGATGAAAAACAACGGTCTTTACGCATAACGATACCGGACGACGCATGCCTGCCTAATAACATCGAATTATGTAGGGATGTATTTCTGTATATATATATCAGTGTTTGTTTCTGTATGTATGTGGGGGTGGGCGTGGGTATATATATATATATATATATATATATATATATATATATATATACATAAATATATAATTACACTACTTTTAATAAGTAATCATACGAAAACTGCCAGCCATCATTCACCGATGAACCGGTGTTCTACGTACGTACAGAACAAGCCTCACTAGTCTATCGCATCGTATGGGGTTGTATTCGACCCAGTTATTGTCCGTTATATATATATATATATATATATATATATATATATGTATATATAATATATTTATATATAGAGTATGTATACGAATGCACATGAATATGCATGCGTATGTGTGTGTGTGCGTGTGTGAGTACGCAAGGGAAGCAAAAATAGAGTAATCGACTTCAGTAGAACGCGTACATATTCCGTAGACCAGCATGTATTGCGTGATTTCGTCACTCACCTGTGTCATCTCACTCATGGCTGTTGGCCTCTCGTCTCCGGTCGCTGCTCTCTTCTTCAGATGCAAAGCGAGCGTGAACGACGAGCAGGCCGTCTATGGCGTCTATAGCGCACCACCAGCCACGGTTCATGTGCGGTGGTGATCCCTATGCTGGGGCGTCAAATCGAGACAGATGCGCTACTATGCGCTACGCAGCAGTAGAGCACGTCGAGCTTCGGTGGCGACGCAGTCGACGCAAGCGCCGACCCAGTAGGCGGGGGTGGCGGTACTGCGGCGGAGGCGGGGGTGGCGGCGGCCGCGTATACGAAACGGCGCTTCGTGTCGTTCCGAAAAAAAAAACTTCATTCTGGTTCTGTTCGTTCCGTGTACTTATTCTCATTCTTGCTGCTGCTGCTCATAATACGACTGTTATCATTGTTGTTGTTGTTGTTGTTGTTGTTGTTGTTCTTGTTGTTGTTGTTGTTGTTGTTGTTGTTGTTGTTGTTGTTGTTGTTGTTGTTGTTGTTGTTGTTGTTGTTGTTGTTGTTGTTGTTGTTGTTGTTGTTGTTGTTGTTGTTGTTATCTTTATTGTTATTATCTTATTTTTAATACGATTAGTAGCATTTTTATTATTATTATTATTACTCGATTCGTTTTTCTCCTTCGTATCCTCTGGCCGGATGGCGGGAGGATGACACACCCCGCAACGGCCGCTATTAACCCGCTGGCTGGAAAATCGTTGCGGTAGTGTCGGCGTCCGCAGTTAAGACAACGTGATCTATGTTGTTTTTGCTTGTATTGCTGTTGTTGTTGCTGTTGTTATTGCTGTTGTTGTCATTGTTGCTGTTGTTGTGGAACCGTTACTTGCATTGCCGCTGCCCGTAGTTTAAGTGACGGTCGGCGTCGATGTTGTATGTTGTTCTTATTCTTGTTTTTGTTGTTGTTCTTGTTTCTTTGTGTTTTCTTTACTGAGACTACTAATTATAAAGTGATGTGTTTGCCAGTTGCCATTGTTTCGAGTTGCTGCCTTGATACATAGATCACACTGTTCGGAACGGCGACTTCGATGAAGCGGGCGTGTGTTGTCCGGACCGACGTCTTCATTATTTGGCTGACTGGCCAAATAGATAAATGACAATACGTCGATCTAATTCGATTTCACTGCGCGGGTGGAATTTTAAACATTAGGCCATTTGTTAAGTTGACTCTGGAGCGCTTACACTTTTATATATATATATATATATATATATATATATACGCAGAATGGATAATAATATGTTTATTTTTTAAATCTTTATGTATACGTTTTTTTAATACAGTACAACCCTGTAGTTTTCTAGTTTTTACAAAAAATGTTACTATTCTTTAGCAATATCGTTTTTATTTATACAAATATATATATATTTATAGAAAAAATATTGCGATGATTTATTCATCATTTACAATACACTTGCACACTCGGCAGTGCTCGCCTTGTATATATATATATATATACACCTGTAGGTGTCCCAGGTGTGTATCGATGTGTATATATATATATATATATATATATATATATATATATATATGTACAATACCGATAATGAATGTTTCCCTGGAACAATGTGGATTAACGACCTCATCCGATGTGCGGCGAAGACAGGCACGTAGTATTCGTAGATTTGTTGTTTCTGCTTGTTGCTCTTCGTGCTCTGACGTCGTCGTTGTCGTCGCCACTATCGTCGCTTTTTCTTTTTCTGTATTTTTCGTCTCGTTTTTCCTCTTCTTGGTCCTGGTTGACGGAGATCTTTTTTGGCCGTTGGGTGTGTCCAGCCGCCGTCATTGTCGCTACTCCGCACCCTCAATAAGCCAGCCATTATGCTTCGACGAAATGAGAGACAAATGCAAGACGGAGGAGAAGATATATATATATAACATGCATGGAAATACACCCGTTCCTTCAGTACCGACTGTTGGCCGGCCAGCGAAGATCTCGCCGCCAGCCCAGCGAGTCCGCGATCAGGCGATTTAGCTCGTCTAGCTGGCCCGCTGTTCTCCAAAGCTGCCGCCACCCCTATGGGGGCTGTGGGGGCCGTCGGTTCGTCTCGTTGATTGACCACCGACAGCTATCGCTCGTACTCGGATCAAATAGATCGATTCTCCTTTTCCATAACATTACAATATTATGCCATGAGTGCTATCTCACTATGCAATGTTAGAGGGATTTTTTCAAACCCGAAGCTGAAACTTCTTACGCCATAGCCCCTACGTAATCCCCCTCGAAACAGCAGCGGTGCCCACCCCCCCTCCGGCAAGATCGACGTTTTTTCAATAAGAAGTTCTATGCATGGCCGAATACGCCTGTCAATCGTGTTAGCTGGTCAGAGACATATCTCTGACCCACCCCCGCCCTCCAAATCTGTACAATATGTTTAATTGACTTATTTCCTCACACCCAAATATGCCTTTTTAGCCTCGATTTTACTATTTCCTCCGAGACCCTCGCTCTTGCCCATTACTGACGTTTGTCGACAATCTCTCTAGCTGCGAATTCGGTCTTGCGATTTCACTTCGTTTTTACCCTTAGCGCCGTCTTTACTACCTGTATATGTGTAAGCCATATTTTATTTGCGACATTCTTAATCCTGGTAATGAATCCTAGCCTACTTCGTACTTTCTTTGTATACATTTTAACATCCTCTTTTTCCTCTCAAGAAACTCTACCGAAATAAACAACAATCCAGTGTGTACCAGAGCGGCATTTCCGAATGTCAATTATAGTACATACGTGGCCTTCTATATACTCCTTGTCACTATATATTTTTTAAATCCTCCGGGGATTCTTACACCACACTGCATTTCGTCCTCTTTCAGCCTTCTTCCTCCAAAATATACCTTCTTTCTCTAAATAATCACCCTTGTAGTCACTGTCACCCTAAGATACTTGTGCTGACTTTAATAGTTCAATGTCCTTCTCTGTAATTCTAGCTTCCCTTATATCTTCATATAGAGGAAGCTAGAATTGTACTTGCTTCTTTATATCTTCATCTTCGATATATGTTTTTGATATATACGGAGAAAACGGTTCCATAAAAACCTATATCGAAAATGAAGATATAAAGAAGCAAGTACAATTCTAGCTTCCTCTATATGAAGATATAAGGGAAGCTAGAATTACAGAGAAGGACATTGAACTATCAAAGTCAGCACAAGTATCTTAGGATGACAGTGACTATAATCTTCATCTTCGATATATGTTTTTTATGGAACCGTCTTCTCCGGACGGCAAATTTATTTAAGTTCGATAATTCTTCATTGAGCTTAAAATTTTAATTATTACATAAATTCAAACAATTATAATTATTCAGGTAATTTTGCAGAAAAGGCTATCGCCCGTGTCTATGCATGTATATATATATGCACGACAAACTTGGAGTGTCCAGATAACGTTTGTAAAGCGAAGTTATACGTGTAAACGATCTCTGAGCTCTGTGTATGTTTTTTATTTTCATTTTAACACTCTCAAAATGATTCTGGACACCCAGCCTCCAGGTAGAATAGAACGAACTTCTAGAAAGCAATGAAAAAAAAATATATAGCATGGTCTAGGGGACTAGTCATGATTGAGTGTCGCCGACTCGATCCCTGTTGCAGAGCGATTTTTTTAAGTGATGCTTATTAAAATTAGATGATAAACCATATCGCTGATAGTCAGCGACCAGGCTGCAACACGAACTGTTGGGAAAAGTTTAGATATCTCAACATGCTCGCTTTATATATATATATATATATATATATATATATATATATATATATATATATATTTATTTACGCATTTCAACGTCTTTAAGTGCGCAAGTTCATGCAATCAGTGCAGCGGTATCGCTGTGCTTCTTGCGTACGATGAACAAGAACGGGAAAAGCTTGACCCGTATCGGGTCGTTAGGAGTAGAGCAGCGTTCGTCATTGATTGACTGATTGATAGCATGACTTATCGAACGATTGGTTCGCGGATCGATGTCTAAGACAAGGGGTATCACTCCATCCAACGCAGAACAATAGACCGAGGGACTGAAATAGATATGGGGGAAGGCGGACAAGAGAGACAGGAAGAGAGAGAGAGGGATGGAAAGCGAGGACATTGTGTGACAATCGCTGGAAAGCGCCATTGCGTACGATTTTGCTGAAACTGATGCGGACCAACCCTCGGCCACCACCCAACACAGCGGGGTCATATCCATCTGGGTTCCAGGCTAATTTCACCGGGCCGGGTGTAATTAAGTATGACAATATTAAATATCTGTGTTCCAGGTATTATAGAACAACGCAAACAAAGACCATGCAAAGTGTACCTCTTGATGTTGCTATTCTTTTTGCTCTTCTTGTTGATGTTGATGTTTTTGTATCAGTGTTGTTTATGCCATTCTTGTTGCTGCGGATGTTATTGTTTTCCATGAAGTGCAAAAGCTTTTGGCGATGCTGCTTTTACTTAAATTTAAAAATAAACTAATGAGTTGATTATATTGTTGTTGTTGTTCTTATTGCACTTCCTGCTGATACTGTAGTTGCTAGTACTCTCATTGTTTTGGTGATGTTGCTGCGCAAGTTGTTGTTTCTCATGCTAATGCTGTTTTCGTTGTTGCTATTTTGTTGCTGTTGCTATTATTGATTATGTTTTTGTTGTTTGTTGTGTGTCCCTCTTCGTTAGCGTCGTTAGTGCCGCCGCTGACATTGTTCATGCTTTGATGTTCCTATTATGCTAACCATTGTGTAACCGTCGTCTCCATTGTTGTTCATCTTCTTCATCTTCTTCTTCTTTCTGGTTTCTTTTCATGAACGTGAACCAGTCGGAGGAATTGGACTGTGTTGAATGCATCTTCTACGCTCTGCGGTGCAAGGTTAGTGAACCGCTCTCTGCTGCTGCTGTTTTTGCTGTTGTTGTTGTTGTTGCTACTTTGTTGTCCTCTTTGCTGTTGATGCTGCAGGAACAGCCATAACACAGCAACAAGGGGATGATAATGTTGATGCTGATGATGTGGTAGTGCGCTGTTGATACTGATACTGTTGTTGCTTGTTATTGTTGTTGTCGCTGTTGCTGGTGTTGGCGGCGGTGGCGGAGGAATATTGGCTGCATGATATGGAGGCGTAGGGGTGTGCCCATCTTCGTCATCATCATTGTCGTTGGTCGCGCATTTTAGTTGCACACACATAAAGTCGAAATTGTAGCCCCTTGCTGCTGGCTTCGTGCAATCTACCAGCAGCAAAACGCAACGCAATGCAACACCATAGCAAAGCAGGCAATCGGGCGGATGATGGACAGACAATCATAAGCGGGCATACAGATTGATACACACACACACACCTATACGTGGAAAGCGTGCGCTGGATAGGGATAGAGAGAAATAGCAAGAGATATGAGCAAACGGCATCAGCAACAACAACAGCTGCAGCAGCAGCAGCAACAACAACAACAACAGCTGCAGCAACAACAACAGCTGCAGCAACAACAACAACAATAACAACAACAACAACAACAACAACGACGACGACGACAGCAACAGCAGCTGCAGCAGCTCCGGCTACAGACGCACAAGCTGCCACACCAGCAAAATGTTCCATTGTTCTGGACTGTGCTAAATTCCGCTTACGAAACAACAACAACACCAACAACAACGACGCTGTCGCTTCTAATCGACGCTGCCGTTACTGATGCCGTAGCAGCGGCAACAGCGACGGCTGCTGCTTCTGTTGTTTCTGCCGTACTCGGCCGGACAGTGGCGACCGTGGTCGTCAAAATAATCGTAGTAATAATAACAATCATAATAATAATGATGATGACAATAACGGTCGTAATGGTGATGATGATGGTTATGATGACGACGAAGGTGGTGGTGATGGTGGTGGTGGTGGCGGAGAACGGTCGTGATGATTGTGATTGTGATAGTGGTGCTGATGGCAACGATGATGATGGCAATCTGCATTTACCTCGATTGCTGCGACACGAACCCCACCATAGCGAAGCATGAAGAAAAAGATAGAAATACAGAAAATGGGGGGAGGGGGGAGAGATGGAAAAGGCAACAAATATTACACAATCTATCAATACACAGAGCTACACCCTCCGCTCGCGCCGCCTGCCAGACAAATCGTTCCACTTTGCGGTGTCATTGCACCCCATATATATATATATATATATATATATATATATATGTATATATATATATATATATATATATATATATATATATGCTATATATATATGCATATATATATATATACATATGGGCCAGCCGTAAATATCGAGTTCTTCGTAATGCGTTGCAGCGTTGTTACGCTCTCGATTAGAACGTCATTACAGCACTCTGGCGTGGTGTTGCACTCGCAGCGCAGTGTTTAATGTACGATACATTTTAGCATCGGACATTGCTCTTCGATTGTCAATCACCGATATTCGTCATCATCATCATCATTCGCACATCAATATCAGACCACTGCTAGTGGTACACGTGCGAGTACTAATACTAACTATAATAGTAATTATATATTATAATATTACTATAATAATAAAAACAATAATAGTCGTACGGATAGCCTTTAATCTTGAGAGGTCAGCCGTGGTTCTTTGCTCTCTGCTGCTACCTGCGCTGGTCGCGCGCGAGTCCTCCATTGACGAAACCCTTGATGTTGCAGAGGTCGCTAAGCAAGCTGATCGGACATGCGGGCGGGATGACGTCGGTGGCGTCCTCAATGATGTCGACGTGTACGGCGACGCGAAAGTTTGCGCTTCAGTTGATGTCGCGAATCATCGAAGAACACCCGGCCGGCTATCAGAAGGTGATGGACTCCATTTCGGCCGTCCGCGTCATCCATGGCGAGACGGTGCGCTTCAAGTTTCTCGTCTCGATGCTGCTCAACCGCAGCAAAATGGCTGCCGGATTTGAGGTGCGTCTAGAGACACGAACAACAACCATCCCACGACAACGTTAACGACGTCCATAGCCACAACGTTAACTAACGACAACGACGGCCGCAGCAATAATTTATACTTTAATGTATACCAGTAATAATAATAATAATAATAATAATAATAATAATAATAATAATAATAATAATAATAATAATAATAATATACGTGCTTTTTTGCCTGCAATAAGTTGTAGCCAATCGGTTTACATTTTAAAGCTTGCCCTGTATCTGCGTATCTATCTGGCTCAGGGTCCGATTTGGTGACGTTCGGATGCCGGATGAGTTTTAAAATCGTTTTGTTTAATGAGAATTGTCAAATGTCATTCAAGATGTTGTTTGTCTTTTTGTATGCGACCTGCCAAAGCACTCCTCATTAGTGGTCCGTTTGTTGCACTAGGATATAATGTGTTGAGTGAGAGAGAACGGCATATTGGATTGCCTTGAGCGAGTTCAGTTCATGTTTTATGAGTTCATCCGTAGGTCTGGTGTGCTGCCAATTTATTTTAAATGTTCGTGTAATTTTCTTTTCATACCTCAAGCTTTACTCTCCAATTGTCCACAAATAAAAATCGGATGCTTTTAGCATGAAATCGTACATTTAAGTCACAATTGGCATTTTTAGCCAAATCGTTCATATTAGCACAACGAGGAAACATCTGTGGGGTATCTATTGTATCATATATATATATATATATATATATATATATATATATATATATATATATATATATATTACTTCTAAGGGTTTAATCCCCAAACCTGGTTTTGCTTAAAGATTATATAATTCTTACGATAATAACGTTTTGATTTGTTAAATCAATAAATTCAAATAACTTAAGAAGGCAGATCGAGAAATGGTAACACGCATTACTAAATACGGTATTTGATTGAAGTTGATCGCGTGCAGCAGTCAAATCTCGAAGTATTTGACGTTGGCGTGAGATTGTTACTAATTTGGTATCCCCGTTTTGTGGCATTTGTTTTGCGCCATCATAGCTGGCGGCTCTGCACTTCCTGAACTGCGTGCACGTCTACACGCCGTCAGCGTCGGATAAGGTTCGCATCCAAAATGAGCTAGATGAGGCCGGGTTTGATACATCGGTGCTAGAGAAGAACCTCGCAGAGAAGGGGTTTCCGCCACAGGATCCGGTCTGGGGGGAGGTGCGCTCCTGGAAAGAGAACTACCTCAACGTCGATCACGCCCTTGCCGAAAGAAAGAAGATCAAGAGCGAGAACTCGAAGCTGCGCACTGAGCTCGAGTTGCTACGGCGTGCCCTTAAACGACTCGAGGTCGACAAGATCTCCCTTATGAGCATCGAAAAGGAACTTAAGGAACGCTGCGAGGGTCTCGAACTTGAGGTGAACGCGCTCAAGAAGAGCGTACCGGTGACGTCAAAGGCCTCATCGGCAAAATCATCTGACACCGAAGATTCGGACCACAGTGATAACACGCAAGGCACAAATGACTCGGGCCGGTCATCGTTCAAGGTAGGTTAGGCCGGCTGCTATAGCTACAATGAAGCATTTTACCCATACTTATAGTAACCTTTTGGTACTGGATATGGGTTCATCTCTATTGCGTATTCCGCCTACTCCGTTTTTACCTGTGTAGCGGCGTGGTATAAGGGTCTATTGCGCTATACCACGCCATCATTCACTGAGCATAGATTTCGCTGAAAATTGATGATAAACCATACCACTGACAGTCAGCAACTATACTACCGCAATAACTCTTAGGACGTTCTCAAACCCTAATTACGTCAACATGTTTAATTACAGAATGAACCTTTCCATCTGTATATATATGTATATATATATATATATATATATATATATATATATATATATATATATCGTTTAGGCCTTATGCGAATTGCATTGGCGTAATATTTGTTTTTAAATAATGGCACGTAGATTAGAATATCGATCTTATAATGAATCCCTGTGATTTCTCCGTAGTGTTTAGTAGGCTTTGTTTTTTGGCAACACATCTAAGGCAATGCAAGAGGATTGACACCAAAAGTACGGTTACATCACACATCTATAGTAATGTGTATTGTTATATTTGCGTTTAACTAGGAATTAGCCGTCGGCCTATGGTGCGTCAGGTTAGCTTCAAACCCCGACTTTGCAAGGCAGCACAAGTCTGCACTTCGATTCAGGAAGGGCTCATTTTTGTACGGCTCTATGTCGCGTAATAGTTTGACTGTTCCACGCTAACTTTCGCGTTATGCCGCTTTGTCTCCTCGTATCTAAAGGATTATTCGCATAGAAAGTCCCGCGCGTCGTCACGGGCGGGAATTTCCACTTCGTCGAATTCCAGTACAGCTTCACCGACTGCGCCTTCACCAGACAGTCGTCCGCATGGTCATCTCCACCACCCTCAGCCCCATCACCTCAATCACCAGCGACAGCTGTCTGACAGCGGGGATGAAGCCGAGGTTGATCTTTTGCACATTCCAACGATTCGCCCGCCTGATGGTTTCACCACGGACTCCACCGTAGATACGGACCTCAATGTTTCGCAAGTAAGTTAGCTAAATCTTAATAAATCAACTGATCGCTAATTATTGCATTAACTCCCAAGCCTTTTGCCAAAATAGATTTCTTAGAGATTCTACAAAAGGGGCAACTGGGGCAAAAACGACGGAAAATTTAAGACAATTAGAAGAAACCTTGTTTTTTGCGCAGTTTTACTTAATGCATAGTGTTTAGGATATTGTGATAAACGTGAACATGACGGCAATTTTCTTTTGATGTTAATAAATGGGAATTTGGCTGGAGCCTCAGTGCTAAAGAAAGAGCTGAAATTCGCACATATATATATATATATATATATATATATCTTTTTTTGTCAACCAGGTAAACTTTTATTAAGGAACAAAAATAGAGCTACAATTGTCTCCCGAGAACATGTGCACTGGCGATATTACTGTGGGCGCCTTAGGCTACTGCGAACCGAACTCGGTTATATATATATATATATATATATATCGAGCCGCATTTACGCTACCATAACCTATCTTACACAAAGGGCACCATTTTGTGATCTATTGTTATGATTATTCTAGTATATCTATTTACTATACATAGTATACAAAATTTGCTGAACGCTTTCAACTCGCAGGATTCCGCCAAGGCATCGATTGTGGGCTACGTCGAGAAGTCATCCGAGTGTCCGCTCGTTGTGACGATCGCCGCTTGTTCCGGCAGCACTGCTGGCGCCCACGTTAGCAGCGGCCACAGCCACCCGCACGGCCGCACCGGTCTCTCGGGGGCAGCAGGGCTCTCGTCTTCGAGCGGTTCGAGTTCGGTTAGCAGTAGCCTAAGGCGTCCACAACCACAAAGCCTCGCCGATTGTGGGCCGGCCGCTGTAGGCCGTGTCACGACGGGTGTGCCCGCACCCGTAGCAGGAGCAGCAGCGTCACTAACAACAACAATAGCAACAAAGGCAGCAACAACAATAGCAACAAAGGCAGCAACAACAACAATAGCAACAAATGCATCAGTAACACCGCCGGCCTCCGCTGTTGTCTCTGCAGCTGTAGACTGCGGTCCGGTTTCTGCAGCTGGGGTTAATGCTGCCGGATGTGCCGCCCGGCCAACGGTGGGGCCCACATTCGTGTCAGCTTCGGCGGCTTCAGGGGGCGGCGTCCTCGGCCCGGCTGGCAGCACGAGCAGCGGCCCGACCTCTACTGCCGACGCCCTCGAGTGGAACTACCCGATCATTCCCGAGCCGCGCGTCCTCAACAGCTCGCGGCCGGCGTCGCGAGCCGCTTCGCGAGCTCACTCATCGACGGCGACGTTCTCGGTCGCCTCGAGCTCGGTCGCCTCCAACACCCGGACGATGTCGATGGTCAGCAACTGCTGACAACAACAACAACAACAACAAAAGCAGCATCAACAACAACAACAACAATAAACGCAGCATCAACAACAACAATCACAATAAACGCAGCAGCATCAACAACAACAACCTCCAACAATACCAACAGCAGCCGCAGCCGCCACCGACGTCAATATCCTCTTGATGATGACAACTTTGCCATCTTCACATGAGCGCTGATCCTTCTTGCCGTCGGAAAATTGCCCTGATAGAGCCGCTACACAACAATCTCTGGCTTAGAGATTCTTGATACAGAGCGGAACAAAGCGAGGAATGAACAACGGGTAACAACTCTGTAAATGCTAAAAACAACGGCAGCTGCACCGGTTACGACGAGTGGGTGCCTTCTTTACGGTAATCGTCGTCCGCCATGATCCACGTCTTTCAACTTCTAACGGCTTCCGCTCCAGACGAAGAGGTAGAAATGGTTAACTGACGACGACGACAACAACGACAACAGTGGCGACAACAACAACATCAACAACGACGATATTACGTTTGGAGATTCTCGATCTGCTCTCATCTGCCCCGATGGCTTCTCTTCCTCCTCGTTCTCTGCCAGTGTCCAAACGAAGCCGCATGCCGAGATCGGTCGCTTGAAAAAACTACTGCCGGCTATGACATCACGCGTAGCCGGTTACGGTGTTCGTATAGTGGAGGAGACGTCCACGGCACATATCGTGCGCAATGCGCGCCATGTGAACCATCTGAGTAAGTGCACCGTATTTAGTGTCAGAATTTGGTTACATAGTATAAAAAGTGCGAATTTATTTAACTCGATTAATAGAAGAAAATAGATTGCTGTACAAAGTTGAAAATAAATTTAAAAAGAAATATACATATATATATATATATATATATATATATATATATATATATATATATACGTATATCATTATTATTATAATTATTAATTATAATATGTTATAATTATTATATAGCACCAAATCTTAGATAGCGGCAACTATGGGTCTAGTTGCCTTGTATTTGGCTGACAAAACCGATACGTGAAGTCAAGTGACTCAGCTCACGACCGATGGACTAAATTGAATTAATTGTATAGCACGTTTTCACAATTTGTGTTATGATTGTACTACAACAAAGTAAACAGCAGCGTAACTAATATTGCATTTCTGTTACTTTCTATTGTTTGTGAGCAAAAAAGGTTGGCTCATTTTTGTATTGTTTAGAAATCGTTTTCTGTGCACGTAATTATAGAAACCGTACATAATGCATTACAATGGTGACTAATAGTGTTCTATCAGGCATTCATATTCGACATTGATAGAGTTAGTAGGTGGACAGGCCTTAACAAGCGCAATCCTAGTGGCATCATATCTATAAACGCACAATCTGGAGGTCTGTGATATGAAGTAACGTATTTAAAGTCTAGTATATTATGATGCACACATGTATGCACAGAATTGCCAATATTACAATATAACAGAGAAATTCGGTTGTGCTTTTCAGAGAAGAGAAGGCTTAAACAACTGAGCGTCTCCGCACATGGCAGAGTAGAATGGCCTATCGCTTTTCCACCCACATCTCCGGTGAGCGTCTGTAGAGCATTCAGACATAAATACAACCTGTGACCCAACAGAAAAATAAAACCAACTTTAGAATAAGGTTATATATCAACAACTCTGACGCTGCTGACGTCATCATCAAAAAGCAATTTCTCGCTCACGCCACCTCTGTCCAAACATGAACAATTATTACAACAGTAACAACAACAACAACAACAATAATAACTAAGTGCCACTTGTGCGTTTCCGTGTGAAAATGTGTACATTGCAGGCCTACGGAGAAGCCGGGTGGTGTATCATTACGTTGGCCGTCTCGTCTCGGGCGAGTGAGCGCATAACCAAATGCCTTACAGTGCATTTTTGCGGTCTAATTTGGGTCTAACGGAGGGTCATCGAAACAATTAACCCACTGGTCTCGGCGGCGGCCGCATTCGACCAACCAACTTCATCAATCATGTGGATGAGTACAGATCAGAGCAAGCCTCTCTGTCTAGGCGTTTCTGTCCGCCGCCGCCGACGCTTTTCTTCGCCTGAGTTCATTCGCCTTCTGGAGGCGGGCCACAGAGTCGTCTAGTTGGGGAACAGGCGACCGAGTGAAGGGGAGAACTTCGGGCTGGGCTGGAACTTGATCGTTGGTGGAGGCTTGTTGTAGGCGGGAGGGCACGCGCTGTATGAATGGATGCCTGCGGTGCAGCCGTCGGCCTAATGTGTATCTCTTCAGCGGTGTGTGCATCATTGGCGATCGATTTAAACGCGATCGCCGCTGTTGCCCAACAACGACATTCGAGGTCACGGGCGCAACCTGCCACCGCTGCGACGTAGATTCCACACAAGACAAAAACCGCTGCTATGCGCACACTAAGCAGACGTATTTATGGATGGGTGGTACATTTGTGGTACGATCGCCCCCGTACCGTGCACCTGCTGCTATAGGAGTAGCTAGCCAGCATTTATATATATATATATATAGATAGTGTTCGTACCGGTAATATATATTTATTATAATGTACATATGACACAAAGTACTACGCTGACTGGGGCGGCAAATGGGCACATAGAGTATAGGATGACTATATATATATATATATATATATATACATATATATATATATATATATATATATATATATATATATATATATATATATATATATATATATATATACATATATATATATAGTCTGAGGCAGTTAGACCATTTTAACGACGTCATGAATTTTATACATTCAGGAATAATACATTCAAACTTCACATGTACATGCCATTTTATTAAAGCGCTGATATCTAGATAAAGACGGCAAGTTATGACTGCCGTTTAACTGCAATGAGAAGGGCTTCCGTTTTGTTTGAGGACACTTGTGAGGCTCATTCTCTTGATGATTATACACGAGTGAAAAGGAAATGATAAAATAAAGTTATTTTTCCTGGAATGTATGGTATTTCATTCAGTTTCTTAGGACAATATAAAACATTCATCCAAACTATGGGATGTTAAAACCACTGCAACCGTATATATATATATATATATATATATTAAAATAATTTGTTAAAGGCATTTGCAGCAATCATATCTTCACGCAAGAAAGTTTCTGTAAACAAGTTCAAGTCTCAACTTTAAACATGGTTTATTTATGGAACAACAAATCATATGCTTTAGTTCTCGGTAAAAGAAAAAATAGTATTATACAGTGAAGTCGTGAATATAAAAAATTAAATATATACACGTAAAACATAAAATAAAACAGCTAGAATGCAGCAGCAAAGCTGAATTTAAATCACGCTACCTAGGTACATTTGCACGGCGATTGCATTCTGCTGCATGCTCACCCGATGCTTCACATCTGAAATAAATATAAATTAAACAAAAGGCACAAAAATTAAAAGCGTTTTATTTTTCGTATATTACATTATGTTTGTGGGACACATATTACAAGAGATTAGCTAAGCCAGTGTGCCTAGCGGGTATGTATTGTGACTATCACGTGTCCGCCTCGTCTAGGCTAGGCCGAGACCACTTCAGAAGTGTGCCCCGAACGGAGGCCGCGTTTCCACGTTGTATGTCGAGATCCAGACGTTGTTTAAAAAAGGACGACGATCTGTTATCACCGGTTGACTGATCTAACAAAGTGCCGACTTTGCGGATCAGCTGTCTGGTCCGAACACCAGGACCACCCATGGTCTCGAACGCAAGTGGCCAGAATTCGTGGGGATACCCAATTGATGAGTATTTTTTTAGCTTGCTGGTCTCCGCAAGGCACAAAAATATAGTAATACGTCTGGACGATCTACTAGAAGTAGCTACGAAGGGAAATAAGGTGTCAGAGGAGAGTGCAAAATTTTGAACGCAAAGAGAGCAACCCCAATGCGTACAATTTTTTCACCTACAGGTGATTATCTGAGATAAAAATATCCTTGAATAATTCTTTTCATTTCTTCACCAGAAATGCTGGGAGTGTTATGCATTATTCGCAGAAAGCAATCTTTGTGGTGAACGAAACAACATGAGATGGGTCTTACCAGCATTAACAACCGAGCCACATTCGTTAAAAGTGTTTATTTCTCTACTTGCGAGAGTGCTGAGGCTAGATCAGTGTCAACGTTTCGCTGATTTATGCGAATGATAACTGTAGTGCCTTCGGCAGAGACAGTGAATGACCTTACCGAAGTTTTCTACATGTATTTCTGGCAGAACAAAATTCAAAATTATCACGGACATGGGTGGCCCAAGAACACGGTTACTTAAACTGGCTAGACGATCCCGGTTTTGTTTTCTTTATGCGCGAAAGCTAATAGCCTTTCAGCGATTACGTGTTGGGCTGTTTCAGCCATGCTTTAAAGTGCATGCGAGGCACGCAATTTTGAGTTACCGCCAATCATCATTAGGCCAACATCTGGATCATTTCACTCTCATTACGAGCATGAAAGTTAAGCACTTACCGGCAAGGCTTCCTAATCATGCGGCCTCACAAGAACGCTGGTTAACAGCGTAGTAGTGACTCGGCCTTCAGTATTGACTCATGTCGTCTTCTGAGCTAGTGGTGGACTGTCATAAGGTATAAAGGTGCGTTTGGATTCACGAAAAAAAATCATGCTTACACGTTCTCCAAGAAACGAATAGTTATCTAAATAGTGCGATGGCCAACTTAGTGGTTATTTAAAGACAAAAAATATATACAAATAACCTTGCTGTACGCTATTTGATTCGCTTTTAGTGTCCAATTAAGATATGTTCGACCATTGCTTGTGTAACTGTTAAATAGCTTGCATTATTAATGGTACTACTAATATAATTTGTTTGTATGATTTACAATTGTAAGGCTGGAACGTGTGATCTATAATGTAGCTATTTAGTCAACATATCGATTCATTATATGATTTGAATTCATGCCAACTGAGCCACGTTGGCTTCAATCTATAAATAAATTGATATGTATTGGTACGAAAGAAATATAAGAAAATGCGTAAAGTAACGAAGTATATAAACACGGGTCCAATACAAACGCGTCGGTCTCCCGTTTTAGCTTCTAATACTCTTGCTAGTTTCCGAATAAATCTCACCGTGCCTCGACTGACAAGCTCAAATGTTTTTAAAGATATCACGACAAAGTAATCGCAACTGTAATATTTATGCGTCTTTCCTGAGTAGAAAGATTTACAGTAACAGCAGTAACCCAAGCAAGGATTCACCAAGTGGAATGACCAAGCTTCCAGCCAAATTGTTTACAATCGTTTTCTAGTTCAAGTTCTCCTGACTCTTCATAAATAGCGCATGAAATAAGTTTATGTATGCCCTCCGTCCATAAGGCGGCAGCCACTCTGTAATCGGTGGGGTTCAACGTGGTGCCTAACTATCTGAATGGCAAAGTCAACAATCTACGGCAATAGATTTTTTAGAATGTTATCTTGTGGCTAGGAGCACTAGTGGAATGATCTTGGTCCTGTGGCGTTCATGATTTTATTGCAGATTATGTCGACTTGCGTTTTTATACAACGTGCACCTTTGATAATATTTTTGATATTCGCATATGTATTTACACTTAAAACAAAATGCTCCAAATCTTCTTCGGGGGAGAAACTTTACGCGATCTTCTACAAACTGTGAATTTTTAAATAGAATGTCCCCGCAGGTGCTGTGTTAAGTATTGCTATGAACATTCGCCTTCCTGATTCCCCGGCAGAGAATTATTACAGACCAATAGTAGAGCAATACAGATGATACACTGTCTGATTAAACTTAACTTGCATGGCATACCGTCTCAAACAGATACGCAGTACGTGTGCAAATTTAGCTCTAACAAATCAATTCCGTTGTTACACCAATTCCACTGTGACAGTCTTCAACGAATTACTACCACCTACAACACATTTAACAATTGGTCTATAGTAGATTATCGGCTCGATTTATTTTTAACTGAAACCCGTTTGGGCCACCAAAATCACACACACGCATACATCCAAAAAATTGTGATGCCAAAAACCGGACAATGTAGATGATGTAGAATGCCGTTGTCAAACAATCGAACCAACCCTCTTGGGTGGTGCTGTGCGCCATATCGAGGAGTGCCAGGACGATCGTGCATGCCGTCCTGCTTCCGGGTGGCCGCACCGAAAACTTATAACCGAAAAACTATGGCGACGCTACGGATCAATGCCACAGTCCTTGATGTAGCTGGTGATGTTCGGATTCAGGAAGCAGTTGTTGTACCAGTTCTTCCAGAACCGAAACCCGTACAGCGCCACGGCGATTCCGGCACACTCGACGTCGTCGCGAATGTTGTCGTCCTTAAACGCGTCGCACAGCTGGTGACAGGTTCCCACACGGCCGCGCTGGCTCTTCTCGAGGCAGTAGAACTTCGACGGGAACTGGAAGATGCCGAAAGAACGCTGATGGTTCTGTCGGTGCACAACCTTGCTCGTGTTGTAGTTCGATACGTAGGCGACGATGCACACGAACTGCTTGACGTTCCACGCGTCCTTGTACGGTGTGTGCTTGGCGACCTTCTGAGCGAGCTCACAGCGGTCGACGATGCGGGACACTGCCGGCTCGAGCCGGAGCACCAGCAGCAGTAACACTGCAATGACCGCTGCGGCGGCGGAGGCAGCCGTGAAGAGTGGTCGATGCGACATTTTCGTTCGTTCTGGCCTCGACGTCGTGAAGTCGCGTGCGTGAAGTCAATCTCAACGTCGCTGCCTCTGTTCGCAGGATCCTTACACGCAAACCCCGCAGGTTCGCAGGAAACACACACACACACACACAGCGTCGGCTAATGTTAGCTGCTGTCGTTTCGTGTAGAAGAAGAAAAAACATGAATTGCGTCGCTCAGAGTCTCCTCCGCTTTACTCCTCACTCCAACGTTACTAGCAGGTAAGGTGATGACAACAGAGTACAGAGGAGTTGGTCTCGTCGTCTCTCGAGATGACGAGATGCACAGTGGCTCAGTGCGTCACAGTCGGACAGTTGGAAACTGGCACTGAACAGTTGTCTGCGTCGGCGACTGCAAACACAGACGTTTTTTTTGCTAGTTTCCCACAACAAAACGAACAGGTCGGCCCCGGGCGGTCGCCGATGGTCGTCGCGATGCGCAACACCGCCTCGCCGAAAGTTGACATCAACAAAGACAAATCAACGATTTTGCGCGTTTACGCAGTCGACGCTAAACAGAGTCTCGGCAATGCGGCGGCGTCGGCGTCGGCCGTGGTGGTTAGCGTGGTTCTCCGTGTGAACTCGTGGCCCTTCGCGCGCGCTAACGTCAAGAAGAAGAGGAAGAAAAATGATGATGAAGAAGAAGAAGAACAGATGAGAAATCCTCGTTCTGGAACGACCGGCTCTCCACGCGATGCCACGGGAGCATGAGCGCGATGCATGGAGTGCATACTTTCCCGTGTACTGTGCAACAGCCCCGGGAGCAAGCGTGTACGCACGCATGCCCACCCGAGAATCTTTGCCAGCTTATGGCCATAACGTTACAGTTGCCGTTACTGAGCCGACGAGTCAGCATGGACAGAGGCACACAGCAATCTTGCGACGTCATGACGCTGTGGGGGTAGGCGAAGGACGGGCGGGGTTGTTGTTGTTGTTGTGGTGGTGGTGATGGTTGATATCGTGAGTCGTCCTCGGAGAAATGTTTGCGTCTCGTCGATGGACCAGTCGTCTTTCGAGAGACGTCTCATAGGCAGCAGCAGCAGCACGGGCTCTGGAAAGGCGACCCTCTATTAGGTGGGTGATTAGTTTCAATTGGGGAAAGCTGGTCGGTGGAAGGACGCCCATGCAATCGTTGACGACGACCATCACGACGGCGGCGGCTGCTGCTGTAGCAAGGACACGCTCTCGCTCCTCGTTCCACGGTACCAAAAATCGCCAAAACAGCGCGTTTATTAGGCTGCTGTGACGACGGGAACTGGAATGCCGATATCGAGAGATGACGCTCGGCGTTCACCAGGGACAAGTAGCTCTTGAAATAGTAACAGAGGTTGTAGTAGTAGTGGTAGTCGTAGCGCTACTACTAGTAATAGAACCAACAGTCGTCATGATTTGTATGCTTGAAACACGCAGATTGGCCTCGAATGGCTGGAAGAGTGTGTTCAGTCAATAAATAGTACACATACATACTCATTCTATCGGCTTTAACCAGTCTCGTGTGAGTGCCAACTGCCAGAGACGCAGCCGCGTTTTAATTTACTGTTAACCAGAATCGACAGTGATGCTCCAGTTACATGTTTAATTTAAAAGACGCTGATTGCAGTTAGCACGTTTTGATCGTGTCTCAACTCTTCTTTTGCCCGTTCTGTCTCGCTCCTAAACTGATTTGACTACTGCGAGTCGACAATCATGGAGGGTGTTGTCGCCACTAGCCTTTATCGTGATGTATATATATATATATATATATATATATGTCAAACAGCGGCAGCGTTTCTTCAAGCTCAATTACACCCGCCTACAGAAGGCATTCAAAATGAAAAATACCCCATTCTATTAGATGCTCGCCAGCGGAAATCTGTGCACTAGTAAAGAAAGTCTGCTAATAATGCAGCCTCTATCCATCCTCATTCTAAGAGAGCCAATCGTTTCTTGTTGTACTGATGGTCGCTCCCTCGTGCTACTGGCAAAATAACTCGGATTGCCGGAAAGCAAAGAACCTGCCATCGCTTGCGACGGGTAAGCACGTGCCGCAAAGCAAGGCATCGGCCAGAACTTTCCTATTTATGGGAGGAGTACAGAGAAGCAAAAATAGCGTAACATCAGGCAATAAAAATAGCAAAATAGACTACTGGAAATTATTGGAACCAACTTCATGGAATAAATATTACGATTGAGTACTTAGATTCACACATCCGAATTTGGACAGACGCTGGGTGTTGCACAGGGCGATAACTTGCGTCCAGTTCTGTTTTCTGAAAGTCCAAAGACGCATGGACTCGATTTGTCACGGTTGACGCGTGTTCCTTTATATGAAATGAGCCATCGTCTACTGTAGGGATGGCAGACATATACGTATATATATATATATATATATATATATATATATATATAGAATGTTCGAAAAGTAAGTATCTTACAAGCAAACGTGTAATTAACATTTAAATGCATTATTTCTTTATTTTAATTTTTTAAAAATTGCATTTATAATTAAACATAATATCGGTGATGTGGTGACTTTTTTGGCTTGTACAAGCTGGATACGGGACACCTAATTTCTTGATCCGTTCAAATTCGGCCAGAGGATCATGCTGCGATACTCCTCACCATTTAGTATGTAGTGAGAAAAATAGGGTCTAATGATTCCTTTGAACTACAGAGGCTGTCACATGAGGCACATGTAACGGCTTTTCGTGAGTAGCGTTTTCTGGTCTGTTTAAGATGAGAGCAAGTCGGGGAGAGGGCAGAGCTGCGTGCGAGAACTTTTGAAAGACGCCAGCTGATTATTCGGACACTCTGTATATCTAGCTGGTTTGACTCCTATATATATATATATATATATATATCGTCGACGAGCAGCAACGTCGTGAAGCATTATATATATATATATATATATATATATATATATATACATATACATATACTTCTAAATAAACGCCAAAAACGTTTATATAGAAATGTATATATCTTATTTAAATTAATAACTTAATTTATAATAAAAAAAAATATTATCCAATATATACAGGGTGATTCAAGGAGTTTTGTACTTCTTTCGAGGTTTGATAGAACTCGGTAAGAAGAGGAGAAAGAGTGAAGTTTATAAAAGTAGTTTTTCTGCCTTTTTTTCTCCTACATAGTTGTGCGAAATCTACGTTTGCGGGAGAACCAGTCAACGCATGAAGGTACCGATTACGCCGGTAAATTTAAAAAATTATTCCGGTATATTATACTGGTTAAAATGTTTCCATCGCGACCAAAACTGTATGTCCAAAAGACCACTCTCACACAATGGCAAATTTAATGCCCACCACTTTCGTATCAAAGTGATGATGCTGCGTTACGTAGTTGCCAAGTCACTAAGCTTTTTCGATAGCCATATCGAAAGCGAAGGCATGCATATTTCCATAGGGCGTATGAGAAAGTTAGGTACATATTTTGAGGTTTGGTAGAACTCAGCAAGCGAATAATTTTTCCGAGTGGAAGGAGGGAGCGGAAACGTCTTGGCAATTTTTTACGGTTCTGAACGTGAAAACTTACACGTAAAACATAACAACTATGACTGTCAAAAACGCTCAGTTACTTGACAACTACGTAACGCAGCATCATCACCTTGGTACGAAAATGATAGGCATTAAATTTGCTATTGCGTGAGAGTGGTCTTTTGGACGTACATTTTTGGTCGCAATGGAAAAATTTTACGATTTTTCATGAAAAAGCGTTAACGTAAAATTTCGACTTTTCATGACTTTCCTTAATAATGGGTATTTGCTTTTTGCTACGCAAGCTAGTGAAGTGTTCCTTCATGCGTTGACTGGTTCTCCCGCAAACGCAGATTTCGCACAACTATGTAGGAGAAAAAAGGCAGAAAAACTACTTTTATAAGCTTCACTCTCTCTCCTAAACAAGACGTTTCCGCGTCCTGCCTCCATAGGGAAAAATTCTTTTCTTGCCGAGCTCTTTCAAACCTCGAAAGAAGTACAAAACTCCCTGAATCACCCTGTATATATATATTCTCTCTAATTTACGGAAGCGCCTACGATACGGAATGTTGACCGAATAATATATATACACTGAATAATTTTGTCAGCATACGCAAATAGATCCGCGCCGGGTGGCAAATCCTATAGATGAAGAGCGGCGTCCTACGCCGAACTCCAAAACAGGGTGCCGAGAATGGGCCCTCGGGAACACCGGCTGGCATGTCTAATGTTGTCCTCGCGTTTTATATACATGTGTTCTATCAGCAGTCCCATATGATACAACATATAGCAGAATTCTTTGAGTCCGACAAGTCGATACCGTCGCATTTAAGTGTGTCCTCTCTACTGGTGAAAGCTCCTGTACCTCTTGTGGGACCGGCATTCCCAAATATTTGTTTGAGAGCCTCACTATTTGATACTGCCTTGGGTTAGATGCTAGATCAACTTCTTTCTTCGCTGTGTGATAATGGCACAAGCTACAACTTGTGAACCAACAAACAGAGGATTAAATAGGCATACGACTATGCTGCGAGTCGCAGTTTGCCTCGTTGATTTCAAGGTACATGTTTAAAAACTAAGTTGGTACGGCGATCCGTCAACGTTCATAACTTTTGCAAATGTATTTGAATTGGTATTTGCGGACTGCGGATGCAATGTCTAGACAGACAACCTTTTCGATAAGAAAATCTTACCTCAGCTTTCCATGCCAGCGATAGCCTTTCCTACTCAGACGCATCGATTGCAGTTATGAGAAATGCTAATACAAAACGCGAGTTTAAAACTAAATTACTCCTTTGAACTCACAGGGTCAACCGCGCATACTTCCTGCGATCTGCGCGTTGTACTTAGTCAGAGGTGTAGATGTCTTAGCATTTTGTCTTTGTAGCAATAGTTCCTCTTAGCGCCTTTTGTAACAATTTTTTTTTGCGCCAATTTCGTAGCAATACTTCCGAGTTTAATAGTCTTATTCTGTTTACTTCCGGGTGGTGTGATTGAAACTTGTCGAGGATTGTGATAGACGTTATAGCGCATCTCGAAGCGGATGGACGCTAGTTACCTTCCTTAGAGTGGCATAGCTTTCGTTTTCGTACACTTATAATGCCACCACGGTTTGCCTTTCAAATTTTCGATTAATCGTTACACGTCCGAAGCAATGCAAAGGGAACATTGTTTTACACTTCAACGTTTAAGCTTTGTGAGTATCGGATGTATAACTGAAGCTACTTGCTGTCTTGCCTGATACGCGATATGGGGGCCCGTTTTACTCTCGCACTTGCATCTTTGGTTGAGCTCAACATGACCTCGACACCAATAGGAACCTGAATTGTAATGGCTCTTCCATTACTGACCCCGTGGCCTCTGTCGAGAAAGGGACGCCTTCAGACATACTAATTGATGATACGTTATTTGGACCAATAAATATTGCGTGTAGCGAGTATTTTAGCGAGTTTACCAATTCGAATTTGAGTAGCGCAGTGCTCTGCCTGTTTGTAGGCGAAATAAACATAAACTTCATATTTACGTAGAAGACGTCAAGAGAAGTTTGGCTGAAGTAATAATGCAGTCTCAGTTTCACTGGATCCTAACGCAGGTCCTCGCTGTGGGCCCAAGCGCTGGAGAACTTGCGCCACAATGTCATAGATGCTTGGTATATTAGAAACGTTTGCACATGAGGTGATGTCGGCACATACTGCGTGTACTAAATTTTCCTATTGGACTGTTGCTTCAGTCTTCTTCAGACTGCTGTTCGGCAAACTCGATCGTCTTCATTTCGAAGTAATCGTTTGTAACGGCAGTTTTATGGGAGTGCTCCCAGACCTTAGGCAACCTTTCGAATCAACCACAGTCGGACTATCCTCGGTGTGCGTGCGACCACCGTTTAGATAATCATTACTTCAGAGGGCCAGAGAAGCGACTTTGTTTCCGGATTTTGCTTATATTTGACTTACATTATCCATTTCGCTATTTGATTCAGGAGTTCCCCAATTGATTTAACCCTAGTGTATCCCACCCATATTTAACTAAGGTTAGACTCTTTGTTCAACGTTTAAACAAATAGAGCCGTACAAATATTGTATTTTTGGCTTCATTAAAAAGGTTGCATCTTTATGTAGGCATTTTAACACCAACCCATTTTTGTGAGAGCGTGAAATGGCCAGACACAGAATGCAACAAGTGTGCGCTTTAGTGCCGTTAAAAGGCCGCGGTACTCGCAAGGTACTTTTTAGTGCTAAAACCTCTCAGCATTAATATGGAGGATTACGGGAATCGTGATGTACATGCGTCACCACAGCCAGTGACTAGTGTGGGACTCACAAACCCACTAACACCCGCCTTTCTCCACCCCCAGGGAACGGTAACTGCTAGGCATCGCTTCGTATCCATGGGAGTGGCCAGTTTGCCTCTCCTCCCTACTCCAGCCTTCCTACAGTCGCCCTAGCCCGCTTTGGTGCGGGACGGCGACTTCAAGAAGGCCGTTGACACCTTCCGCAGCCCGCCCGCCTGTGGATGCGTCGGGAGTCATTATCTGGGGAATTCTTTGCTGTATTTGCCTAGCCTGGTCCGCCTGCCTATCACCCACCCGTCTCCCGTCTACAGATTCCCCCTCTCGACCGGAGCCTGAGTGGACGCTAAGACGAGCTCTCCTGGCAGTCTCTTTGACCACCTTCGCGGACATGATCGCATCAAAGTGGGCAATACCTTCTTTCCAGGCCGCCGCTGAAGTCATCATATGGGTGACGACCTCGTTGACTGGTGGGCCTCGCACAGCGGCCGCCCCCGCGTCCCGCGCTTCCCGGAGGGCCCCACAATGCAGAACAGTGTGTTCTACATCATCCGGTTCCCCCGGGTCGCATAGTATGCAGGAGTCGACTTGGGCTTTGTTAATCTTAACCATATACGTCTGGAATTGGCCGTGGCCGGTCAGCACCTAGGCGCATTATAAGATAGCTCGCCGTGTCTGCAGTCGTCCCATTCCCGTAGGTCCGGGATCAGACTTTTGATCCAGCGACCCTTGGTGACCCTCCCAGGAGATGCTGCCCTTACCCATTATTTCTGCCAAGAGTCCAAAGTAGCTAATCTGGCCCGTGTGGGGTCTAGATCACCGTCCAGCGCTCGTTCTGCTCGCTTTCCTCTAGCAAGGTGAGCGTTATCAATTCGGCCTAATAGAATTTCTTGTTTGCGTGACATCTCCACGTCTAAACCATAAATAAGCTGTTACGTTTGCAACTTCACCTGCGGTTTCTGTAGACGCTTTGTCGGAGTGGCAGACGATGTGTCTTTTTCATCATAATTAGATCTTATTTTCAATCCAGTTGTTTTCTAGTCTCCACTGCTTTATACGCCATCTTAAACCACACCAAAGCCGTGATAGTGTTACGATAACTAGGTTCGACTCTGCGTGCACCGCGCGCTGAAGTGCAGGAAAGATAGCTGTTTTATTTAGGTAGTAATCTTTCATGAATTCCTCCAATCGTCTGAATGCGCCGACCATGAGCTGTGCGGTCTTTAAGAAAACTTAAATTAATTTGCGGTTGAATCTGGGTCACTTTTATATATATATATATATATATATATATATATAAGTATATATATATATATATATATATATATATATATATATATATATATATCACGCCTCGTTAATATATTGCCAGTTGTAGCTTCAATGAACTTTAGTTAAAAATTATGCCACCGTACAGTCACGTCCTCGTGCTAACTGTCAACGATACAACTATGACTATTTATGCACAATGAACAGTTAGAAGATATTTTTCCTATATATATATATATATATATATATATATATATAAAGGGTTGGTTATACATAGAAACCTTTTTGTTGTCCCCTTCAACAGCAATTGATTGAACATTTACCATTTGCAGCAAGCGGGACAAATGGGCGTAACCTATTCATGCTTCTCCGCGCCTTCTAAAAGACTAAAGTCTAGTCCTTCAGTTTCATGCTATAGGGTACTAGTAGATTTCGCAATGTCCTTTGTTAATGTGCTGAGTTCAAGCCGTCATTAAACGTAAAGACAGCGTACTTTTATCTTAAATTTCATTAGGCTATAACGTTTGGCTTCTGAACTACTTTACAGAAAATGCGATTGAAGGCTCGCCAAGGGTAATTAGAGACATTTTAGAACTTAGCGTTTTGCGGTTAGTCGGAACCGATTATACAGTTTTGCCGCCCGTTTTGTCTAGCACACAATTCAAATAAAATATTTTCATAAGCCGAAGTAAACGAAAACACGTCTTGTATTTGTAAATTTGAATTTTTATTATAATGTTATGTATTAAAAATATAAATGTTTGTATATGTATGTTATGAAACAGGCCCTGTGTGCTATACATATATTTACAGAAAAAAATTATTTTATTTTCCCTGTGTTTCGTTAAGCATACTCACAACAGAAAAACCTTACAGTGCAATCAACCGATACACCATTAAGGTCAACGTTTGCTCAGTAGCCGCATGTTCTTATTGCGCACTCATATATACACGGATATATCACATGTATGGAGTGAATACTCCCGACGAAGCTTATTCTAATGTCTTGCAGCTGTGCTTCAGCACGTAGGTAACAAAAACAATGACTTAATTAAATAACTAATAAGTTTATACGTACAAATATACGGAGATAATTCGCAGTCTGCGTACTCTTCTTGTCATTGACGACGGCAGGAATGTAATGATATTGAGAGCAATACCGCCTCAGTGGTAGCAACACTTGCAGCATCTGTTCTAAATCTAATTTGTTGCAATTTGCCCTTGCGTCTAAGACTGAGTATTATCACGCTGCTATTGTTTGTTGTTGCTGTGGTGTGACAAGGTATGGTTGCGGGTGTATGGGAATGCATTTGACTAGTTATAATTGTCTATTATCTTAGGTGATGGCATTATTGTGGCATTATTCACGTATATTAGTATCTTTGGCAGCGATTTGTTTGTTACTGGCGCTACTGTGGGACAGAGCGTACAAACTCCTACATTCCCGTCTTCGACGGTGCTATGTGTGGATTAAAAAAAGTAAACGCGAGGCGCACGTACGTTGCCTTACATTATATATATATATATATATATATACATACTTTTTCTCAAAAGCAAACAAATAATACTGCACTCGTGGCTTAGTTCATATATATATATATATATATATAAATTGTAAGGTAAATGTTCAACATACTGTGTCTTGCGTTAACTTTTCCCACACACACATATATACTCGTATATACAAAACATAGGCTTAATCTCCAATCAAAATTAAACGCGATTGACACATTCAGTAGTGCCGAACACTCTCTCTATTTTGCACTTAGCGAAAAGTATTTATGCAACTAGAGCGCACAGCGAAGCAGAGCTCTCTACACATATTGCATCCATGCTGATATGACTCTCGGAGATGCGTTCTCCTGCTCGGGGCATTCGGCACCACATCACCCTCAGAGGATCAAACTACAGGGGGGGGAAGGATACAGCAGCCAATCTTCATTTTAGCCGTCGAGTGGCTGTCCAAGGTAGACCATGGAAACCTCCGTATTGCCGTAGACAGCCGAGACGGCCGGATAGAGTTTGCACCGGCCCGGTAGTCCGCGGAACGCCACCCCTAGAAATTCGCAGCCGGCACGCTCAAACGACAGCGTCTGGTCTTCACAGTCCAGAATGACCCGAATACGCTCGCCCACCTGTTTGTTCGGAAGCAAGCACATCGCGCAATAATACTAAGGCGTTACAAGTCGTCGTTCCGTAATCAATATCCTAGTGAGGCCTTGTAGGTTTTGTTAGGATAGGCATCAACTTTTATGTATAGTCCATGTGACCAAGATCCGACAGCCCAGTTAATTCTCAGTACGCTCAGGGCTTCATCCAAACGAGTAAAATATAGGCACTCATGTATCGCATATTTATATATATATATATATATATATATATATATATATATATATATATATATATATATTACACGAAATATCTAGTTGGCGTGCACATGGGACGCAGTATAGTGCTCCTACGTTTCTGTGCCGCCTTCGAGCCGGAACAGTAAGTGTCAATCGGCATGGATTACGATTCGAAAGATATGCAAACAACTGACCTTGGCATGCCTAATGTGATAAGTGCTCAGCTCGAGTCCAAAGTTTGTTCTACAAGACCGTAACTTTCAATTGCCCAGATCTAAAACTACTAAATCTATGAAGCTGGATCACCACTACGAATGGAGAATTACAACAGAAAACCGTTTGTTCGACAGGTGGCCAGCATTTACAATAAAATTTTACATTAAATCGAAGCAAGTGCAGTACGGTGATAAAGAGCAACCGTAAAGCTTGCTTTTGATGCACACATAGTACAGAATTTAGGGTTGAGGAGACCTAAGGGATCCCAGTGAGAACGGAAGACTCATAAGTACCTGGTATTTTGGCGAATTATTCACGTGTGGATAGCTGCCGTGATTATCTCCGTTATGGAGGAGAACATTTTCGACGAGATTCCAGCCCCACGATTCAGAGTTCGAGCCAAGTAGCGCTACATAGCCTTGACATTGCACCGGAGCTTCCTGTAATTAGAATGCAGGCGACGAAGTTTACACAACAAACAACACGGTACACGCCGTTTAGTTAACCTTTCATGAAATGTTATGTATGAGTGATACATCGCTAACAGACGGATCTAATTACATCTACCACATGCAACATTTACTAGCACACTGCACTTCCTATTATTCACTCATATGCCACGATAATTTGATGTGCGACAGCTTTGCGTCTGCAAACAAAAACGCCTGGTAGAGTGCACTACACTACGGTTGTCACATAAGCAATGATAGGAAGATAAGAAGAGATTGTTGATATACATACAGCAAGGAGTAGATGGTCTAAACTCGATTAGACGCGACTAAACGCTGCAAGCAACTACAAGATGGCGAACTAGTGATTTTGTAGTGCGTTTCCTCTATAATACGATACAAATAATTATCACATAGTATAAAAGGCCACTAAGTATGTAAGAAATTGTTGGTCCAATTTACCTTTGTAGTCACCCCGACGACGGCCACTGTGCCGAGTGGACCCTCCCACCATACCTCCCAGCAGTGTCGGCCGCTTTGAAAGCCTGGAACACATATTAATAAACAAATAATATAGCCGTTAGTGTAAATTTATTTTTGATTTTCAAAAAAAACATATATATATAGTTTATGCATCCTACGTACACGGTGTTGCTTATATATATATATATATATATATATATATATGCTTAAAGGACTCTAGATGTGCTAGCAATCACTGTCGCCCCCTTACCAATTTTGCCTTTGGCGGCGTCGGTTGACTGCGCCACCGGATTGCGGTGTATCGTGAAGCCGTTCGCCTTGACGTAGACGTTCCTCGAGCACTCGCTCGGATCCCACGCGTGGAAGAGACCGCGCAGCTTCGCCTTGTGCGTCGGCGCGTCGGAGAGCAGCTCGGAGCGAAGCGCATCGGGAGCGAGCCGACGCGCGGTCTGAAGTCGCCACACCTCGCCGTTCTCGTCGGCCAGCAGCGCGTTGAAACGGCGACACACAAGAGCGACCTGACGCAACGAGTTCAGATCGAGGAAAGTGAAGATGTACTCGAGAATCGAGCGTGGCAATGTCAGTAGGGGACTGGCCGGCGTTAACGCTGCCTTCGGGGGTGCCATGACGACCGTTCGACGGACTTCAAACTCGGCTTTCAAACTCAGAGTCCACGGCCACCCCACCCCCTCTACTGCTGCTATCACAGAGTCAAGTACTACTCTTTGTCGAACCACGCTTGGGCAGCCGGAGATGCAATAGCGCACGCTTGTTGTTGCTGCAGCAGCTGGTGCCACCGTCGGGACAATTTGCCTCAGTTGATGAACTTCACGAAACACAGAATCAGTCACAAAAGGTGAAACAAAACAAAACTCCACACCACAGTGTCCAGTTGGATTCGTCCACCGGCTGAGTAACGTGGACAATGCACGCGACAACCAAAACAACCACAACACCAGCTTGTTGTTACCTCTGCTGTCACAGCCGACGCGAACCCCCGAGATGCTGCGACCGGTGGAGGATGTTGTGGCGGTGGTCGTGGCTTGGCCGTCGTCTGCTGAAGATGCCCACCAACTCTCCCCCCGACTAGTTAGGGGCACACATCGAACACGTAGCACTTGACTTCACTCGGACGGTGAGTACGCCGGAGCCCACTTCCGCGTGCGTGGACTGGAAACCAGTTTTCGACAATCGACCAGATGTTTCTGGTCGTGGGAGGCGGGGGAGAGCCAGTGGCGGCAACTCGACGACGGATAGGCGCACTGCTTACAAACAACCCCTCGGACATACAGCGATCGTGCATATATATCCGTCACGAGGGTTTACTATATAGGTCCCCTTTCTCTCGTCGTCGGCCTGCCAGTTTGTGTCAGCCTCCCCTCCGCTCTTTCGCCCTCTCCCCTCCAGCGTGTGGAGCGCGGTCAACTTTTCGCACTCGAAAGTAGCCGCCTCGACCGTATGTAGGACCGTACCTCAACTGAGTCTCGATCCCCCCCCCCGCTTTCTCTCTGACCGACTCTCTCGTTTTGCCTCTCTCTACCTGGCTCTATCGCTATGAGTTCCCCTCCCGCTGTGCACATCTCGTACAAACATGCACGGCGTGTGTCGAATTACCGTGTTGCTTGCTGCTCTGATCTCGGTTGATTCTTTTGGTGATAAGCAGGGCAGCGGTGGCGTCGATATCGTTGTCTGACACGCCTCTGCATTTGAGCCGGCTATAACTGGCTCAGAGCTGGCAACAGCCGACAATGCGCGCACGAATCAGGCCGATCTCAATAATAATCTGAATAGATATATCTTTGCTACGATAGTAACGGTTCGTCGATCGATGGACTGACCGATCTAAGGTGGAAAACCGCTTTGCAAAGAAATCGGCAGTCGTTTAATGTGTAGAAGTTCACTATCGCTAAGTTGCAGCGAAGAGCTAACATACGGGGAAAATGGGGGAAGAACAATTACTTTCCCCATTTTCACCGTATGCTACTGGCAAGCACATGTGTTATGCCAAAGAGTTGCTCGCTCTCTGGAGCAACAGTTGTAGCAGCTATATCAGCACAAGCTTAACCGTGATCACTCATCTTGTTATTGTCATCATTACCATCATTATCGGCTTCCGTAGCGTCATTGTCGTCGCCGACGTACATTATCACGACCATCATCATGATGGACTGATCACTGAGCTCCTTGATCGTCAAGTATGGTGTAAACTTCCAATAAAGGCGTCCTTGCTCAAGGCCGTCAAGAGAGACACATTTGTCGAATTTATGCGTTTCGCTGCTTCTACTACGACAAACTATTGTTGCTCTACACCAACAGAGCGTAGCACCGTATGCTCAGAGCTCAGAACAATCATTCCCTCTATATCTGCCCCGCCAACTCCTCACCTTCCATGCGGGCTTTGTTGTCTGAGGCGACTGTTACGTCGAGTGCGGCTAATCTGTGTCAATTTCCAGTCGGTCATATCATATCGTTCTTAGCAAATATGACCAAAGAGTGTGTCATAAATGATGTGTTGAGCACGTATGTGTTGTTGCGTTTGCTCGGCAGACTCAGTAAAGCCAATAAAGTAACTCGAGCCATCGAGAAGTTGCTGCTTGGTACTTTATTGTACCTATTACCATGGAGACCTTATTAGGTCCCATTAGGGCGAGGACTGCTGAAAGAGAATGAGCCCTACTCTGCCACGGTGTATCTCCTATTACAATCCGTTTTTGTAGCAGGGATTAGCACCGTGTTGCTTGAGATCACAAATTTAGTAAATATATCATTCATAGGCAGACAGTGTGCCATCGAAGAGGTATCCGAGCTAAATGGACAATCCCTCCCCTGGATATGTGGGCTATCACCATGGAAGCACTTGCACTGCAGCAGCAGCAGAAACTGAAGTACGCTGGGCCAGAATCTAACTTAGCGCCAAAATGCAAGATGTTTGTGTTCGTCTGAGTACATTTGCTCTAAAGGTTTACTGGCTGACGCAGTTCCTTACGCCCAAAATGTGATCATATTAAGCCGCCGATGACACTACGGTGTATACTGCTAGACAATCAAACATGTGCAGACAAACAAAATGTAAAGAACTTTAGATGTTCATGCTAAATATTTCTAAATATTGACGCTCTCAAAGTTGTACTTTATATCAGATGTTTCTGTTACGGAATGGGGCTCGTTCCGCATATTGCATCATCGACATCGTCCTGACCCTGCTATACTCAGAGTCGTCATAAACGTCCCCAGTTAGTGCATGATAATGCTTATGTTCGAAAAGGCAAAATAGTAAACTGATTCGATCGAACGTCTTTAAGTTTAAAAGCCCTATAGATAACCGTAGCCACTAACCCAGGAATAAGCGTCGTTTCTGATAAGTTTTGCAGCAAACTTGCGATAAACAAAAAAACTATCTAGCACAACATACCTAATTAAAATAAAGACATGTCATCTATTTTATTTTAAATCAGATAGGATGTGCCAAGGAGGAAAGCCTCCGTGTTCAGTCATAACATCAACAGGGCTAGTTCGTAATGATGACATCTATCTACAATATGCATACAACTTGTCTTCAAATATATTTATTGTGCTTTAAGTAAACTATTTTTGTCAATGCAGAATGTTGGCTGTTATTTGCTAACCGCCCTTCCAAGTCGCTTGCTATGTGTTGTACATAAAAAAAAAAAAAAAGTCAAAGATCTCAAGGATATCGACTAGTCAACGCTTTCATGGAGTGCGCAAACGCGAGAAAGATGCATCGAAGGTTTGCCTATCGCTTTACAGCTACTTTTTATGATTAGTTTTACATTGCATTCCGCAATATAACATGAATGCCTCTATTAATTGAGAGAAACAATCCGTTCCTCCCCCGTGCAAATCGGCGTTCATCACAAAAATTCTCGGAGGTAAATCCGCAAAATGTAGTCGAATTTCAGTCAAAAAAGTTGACGTGTACAACTAATTTGAAGGGCAGAACTCTTTCCCTGTTCCAAAAATAGACCATTTTGACACCCAGCTTTGACGGAAGAAACTTCTTGCAGGTTTCTCCTATTTATTTTAAAACTATTTAACCTGTTATCTACGTTAAAGCCAGAATAAATGATAGCATATGGCCAGACAATGATGGATAAGTCGTCAGTGTCAAAATGCCCTAACTTCTGTTATAAAAAATGAAATCAAAATATTAATAGAAATGCAAAAAATAGACCTGCTAAAAAGGCTTAGCGGTTCTAAAATTGAAAACATTAAGTTTTTGTAGACCGAGTTTTAAAGATATTGAGACATCGCATTATGGAAGACTTCGTAGCAAAGAACAGGTACGAGCGCAGAGCTGGAAAGCCGTCTTGCTTCGCCAAACACGCCGCCTGCTGCAAGGCCCTAACCACACGGCTTAAACCTAGCTATTAGCTTACAACTACGAACCACTAGCATTCATCCTAAACCAAAACAATACATTAGATGCAGCGCAGCACTGTTTTACGTGCAAACTGTCTGTAGTCCCTCCTAAAAGATCGCTTGGTTGTTGGTGTGCTGTAAAGAGGACTAATGGTCTCGGTGTATGTTTCGTGCTGAAGCATGCGAAGTATATTCGGAATATCAGTCGAAAGGTCAATCTATTATTTGGGGACTTTACAAGTGAGTGGAAACAATTTTTCTCACAATCTTTTTCATATACTTAGTTCTGTGAGGATTACTAATATTACTTTCCTCAGCTCTAAATTGTTAATTATGCTAAGTATTATTTCTATACATATGTATAGGTATAATATATATTATAACGACAATATAATAACTGTTTGCATATGTAGAGAGTTTACTGCCACCAAAATATAATACTGCAAAATACCCTCCCCCGATAAAGCTATAAACTTGCTAATACAAATATAAATAGTTACTCGCATAGAGTTGATAAGCCAGATATTTAGGTGTAACAACGATTTCGTACAGAAAGATGTCTAGATTAACACAGACGGTTAAGGCTGAATAGTTACTAAATTGTATTTTTTATAAGGACGTTTTCGTTTCTATTATATATGCATTTCTTCCACGTAAGCGTTTCATCATAAATATTATATATATAAACAAGCGACAACAACAATATTTTGCTGACCCTTGAGGTGGTGGGACTGTGGTGTAGAGTTGTTTTCATCGTTCCTATATCTACAAGGTTAGCTACGCTGGTAAATAGCGTTGCATATATATATATATATATATAATATATCTAACCGTGTAGATATAAGAACGATGACGGGCAGTCGTCACAACATGAGAAACCTCGTACCAAAGAAACACGCATAGCGGAAGAGCTCAACTAGCAAACTAGCTGAAATTCACAATTAGTTAATTGACTGTACAATTTACATTCATACATACAAATATGCGAGTGTTTTGCGGTTCAGCAAAGCCGTTTTGTCCCGTCAAACACTACTCCGCACGTTGCCAAGCGCTAACGGCGGGGCTCCAATCAAACGTGTTCTTATATAGCAAACGGGGCAGGTCTAGCACGGAAGGCATTCCTCTACTAGGCAACGCCATTCAGCTTCAGAGTTTCGAGCTAAGATTGCACTCAACGAACGCTCAGAGGGGACTAGAATGTGCTAAATACTGCGAGTACGCACTACAAAAAAGATGTCGGACGTGTATTATAGTGGCCGTCGTGTATTACGTTTATGGCGTTGCAGCCGTTGGTGTTGTTGTTGTTATGACCGTGTTCCGGCCTATAGTCCTATTCTCGACGTGCTACTATATACCTATACAGCCTGCTACTCGTGTCAGATTCGTTAATTGTTTCTTTTTCTAAATGTATAAGCATACACATATATGTTTGCCCAGTTTGACCCGGCCAGCGAGCGATGAAAAACAACAAGAACATGCCGAGAGAAATTAATGCGTCCATTGCTACGAGAAGACAAAAATATAGCAAGAAATAGGCGAAGCTGTCCGTGTCCTTGTCTCAGTAAAATTATGAGTGGCCATTCCTCCTTCTGGTGGGTAGAATTTCGGCGACCGCCTTCGCTGCCACTAACCGCATTGATCAGATCAAATAGAAATATGAAATCTTCAACCGATCGCTATCATCATCATCACCAGCTCGTAATACTATTGTCTACTGACAGCTACAGAAAATGTGTTTCTCAAATAGAGGTAATAAAAAGTGGGAGTTCAAATAATAACTTTGCATATATATATATATATATATATATATATATATATATATATATATATATATATATATATATATGTTAGTTCCTGCATTAACGACACATAGTTACAACATTACATTGTAAGATTTGTAGATATCCCCATTGTAGATATTTGCTTACTAATCTATAGTGAGTAACAAACAAGCGTAGATGCTCGTATATGTTGTAGTACATGGCTACAAACTCGTACGTCGGTAGCACCATTAAGGTACTCTGAGAGACATGTAGTCGAACATTAACGAATCGCCGGGATCTATAGCTTCCAGGTATGAAGATGCAGATTCAGTAATTACAAAAGAGATTTACAAAGTCAAACATCATTAATTAGGATTAAGAGCGTCATGAGAACTGGTTAGGGGTGGACTTAACACGTGTCTGTGTGTATCAGCCTTAGAGATAAGACAGTGTAGAGCTTATGAAGGATCTTAGGGTGTTTGAAACGGTTTAACCTACCGACTTCTCTTGGAGTACCCTCTAGCTGGCTAAAGTTGCAACGATTCTTCCTAACACTATTCGGTTACATTAGCTTAATATCTCCCTCTCCCTCTCCTCTCTCTCTCTCTCTCTCTATATATATATATATATACGTTTTATACCGTTCCTTGTTGAATATCTTTTGAATCCATTGCGCTGCTCGGTTTAACAATTAATTGGATTATCACAATGGTTAAATTACTAGCTAATTGCATAACGGTTTAAGCGGGGTGTTTCCCCATGTTTTTTTTACAGTTTATGTTATTTCCCTACCCTGTGTTTGGTTTCATATATCTATTGCCACTGTTCTCGCTTGCCGCACTTCAACGCGATGTGTTTTATGGATTCCATTTCTATACCAAACGTTTTACATTAGGCGCTTTCAATTTCCGAGTCTCTAGCCACTAGCAGTCGGGAGTTGAGCATACTGGCCCTGCCTTCAGCGAACAGCCCTGAGGCTTGCGAGTTTGAGTATATAATATATTTTCGGCCGTATTTCTTGTTTTGTTGCCTGTACAATTGTAAAGATGTCTTTCCTTTCATAGCTTTACTCCATTGTCAAAGAAGGAACTTTACCCGTCTATTCCATTTGCTCATATTTCTCTCAGTCAATTTTACTGTGAGCAGTTCGGCCGTTCAGTTTTTTTCATCGTTACCTACACGTATACTTTTCAGACGGCTTACATACAATATCTTTGTGTGTGCCTGCCTTGCTTAGAAGCTGGCGACTCCGAACTCTTTTTCGATAAACTGTGCTGCATATGTTGTGTACCTACATTGCACTGTATTCCGGCCAACTGCACATTGTATCGCATCTAGTTTGTTTACCATGTTTGCGTCTAAAACCACAATAGCGTTAGCATCACTGTTGGCATAAACATGTCCGAGCTGAAAATTGTCTAGCTCGTTCCTCTCTTATTGCATGTTCAGCTTTAGAAATATCTGGCGTCTTGTTTATGATAACTCCCAAGTATTTGTATGCGTTTTATGTGCGATTATTTTTCCATGTATTTTTACCGGCATCTTCCTGATATTCCCCGAAAATATTACATTTGCACCTTTATTTCCGTAAATTTGTGTTCAATATTTTCCGTAGTTTCGGAGGAGCACACACGGTCGGATAGATACTGTTTCGTCATCTTGAGTGTATACTATTTTAGAAACCAGATTCGATTCATACACCTGTTGTGCCACCTCCTCAACATACAGCAAAAATAGTGACACCAAGCAGGGGCATTTTTCCAGGGTCCTTTCTTTAATCTGTATAACTCTAATGTGCTCGATCCGATTATTGCGATTAAGATGTAGCTTCTGTCATATATTTACTTTAAATATATGAACTAATTCCGGTTCTAATCCGCCTTCTATCATCCAAAGAGTGTTTCTATCCACCGTATCGTAGGCTCGTCGGATATCTAGAAATGTTGCAAGAAGGTTCGGTTTTTATAGATCTGGTCCAATAGATGCTCTCGATTAGTACGAAAAGACTATCCTTTATGATCCTGCCTGCTTTAAAACCACTTTGCCATCGTCCTATCAGTCTCATCTCTTCCAGCTGGTCCTATGGCCTGTCCCTAAGGATGGCAGCAAATCATTTGTATACAATGATTTTCACTGTTATTGGCCTACGATTGGAAAATTTCGCTTTTTCTACCCCTGGCTTTGATATGAAGGCAATTCTGCTGACCATTTATGAGGGATCTCCTCTCCAGGAAGAATCTTATTGATGCCATCGCCAGGTTCGCGTACATTTTAGCGACACCTCATCCTCTCCACACGTTTTGTCGTTTCTTGAGTTAATAGTCTGTTCGATCTCTTCCTAAGTTGTCCGACAGCCAACGTCCGCTCTTCGTACACATGATACTTCAGCATCATCACTTGAGCATCACTTCAAACATAGTTGTCACGCACCGTCCTCAACTGTCAGGATGAGGGCTACACGTGTGGGATCTACTCTGAGGTTTCGCTCACAAATCCGTCATACTTAACATGCGTAATCAGTAGTGTTCACTCTTATACTTTTTATGTATTAAGGCAATAATTACATGAGATTCTCGATCTGCATTACTCAGCGTGTAGGTTCGGTCAGCTGGCGGTAGGTGGCCGTCTTGAATGTGTTTTATTGCACGTGTTAGCGGTTCCTGAACGTACTATTGCACGTGTTAGCGGCTTCTAGAATGTTCGCTCTCTCTCTCTCAACGTCTCTCTTGCACCGCCGCTTTGACACCCGCGCCAATAGAGAGTGGAGCGGGTGCTGCACTAAGAAGTATACAATTCACATAGTGTCTGTAGGGTGAAGCAAAAATGTTTCGGCGTGCTGTATCTATGTTTTCCAGTCTACCTCTAACTTATAAAGTAATTGTATTCGCCGTAGTGCGAGGCCTGAGGCCTTTCTGATGGTACAGGCCCTTTTTTGTTTGAGATCCGTCCCCTCCCCCCGCCCTCCTGATAGAAATATAACGTGGAAAAGGGGCCAAATGGCTTTGGAATTAGCGGCGTCTTTTAGTGTAGGCATCTCCTACTTTTAAGGGTTGTCGTTTCTTGAGTTAATAACCTGTTCGATCTCTTCTTCAGTTGTCCGACAGGCAACGTCCGCACTTCGTACACATGCTATTTCAGCATCAAACATAGGGTTTAGTGCTTCATGTATCTCTTGTTGTACGTATTCTTTTCCCTTTTCACTTTCGTTATCTCCAGCTATTTCATCTGGTCTTTGTATGCATTTTCAAAAACTTGTTATTCTCTTCTTTGCGCTACTGCTTTTTATATTTTTAATTTTTTAAGTGTGTCTAGTCTCATGGCATTGGCTATCTTCCCGCTTAGTTTTATTTTACTCCCGTTAATTCCTTCCACAGCCTATCCGCTTGCTCTATGTCAATTCGGTGTACCGCATTTCTGTGATTTCTGTGTTGCCTGGATAGGTTTCTTTTTATTCCAAACATTCACTTAAATTTTTATTCCACCAGGAGTTGATTATGTGGCTTGATGCCAAACTTACAATCGAGTTAACTAAGATTTGCTTTGCCATTCGAATATAATTCTCTACAGTAGTCTTACCCCTGTTTCTTTCCACTGCTCTAGTCCTTTGGCAAAGTTTCTCTCGTCTATTATTTGTGTAGTTTTGTTTTTCTTTCTCTTCAGTTTACGTTGCCTATTCTGACTGCTAAAAAGTTATCAAATTGTGGTCATTCCCCACATTTTGTTTGATCTTTATGTTCTCTTTACCGAGCTTCCTAATTGTTTCATGGAACATCTTGTTTTTATTTGCTGCATTGCTGGGTGCCCTGTATTCAACAATCACTTTCAGGCAGCCTGACCTCTTTTTATTTTTACTGCTAAAAGATTGCTTTCTTCATATGCCTCAACAACCTCTACATGGTGACATTTTTCTATCAGTACTCCAACTCCTCCGAACCTGTTCCGAAGATGTCTGCAAATCGCATAAAAAGCAGTCCCTGCAAAAACTTCAGTGAAAATGTAGAACGGACAACATTTTTGTACTACGCTTTGACAAATGTACTTGATGTAAGCATGAATAATCTGCAGTAGAAATATTATTGAAGCAAAAGTAGCCATGGATATGGCTTATGGAAACAAGGCACCGATGACGCTGCGAGTATGTCATTTACGAGCAGTTCCCGATAGGCCAACTGTAAAATTATATCTCGCTAAGTGTTTATCTTAGAACATAGCTTGAGGTGCACATTTAGGTACGTTTAATTATATGCGCATTTATTGACAAATTAAAAAGATATATTCGTCCTCTCCGATGACATTCTTGCTTATCTTTATTTAAAATAAACACATTTCAAGTTATATATATATATATATATATATATATATATATATTCGCATTTTTTTACGTATAGGACAAATATAGCAGAAGTACAGAGTTACCGATAATAGCAGCTAGCATATAATCTGCTAGACAGCATGGGACGGCATTACAACAGCCTTCAGTTCAGTGTTCACATATAAGCAATGTTACGACAGCAAATGTGCTGTTTAACTTTGCCAAATAGACATTGATGTCTATTGCAGAAGTGGTGAGAATTGCCCAGTAGTGCGTGGACAGTTAATAGTATGGTAGTCAGCGTAAATTTCTTTATCAATTCATATTACAATTTTGTCTAAGTGAACGTGTTCACCTTCACTCTAGAATTCCTTCAGTCCGCATAAATATATTACTTTGACCAATTATAAGATAAGACGAGGACGTCTGCCTCCCTTAGCCATAACAGGCGTGGGCAGAGATAGGGCAACTTTGATTTCGCGGTGACCTCTGTGAGCAGCAGCGTTTTCCCGAGGGTTTGGCCGATAATCGTCCCGACTCTACAGCATTTAAGCGATCGGCTAGTTTTGGCAAGAAGCTTCTCGTTAGATGGCCAGAGTCGTTCGTCGATTGGCGAGAACTGGTAGTTGTTGGCGAGACTCGAATATTTTCTAATTTTACACTGTTGCGCCCGGACGGCGGCAATGCCCGGCTGAGAGGCTACGAGATCGACTGTTGAGGGTTTAGCCTCCGGAGTTGGCAACCGTAGGATGGATCGACGGTGTTCCCGTTTCATTTAGAATTACCTTGAATGTGCACGTCAGCCAGGCCTCGCGAAGTTGACTTTCCAGAGGTCATTGAATAAAAAGGTTGACTAGAAAAATTGATGCGAAAACCTTGTGGAGAACGCATGGCGACTGGGCTACCACATCGCAACAAAGAAAGTGTGAGTAGACTGGCTCAAATCACTTAAATCTACTAGCGGAACTGATACGTTTGCATAGACACAATTTTCAAATGGGCGTTGTTTTGGAGTCCAGGTTGCCGTTTGAAGCTGATACAGATCATATTCGTACGAAAGTTATAGGGGACATCGCTGCCCTGGTCAAGCTCACGTCCATAGCTATTTGGCCGACGCAGCTAAAATATTTGGAATGACTTATATGCGTCTTGTACGTCCGTTACACCGCCTACAAAAAAGAGCACTGAGATATACTGAAGTACCCACTATGGGAATCCACGTGTTTTAAATACGTAGAAATGTTGATATGCAGCGAACATGTTAAACATCTTAAAGCTCTGCCCTACCCTGTGCAATGCCTGTCGTAAAAATGTCTGTCGTTACTTGGATCAAACGAATCTTAATGGGAATTCATCCTAACCTGCTTACGTATTCTTTCTCGACATCAACGATGAACACAAGTGGATCACATACGCACGACTTCTATCTTGTCTCTAGCTTTATATAACGAATCTCGTATCTCGATATCAAACCTCAGAGCTATTAGAACCAGCTCTCTCCAGGTATGCGCGCAACTTCTTCTTCGACAAACAGAATGCCTAACAATACTGGTTAAGTACGTTTCTCTAATATCCGCCAAGCTCTTTATTAAATATATATTTATATAAACAATGATAAAAAGACATGTAATATAAACACTTTGAGGAGCTGTAAACTTCTGTATAAATGTAATCCACTTATGAAAGTAATAAAACCTATCAATTTATCTAATAATGTCCACCCCTCTAAAGCCCCTCCTGTACTCTAGCAACACGAAAAGGTTTTTAGCCACAGCCTAAGTGTGATTATTTAGTATAAGGAAAACATGAAACGCAGTCTGCAAAGTCGCACCAGAGTGGGTGGCGCAGTGGGTATGCGCCGAAATATCTTATCTCCAAGGCACTCCGGACGTCCCTGGGTTACACGGAGGATGTTCTTTCTTATTACATTTGGTATACTATACAGAGCCAGACCCGTCTATGTCAAGTCGGACACTGTTTAGTCGGATGTGCTTAGGTGCATTTTGCCCGCTCCAGAAACACCATGTAGAATAACAACATTGGGGTTGCTGTAGAAAGACGTCGTAACATGTCATTACGGATACTAACCGCCAACGCTAATGGCACAGTTTTCTGTGTTATCGTAAGGGTATTACGTACAAGTAATTATTAGCCGTGCATATAATGTGCATTATGTAAATATAACTGCAATAAACACCAACGTTGTCGTTGTCATCACTGTCATCGTGAATATAAACATAATTTTCGTAAATGTAATTGATAGGAACAGTGACTATATATATATATATATATATATATATATATATATATATGTAGGTCATTCATAAGTTGGCGGCACAGTCAATGATCCGTGTAGTATTTGACGGTGTTGAAGTAACACTCTTAATATTATCATACATCTAATTTCAGGCAAAATGTGACGGACATTTAAACTAAACATATCAGCACTTGTCATAAAACAGAGGAACACAAATTTCGTGTTTTTTTAATTAATATATAATTTTTATTAATATTTGTTTAAGCACATGTTTACTTCAACAAGTGGACGGCTGCAAATCAACGCGACGTTGGAGGAAGTTTTCGGGACTCTGTACCAGCATTGACGACCATTTCTTTTTAGGTTAATAAATTTTAACGTGGCCATCCATCAACCAAGGATCACTAGCCAAGGGGAAAGCCGAAGCGTGCCCCGGCCGTCGTTGAACACATCTAATGTGTTTTTCACGGAAGATCGCCGAATGAATAAGCGTGATATAGCTGAGAGCATAGGCATCTTAATAAGGGTGTGCTCACGATATGCTGCACGAGAGATTCGAAATACAAAAAAAGCTATGTGCAGGGTGGGTGTTGCAATTGCAGACCATCAGTCACAGGCACACACGAAAAATACATTTATCCACAGTGTTTGTCGGTGCTTAAGCGCACTTACAGAAAGGTCAGAGAGTCACGCGAGCATAATATTCTATATGTCTGAACCGTTTGCACGAAAAACGAAACGGCCGAGAATAGTACGCAGTGGCAAAAAATAGCAGAATTTAGGGTTCGAATTGCTTCATCTTACCTACGCGATCCTTTTGGTTTGGTTTTCGTTCGATGAGGAGGCCAGGTCGCTGTGAATACATATTCGGAAGACCTAGTTCTAGTATGCTGAACTCCAAGGAGACTACGCCGAGAAACAAAACGAAAATGTAAATATGTTTTTTCTAGTTACTTAATCCAATGTAGCTCACGCATATATATATATATATATATATATATATATATAGACATTTTGCCTCACCGGTGGTGCGAAACAGCAGCTCCGTCGTCACTGTCCGGTTCGTAATTGTAAAGAGCTTCAGTTCTTCGATATCAATTGTGATCGCTATGCAAGTTGTAGTTTTACCTACTTGCAAAACGGTATAGCGTTTACCGTTGCTATATTCAGCTGGCCATACGGTACCTAACCATATCAGATCACAAAGCACTAGATATCTGCAAACGTAGTATGCCATTGGTGCATACTTAATGACGTCACGACTTTCTACCCGGCTTTGTTTATACGAATTGCTGTTTTCGTATTCGATTGGCGAACTGCCTGCAGCGATACTTCAAGCGTCACAAAATGCCGGTCCACCGCACACATAGACACGCATATATGCTCCGAAACACCACCACCTGATAAACATAATTGTCAACAACCATTCGGGAGCGGAGTTTAAGGAGTTATCCTTAGCCGGGATATTGTTTAGGACGCTGTACCCCTTAAATATATAAATAAATGTTTATAAAAATGTAATCAAATACAAATTAATTGAAAAACACATACTTTTTCAATATGTGTGAATTTTCCTTCAACCCTTCAAGACCTCTGAAATGCCAACATTCTAGCGGTGGTTGAGGACCGTGGTATGTCTTTTTCCTATTTAAACATTTTTTTAAGAAGTTTTTTTTCTTATATTTTAGACCTTATTTCATTCCGTGGATTGCCGTGAGGCCTATCTTCAATGCACCGAGGGCCGGACATGTTAAGATATCCAGGGATTCCCCAGCAGTCAATATGTTGAAGCCACTGAAGCCGTCTGTGGCGCTAACTTGAAGCTACTCGTGAATGATCTTAAATGGCTACAAGTATTTGGCGCTCTAAAGTGATACATGCACGAACATGTATCACTTTAGAGCGCCAAATACTGTGTGCATATATACATATATAATGTGTACGGAGACATTCGTTATCCGATCAAGGAGTCACTATATATATATATATATATATATATATATATATATATATATATATATATATATATATATATATATATATATATATATATATATATATATATACATACATATAAGAGAAACCCACTATTACACCATAAGCTGTTTGTATGATAAGCTACGAACACCTGTTAAGCAGCATATGATACATAGATATCATATATGCTCACATATGTGTATGCTTTTGCGACAGCCAACATCTGTCAAATACATAGTGCTGTCGGTGGGCAAGAGCGGCAGTGTACGCAAAGCGCTCACGAGGTGCATATATCCTCCTACATGATTTAGCCGATTAAACGACCTGTAATGACGATGATGATGCTGATGATGATGTTGATTGTGTGATGACCGGGCCAGATCGATCGGAGCAGAAAGGCTATCATAATGCACGACCTGTTACGTACACACTGCTACAGCAATGACACCATTCCTACCACCACCACTAATTACTGCACTATAAACTGCCTCGATACAATTAAAGTGGCGGTAATCGTGGCAGCAGTAGTAGTACTAATGGTCATCGGTGTCGTCCTAGCCATCAAGTAGTAATTGGCGCCATAAAACAAGAGACTTGGCAAGACGACAACCAAAATCGTCCCTTGCCCCTTCTACTATAGATTTCGGTAGCCGGTAGACCATTGCCGAATACTCAGTGTCTGGATACGCCCAGTGTATCATGGCACATTGACAATTACGTCAATCGTCGGTACCACGACGAGTAGCAAGCAACAGCCAGCTGCAGCCGCAGCCGTGAAGAGACGGCTGGAAAGTACCTCAGCAGAAACGACAGCAACCACAGAAACGACGGCAAAACCAACGAAACTGGTAGTGGTATGATTAGCATACTGGCAGTAGCAGTAAAACATCAGCTAGCATAAGGGATGGGTGTGTGTGTGTGAGGTGTGTGAAGTGGTTTGAGGTTGTCCACGACAAGAACAATAACAACAACAGCAAAAATCACAGCCGCAACAACAACAACAACAACAACAACAAAATAGCATCGACAGAAACAACAGCAACAACATCAACGGCTGCAACAACCACAGCAGACACAATAACAACAAACCGCTGCTACAACAACAGCCACAACAACGATAGCAACAACAACAATAGCAGTTGCAAACAACAACGACGAGTTCGCTTTGTTGATGACGCGCCGCGCGAGAAGAAAACCAGAGGAGGACACAGAAAGAAGATGACGCGTGTCGAGCCACAATTAACGCGCTTAAGAATCTACACATACGTGCAGTTTTCTCTTTTCGTCGTTACTGCGCTGTCAAGGGCTGTCAACCTGCCGGTGGTCAAGCAAGACAAACACACATCACGACCAGACAGACAGAAAAATAAGTTGCCGTCGCAGCGACGAGGAGATGATCAAAAACGTGTTTACGTGTCGGGGGGTGCGCAACGTTCGCCTCACGCAGTGCATTCTCTCGTCGGCCGAACGCGTCCGAGTGCCCGATCAGTATGAGGCGGCAAACGCCCTAACGACGCCCGCGAATTGTCACCACGCCGCCACGCGAATGTTCACCACGGCGTGTCCGCCCGCTGATTGTCACCACTCCGATCGCGATTTGCACCACGGCCACCCGGTCACCCGCCGCGATTGTCACCACGCCGCCCGCGAATGTCCTCACGCCGCCCTCCCGCTGCCGCTGTTGTCGCGTCCGCCATGCTAGCAACGTTGCCAACGCCGCCGCCTCCGCCTCTGCGACTCGATTCGACTTCGGACTTCAGGCGGTATTCGGCTGGCCTTTGGCTGGCAGTCTTCGCTGCCGTTGCTGCCGGTGTGGCCGTGATGCCGGCGCCTGCCGAAGGCCGTATCGTTGACCACTGCGAGGTGGCGCGCACGGTTCGCGACCACACGACCATCAAGGATGCGTGGAACATAAAGCAGTTTGTCTGCATCGCCGACCAGGTAGAACCACTAGAGCAGAGAAGAAAAGAAGAAGAATAATCATTTTACGTTGCGACGAGATTGTGTTTAATGAGAGGCCAAGTGCCTTCTGCTGCTGCTGTGACACCAGAGTGAAAGTGATCATTAGAGTTAGTTAGCTAACTAGTTAGTTAGTTTGCTAGTCAGTAGTGTTTGGGCGGCGGCTCTAGATGGTACACCAGGTACACTACGTGTTGTCAATCAATAGACACGCGTCGTCAATGCTGCGTCAATGCTGGCAGGTATTGAGATTGATATTATGACGATGATGATGATGAAGATACAATTTGAGATCGATGCATGGGTGAACTATGGGTCGATTGATTCGTTGGACATTAACACCGGTGCATTTCTGCATTATTATCCGCCGGATTGATAAGTGAATTGATGATCGATTGGTTGATTGCTTGTTGATGTGTCTCCGTCACGCTAAGATGTTTGCTGTATCGACGTTGCTTGATATTATTGCGATATTGGCGGTCCTTCCCCTGTTTTTGGGCTGCTACAAGCGCACCAATCGCTTCTACGAAAAAAAAAAGAAACTGACACACTGCAATGAGTGCATTCTGAGATGAAATGGCTTTTCTAGTGTGCCTAGATCAATTGCACAAGAACTCAAAGAATAAATATATTTATCATCATCGTCTGAAAAAAAAACCTGGCACATTCGTCTGCTAAAGATTAGTTCAAAAATTGGTTCTTACTCTAACTATATTCAATTTGTTTATGTTCATTTAGAGCGATTTGCAGTAGTTGTACTGAATGCCAGCTGAAAAGTTTATAATCATCTAACCTTTCTTATCAATATTGGCTTGCCCTCAATTGTTAGAATAATTTAGTTCAGTACCTGGTTGGTAGTGAATCTAGATTACCGGGTGATCAAATGCTTGAACTGAAAAATGCTTACCGGGTAGTAAGAAATTGTGTTTCTGGCCCCTGTACAAGATCAATGTTTGTGTGCGTAATATAGACATGTGATGTGTACACAGATACATTGTCACTTACGTCAAGTTAGTTTAGATACCTCGTCAGTCTGCCGATAACAGGTTCCGTCAGCTGTTATCAACGCGAGTGTCGTCAAGGATTACTTATTACGTGGGACAGGAGCTTAAAATCTTCATATTTGACCCATTGTCGGGAGTAATCTGTACCAGTGTTGTCGAAAGTTAACGATTGGCCTTTGAAGAGGTCCTTGGATCACATTATCAGCGGAGCTATTTCGATGTCCCGAGGTATAGCGCTACCTGCGCTCAGGAATAATAATAATAATAATAATAACAACAACATTGCATAAGGATCAAGCCCTGGGTCTGTACCTATTTTGAGATCGTCCTCTTGCGATTCGCTACATTTGAGTTCCAGGCATTCTCAAGCAGAACGCTTACTAACGTCTTCCTGTGATGTGCGTAAAACGAGTGTTTTGTTATACAGCTTGATTCACGAGGCGCCTACAATTTTCGTGTGTAACACGGGAGGAAGTAATTTCCCGGGGCTGTATTCACGGCAAATAACAACACAATATTTAATTATTATGACAAATGTTATCTAGACTACCTCGTATTACCTCTTGTAGAAGTTGTTTAAGCAACATACTAAGCGTACTTTAGAACCTTTAGTGGCCGTGACATCTTTAGAACAATAACATTTTTATCGTCTGTATTTTTGTCGACTTAAAACTATACCATGATGCCTAATTTTGCGCACGTAGGTAGATCTGTAATTTGTTTTATCTGGTCCCACTTGGTAGGTCACAGGAGCTAGTACAAGTAAGCTTACTAATTTGTTTAAACAAAAATCGATTACGGCTTTGTGGTAGAACTCCGAGAGCATTAGTGAATAAACTGCAATGGATTTACCATGATGATCTACGAAGCCTTTTTGTTTTCGTTCCAACGTTACTTTCTTTAGATTTACTGAGTTACATTAAGAGCAAGTCTCTCTCTGATAACTCGTATGTGCCCCTTTTGCGCCATACATAGGAATCGAGGGCGATGCGTTATGACGTTCCAGGGGCAGGTACTCTCCACTAGAACATCCCGCCAACCATGCCTTTACAGATTGTGCAGTCACCTGTTATTCATCAGACAGAAACGTAAACTAGCTGATTGCAGCGTTAGTTGCACTGGCATGTGCAATGCGCTCGTGGAGATAGACAACGGACGCTGTCAGTTGTTGCCGGCGAATCGGATGAGTACTGTATGCGCTGTACAACAACATTTCCCGTTTCGATACGTTGACTGCCAACATCGGTTGCCACTTTGTTGTTCGGTTGAAGTCGATTTTACCTTTTTTTCTGCTTCTACGGTCTGATCTGACTGCAGGTGAGCCGATTCAACACGTCAGCTGTGGTGTTACGAGTCAACTCGCAGCGATCCGTTGGCCTCTTCCAGATTCCGTCGCGTTTCTATTGCCTCGACAAGTTGCCGCTACGGGGTCGCGCCGGCCTCTGCCACAATCTCTGCCGGGCGTACCTTGACGACCGCATCAGCGACGATGCCCTGTGTGCCTCGATTGCGTACAAGCGAGCCGGCTTTCGGTTCTGGAGGGTGTGGTACCATAAGTGCTTTCTTAACAAAGACATTGATAAGTACGTCAAAGGTTGTGGTATTGACTGATGATGGATCGATTCGACGCTCGACATATTCTGGTAGGCCTTTGGCCGCCAAAATCTTTTTGGTTGTTGCTGCTGCTGTTCTTGCTAGCTATGACACCTAGCCGTCTAACATCGGGCCGAGAGAAAAGGCTTTCCGGAGCCCTGTTCCCGTGTGGCCCAACGGCAATTAAACAACATACAGATTTAATAGGTAAGTGCGATCTACGCAAATGTTTAGAGTTCGCCGCTGCAAGAGAGACGAAAGGCCGCATACACGTCATTGTGCACGCATAAGCTTTTACATAGACGGTTATTGGTGGGGTTCGTTCTAACGACCTCAATTGCCTGCATTTTATTTGCTCTATTTTCTCTGCAACAGTCACAGCAGTGCTGTCCTCTGTCGCAAGGAATAAAAAAACACGCTATTTAACGTAAATTAAGTAAATCGCTTTGTGTTAATTTTAGCCATTGGTAGAAAACTGTTGTCTTGTCACGCAAAAGTTGGTTGGCCGCAGCCCAGATTCATGTGGTGGGTAAGCTGGGAGTGAATGCAAAACCAGGAAAAAATTACCCGGTACGGCGGTTAATACAGGCTATTGCTTTGTCCTGCTCAATTAAAGTTGGTACGACAAACTATGACCCTTAAGTGATGCAATGCACGACTCCCGCCGGTCAGCAAAGCTTTTTCAACCCGCGGCTAAAGCCTGTACACTCCATGTGAATCCCTCGGCCCCAACAGCCTTTTTGAGGAAAGTTTATTGGAGCCTCGTGCCGAGCTTGTATATAGTTTTGTTTTCTAGCAGATAAATGTAGGAGCGGGTTAAAGGTCGGCCGGGTCAAACATACACACTGGGGCCAAAACCCTCAATAGTTAATCTGTTGTTCGTAGTATCCGAATATTACAGTAACAGCACCAGCCGCCCAAGACACCGCCACTCTGCTAACAGAGCATAGATAACGTTCTGCGTTTCTGTCCTTTCTTTTGCTTTCAAATTTATTGATATTCAATGACACATGTCTCCGCCATCCGGATTTACACTGTCCGTCAAAGACGAACATTTTCCAATTTGCATTTAGAAATATTTTTGTTAGTAACAAACTCGTGCAAGATTTGTTTTTCCAATAATAGGTGTGAAAACTACCACATACATGATGCAAATAGATGCAATTACGCACGCTGGTGCACACAGACGGTAATGCAACCAGAATCAAACGTCTGTCACGTCAAAATTGATGACCCTGCTGTGGCAGTGATTCAACATAAAGACCACGCCTAATGAGTTTAAGGTTAATACAATTATTGCATCAAACATAGGACGTAACGAATAAACAATTACTGTATCAAATTAAGCGTCGTAGTCATACTTTGTTAAGGTAATCTTAAGAGGCTTACTCTTGTGTTTTGCATTTTTGTTCGAAAGGTAAATACATTTTACATGCGTCGGAATTCGGTAACCTAAGCTTTTAAAGCTAGCATTCAAGGTTTATATATCTTTCTATAATCTTAAGTGTTTACCGGCAATATATGTCACGTATGCCTCTTACTGAACCCAGACATAGCTTGCATAGTAATGCTTGGAGCACAAGTTGGAGCCTATTATAAAGGCCGGCAAATCGAAGGCGACAGCTTCAAAAAACCGCCAGCGCCTTATGGACCTTTATTACGGTATTTATTAAAGCAGATACCGATATGTACGGAGTGACTACGTAAGGATGGCTTTATCGACCTTATAATTTAAAATTCAGGCTCTCTCCATGGTATTTGGAATGCAAGTGCGAGTCTAGGATAACGCTTAATAATTCGAGGTATTAAGTATGTTGTACCACTGCACTTGAACTAACGGGCCTGAAGCTCTTGGGGTCTTGTGGATGTGTTCTTTTAAGTATGGGTATACCTGTAGGACGCTTGAAATCTATTGTACCATGGAGTAAGCATTGCAGAGAAGACATTTGTAGTGTTCCTAAATGCATCATGTATACTTGCCGGTTTTATAGTGTGTAACGAGCCTCCGATATTAGCTTCTGCGTAGCTTGCTTTCCCTAAAATGTCACCTTTGTTGTAAGTTCGAAGTCAAACAAATCTAAACCTGAAGTCCCCGACAGTACAACCGTGGCTCAGTCCATGATGTAGTTGATGTTGGATTCAAGTTAATGGAAGGGGAGCACACAGCACAGCACGTCTGTCATGAAGACGCCCGTGATGCTTGTACAGTGTTTTCAGGAGCGTGTAAATCTATGCTCAGTATAATCATATGCGTTTCCAGCTACTTCCGTCTTGACACCTCGATTGAATTCGCAGCACATGTTCTGATCCGCTCGTCTCGACGCTAAAAAAAGGGGCATACACAAAACAGCCATGTACTTTCTGATCGGCCTGCCTCGCAGCAGTACCACTGTTTTCTGGTCAATGTCAGTTAGTTCTCAAAACAACGGGACAGATAGACAGCTCAATTTGTCGATACTGCTCAATATATGCACGCGTATAGCCGGACCGAATGAATGTCCTTGGGTAGCTTTTGAATTTTTCCGCCGCGCGGCGCCAACCAGATAGCGTCGCTGATACCAACGACATTTCGCTCCGTATCAAATAGAAGATTATCGCTTGGGTAGCGTCTCTGTTACGAGACGAAACACGCACTGTTGCTGTTGCTGCTAGCAGCAGCAGCAACAGCGTATCTGATTCTATTGTCTCTTGTGTCTCAGGCAGACTGACTTCGTTCGTTGGGAACACCTCCTCCCCATTCCCGCCGCCGCCTCCCCCCCCCCCCCCAGCGGCGGCAGGGACTACGGCAACCCCCCCCCCCCCCCCCGCCGCTGTGGTCGTTGCCGCTGCTGCAGTACAGCTCCACGAAACCCTTCATTAAAACGGTCAGCTTTATTCGAACGGATGGCCTCTATTTAAAACAAATTTTTACGGCGGCGGCTGCTGCGGCGAGGACGACGACAACAACAACAGCAACAACAACAACGACAACAACAAAGACAATTAATGTCACTTACAGGCGCTGCTGCTTGTCGTACTCCGATGGCAATAATACCCAAGACAGATAGAGAAGGGGGGAGAGACAGAGAGAGATAAATAAACGCATACATAAGAACTGCATTCATACCTGTAGTAGTAGTAGTACTGGTGGTAAAAGGTAATGGAAGTAATAGTAACATTTGTTGTTTTTGCTGCTCCTGATATTGTTGTTGCTGTTGTCGTTGTTATTGTTGTCGTCGTTGTTGTTGTTATTCTCACTGCTGATGATGTTGATATGCCGTTGGTGTAGGTGCTGCTGTTTCTGTTGCTGCTGTAAGGGAAGATAACAGCGGGGGGCAGGCTGAGGGGGGGGGTGATAACATCTTCTAACGTCGACCAATTGAGACATTGTAATTCCATCGAGCAGGTGGTATGTAAGCGCCTCGCCGCGCCGACATGAAGGACTTCTGCATGGAACGGATTCGACTCGTTCTCCCCAACGTCTGTCGGTCTAAAGACATGCGAGGCATGCGGCGTCTGCCGGATTCCACATAAGAAGGCGGCACCGTTCAACAGCAACGCCACTCTGTGACGTCCTTAACTCCTGACTGGACGGGCGACAAATAAAAGCTCTTCGACTTTGTCAGCTGATTGAAAGAAGTGGCTAGACAGTTAGTTCATCGGTGTGTTACCGCCCGCAGCCAAGATATGGTGCACTCGCTGGTTCGCTGAGGGCCCTTTTTTGAAGGTCGTTCGTTACCTTTCGTACTTGTTGGCCTAGTCATAGGTCATACTGTGTGACTCTCTACCCACTCTCCCGTCCGGATGTCTCTCCTGCTGCAAACGTCGAACGGTGGATACAGTCGACGTGTTTGTGCCGCCCGTAACGCTAAAGCCTCGTAAACTCGTAACGGCCTCGAAAGCGGCCTCGTAAATTTGTGCGGACGCCATCGTCGACACATTGTGTGTCACAGTGTAACGACGCAGTATCCGATATCTCCGACGGTCGCCAACGATAGTCATTGAACGAAGCCAGTGGGTTCGCGCAAACGAGACAGTCAAGTCAAGCCGCCAGGCAACACTCTGACCAACAAACAGTTCGTTAGCCGCTCGCAGGAATGAATCCTCCAAAGAATCGTGTTGATCGTCTTCATGCTGGCGGCGAGCCCCGGCTACCTGTCCTCGGGCGGGGGGGTCTACGCTGTCAAGAAGAAGATCGGCGCTTACCTCATCGGTGGCTATCTGTTACACAAGTGGGCACGAAGTCTTGCGCAGCTCCACTCGAACGGGTATGCGAGTCGCAGCCACAAACCTGCTTTCCCCTATCCCGTGTACACATCTGTCGGCTACGGTGGCGGCGGTGGATTCTCCAATGGTTATGCAGGATACGACAGCGGCTTCGGCCATGGTTACGGTTCGCAGTGGACCCCAATAGGCTGGGACGACTCGTTGTATTGGTAGACGGTCGGTTCATCGTACATAGTGTGTAGGTAGGTACTCGTAGCCAATCTGTGTTCACAATCTGAGGCGTATGCCACACACACCTATGTGAAAATAGATATGCGAGCAAATAATACTAATAATACCACAACCGCACATTGCCGTAGGAAGCGCCAGGAAGGACCACCGTAGAACATTTCGTCCGGTACAAAGAGCATTCACCCATTGCCTGTGCAGGTAACGCGTGTTATATTTGCATCCCGTTGTATATTAATGGGTAACTGTACGTTGGTAGAGTAGTATACGCATATGGGTGTAGATATTGATCGGCGCGTACAGGATTGGTACATACATGTCGCGCTGTTTGTCTTTGCTGCCGTTGTATGACCTACTCCCAAACTCAACCGAGCATTTGACTAGTGCTACTATTGTGGACAGTAGTCTGATGACAGCCGACACGTGAGACTTCCATGGAAAAAGTTTTCTTCTACCGCAATCTTTTATTCCAGGGAGATGTATCAGACCATACTGGTGCTTCAATGGTCAATAAGTCCATACAAATTATATAAATAAAATGTAAATTATATATGTTCAACTGAAACGGCCTATGCTTTTTTAAAGTTTGTACTGAGAAATAATGAGTGTGGAAAAAGCGTGTTAAATTTGTTCTCAGATATTCAGTGTATGACCCTCCGGTGTGATTGCACGAAGCTTTTCATGCATAGCTTTAAACTATTACGCTATGTAAGGTATTTATAGATTACTAAGACAAATGTTTTCTGCCTAGTATATTTAATGAGACCTAATTAACGATACTGTAGTTATGTTTAAAACCTTCTAAGAACGGGCATCACTTATGGAACAGTCGTCCCCGCACCGCACAGATCAGCGGAAATATCTGTTTGACAAAAAAATACTCTACTCAGTACTTTTGGTTTGAAAAATATTATATAACTATAAATCCGTCGAACCTGTCGCAGCCTACAAAGTGCAACTTCGGTCGACTAAGAATACGGCAAATCTTGCTCTCGTATTGTAGCATCCGGATGTTAAATGTTTTTCCCGCGGTCTGGAGGAATCTTGTACTGGGAGAACAAAACGGAGGATCTTTGTTAGTCATTTCGTCATTTTATGTTCCGCCTTCCTGAAGAAACTTCTCCAAGCTTCTGTCTGCGCAGAATTACAGGACGATCTCGATTGGCCTACAGTTAGCCGTGATAATTCATAATTTCGCCCATAATTTCAGTTAATTTGTGCTCTCGAGTGTGCTCCACCCCCAGGGCACGCTTGAGGAATGCCGAGTCTCAACGTCGCATCTGCAGAGCAGACTTACTCATAACACGGTAGTGTTTCTATATTGCAAGGATACCGGTACTTATGAAGCAGCGGACGGACCACGTAGTCGACTACACCAAGTGAAGAAGCAATTTCAAAACTGCGACGGATGTCGATTCTAGTTTATACAATAAGCAAGTACATTAATATCGAGAAAACAGAAAACGTTTATCTCGGGGTTGCTTTGTACACAAAACGGCTGAATGATGAAGTAAGTCAAGAAGAGTTGACTCATTCTGGTATATATATATATTATATATATATATATACTAAATGCAACGAAATATACGTATGCGTAATTGTCGGCCTCAAAACCTAGCTCCCTTGAGGAGGAGCACATAAAGGCTTCTTACCGTCGGATTCGAGGTACCGAAGCACCGTCGATTGTGGGGTATCAAGACACTTCGACGGCACTTCTCTAGAAATAGATAAAGTACAGCAGTCGAGAAGACTTTTATTATAGCATGTATTTGATTTAGTACTATGCACTAGGGCAGACGGTAAGTGAAGCGATTTCAAGGCATGGTAGATGTGACAAAAATACATTTTCTATTTCTTATATAGATACGATTTTTTTTTTCTGCGTTAAGGCAAACCATGTGGCGTTTACTTCATTTCACGGCGAATATTCATTCGTCGCTTGATTTCTATTATTTAAAGCTGCGACTTGGCTGTTTTACGCCTCCTCAAGCAAACAGAGTTGGTAAAGTCTTTGTTGTTACCAAGTCAAATGATTGAAAACCTTAACAATATAGTATTTTTCCCTGCAGCTAATCAAGGAGTTCATAAAAAACCTGCTTGTATGCCGAATTATCACGTAGGCACGCACACACCCAATTCATTGTAACTTATTTCGCTGCTGAACGTGTGTTTTACAATTATCCCGCATTGTAGGGGAATTATATTGCATTACTAACTATTGTGTATCCACCCTTTATGCATTTATTAAGGCGCATGTTATGGTAAAAAATTGCCTTTCATAATCTGCACTATAACTTTAAAGCAGTAAACAACCAACGATCAAGCAATATGAGGTGCTTCTTTTTATTACAACGGCCACGCAAAAAAAATACGAGTACCTTTATAGCTCAACAAATTCGCTCTCCAATCGACAATTTACAAGCATCATGGGCCGAAATCGTGCTTGATAGCACCTTTGTGGCACTCCTATATTGCAAGCTATCCAGGAGCGTGAGGTGCCAGGTCTACATCCTGGCCCGCATGGATAACACAGCCCGATATGGCGTATCTTAATAATTAAACAAGTTGATTTTAAAAGAAAGCTATTTAAGAGACCAAACGTGGAATGAGGATACCGGAGACCAAGCAAGCTTGTTCTTTAGCGCAACATTATCCGTGGCTTTGTGCCGCTCGATATCTAACCGCTTGTTTCGTCCAGCCAAGCAATCAGGGCGCTCATTTTTTCCAAATGTTTACAGGCGTTAGGCACAAATATAGTCACAAAACAATTACTTTCTGCTGTCTCTGTTTAGGATGATCAGATCTATCATGCAGACACATTAGAATACATTAAAAAAAGCTTTTTTATTTATGTAATAAAGGGTAAGAAATGATTGTTTGCAGGCGGAACCTGTGCAGTGGTCCTCTTGTGAATATCCCTAGCAACGCGTCAGAACATATTATTAATGCGTTTCGTCCTTGCAACACATCTGGACACATACAATAGTTGGCTTCTGCGATTGTTTGGCCGCACTTCAAAGAAATTGTCAATAAGGTTTGAGCCCATAAGTTATGCTAAAACCAGTCTGTTCTTTTTCCTCAGTGTATCCATTAAGGGCGGTAATACAATGTCGTTCGTTCTTCTGTGGAATCTATTTAAAAATCTCCTTTGGACACCTTCGATCATACCTATGTATTTACAAACAAATATGTTATATGGGCGAACAGTATAAAAAATTGGATAACACAACCGATTTGGCCTTGCTCCTTTACAATAAAACAGCGAAACAAAAACATTATGTATAAGCCATTTTCCATATGCCACTCAGAACATCCTCAGGAGGTTACCCCGGTACCCTGTCTCGTCGCTTTATTTATTAGAGTGCTTTTGACAGGTCAATCATCGTTAATATTTCGTCATCGTTAATATTGTTGTCTAGCCTGCAACGCTTGACGCCACTTTTAACTCCCATCTCGTTTACTGCATTATATATTCTATACGGCTATATTAGCTGTCCGCAGTACGGTCTAAAATGTATACCCTCTGGCCACACTGACGGGTCCAGTAGAGCATTGAACTTATCAGCGTCTAGCTGAACGTGGTAGCTCTTATAATATGCTAGATTCATACCACCAACACGCTTCGTCACGTTCTCGTCTGCGTCGGTTCCAACAATGCGATTACTCCAATCTGCTGACAAAATTGGCTCTGACTTTTGGACGTGCAAGTATACAGCGTTTAGCTGAGTCATTTTATTCGTTTCTGTCGCTGCGTGCATGATACGTCCTCCTTTTCCAACCGTGCGCCAAGAATTGTCTCGTGCCGTGTTTTTCCTAGCGGGTGCACTTACGACGATGTATTGTTTGTTGGCTAGTGCTGAAGTGGAGACGACGTGGAGTAGGGACGTTGCGACTTGAAGGCAAAATACTTTTCGGGCTCAACCTCAGCCAAATTTTAACGTCCACGGGACTGCTTTTCGCAATGCTTCATAACGGACCCCCATAAATACAAATGTGCAACGGTGGGGTTCGAACCTGCGCCCCTATGTGTCCTCTCCGGTCGCGAGGCGCAGACGTATGCACTCACCACGCCACCGGGCTCGACTGCGATTTGAAGGAAGGTTTTTGCGTTTTGGCATTGTTGATGCTGCTGTTGTTTGCCAGTGGGTCGTTGGATGGGTCGGTGATCAGCTGATTTGGGAGTCGGGTCATTCTTACTAATTATCTTCTTGTAAGATCTTCAATTTGTTTTAGTGGGCTTCAATTTTTGCGGTACAATCACAGGATGCCAAATTGATCAGGGCTGTATTTCTTAAAACATCTATTGGCACCTCTATCCAAAAGCAAGACTTACAGTACAAATTCTTTTTGTCTGGGAAGTGCAGTGATTTTGGACGAGTTTGCTGCATCCTTCGCAAACGGTGCGCTCCTTTACTTGAAGCATTTGTCCTGTACAAGTTGTGCATGGTGGCCTTGGACTAACCTCGACATCGCCGCACAGGAGCAAGAGTACAAGCACTAGTGCAGATGTTCTTGACAGCTGGTGTTTCGTGAAGCAGCGCCGAAGTTGCTGCATAGACAAACTCACCACTCATTGAGGAGGTTAACTTGGAGATCGGTCAACCGTGAGTGATTCGGTAGGCCGTAAGGTCCGTTGCCGTAAAACACTGTCACGCACTCTTTGCTAACAGTTGTATTTTGGATCAAAATATGGCTTGCTACGCGCCCGCACGGTCGCTGCCATGTTGGTGACTCAAGTGCTATTAAAATTGTTATGTTTCGAGTTCTAGCTTTTACTGACTATAATACGCTCACATAAGTTTCTGACATAGATATATGCTATGTTGGCATTAGTATTAGCTGGTCTGTTCGTTTTGCAGATTGTCGCAATCCTCCTCATCTAATTAATGGCTTCCTGATTGGTGCCAATTTTAATGCATTAATTCGCGTTCACCTAGACGAGCTACGTTGCATTCATAACCAAAATACTCTATAGTTCCCTCTACGCAATGTATATGGTTAACCGGATCCTAATATACCCCCTCAAATGCCCGGCAAGCAGCATCCCTACTCAATACGCTGATACTTGGGCTTTATCAATATCATTGCTGCAAACCGCATAAGGCATACGTGATTATACCGTTCCGTACATTATAGGTATATGGCAATTGACCTTGACGGTATATATATACATATCGTTCTGGCAGTTTAGTCTATAGCTGAATTGGACAGATGGCAGAGCGTCCAGTGATGCAAGAAAAAACACACTTGTTGGGTCTAATGTAGGATTTATTCAACCAGGGTGTTAATAAACCATAATCATGATATATAAAATGAAGAATGTCTTTTTTGATTCGGTATATATCCCTATATTTAGTGACCATGGGACGTTCCAAATTGCTGTGGAAGACAAAATCTTAAATACTCTCAGTGGAACTAAATGTATCAATCTGAATGATTTGGAATCTCTGGGGCGCCAAGTAATAAGTCTCAGGCATCGTTTGTTAAGGTGTTCTAATTGTCGCTAATATTGCGCTGGCTTACTATGCGATAGTGATCTTGGGTTCCGCAGGGCATCATTGCCAAAAAGAAAGGATCGTCAGTGGATTACCGCTTGGCGTGGCTCCACCCTGACTCGCATTCGTTTTGACGTAAGGTTGATCTAATGCCACTTATACAGACAAACAAATGTATACACGTGAAGGTTTTCTACAAATCTTACTATCTGCACATAATAACATTACGTTCCTTGTTTGCTTTTTGTTTGTTTAGTTATTCAGTTATTTGAATGTGGCCGTTGCCTGTGTTTTGCTAAGCATCAAACTAGAAAAAAACTCTGCCCTTAATTTCGAGTGAAATTTGGTTTACTACACTCAACTGCTACTTCGGGGCTTTCCTTACACGGCGCATGCTGTATGCAAAAGGAAAGCTACTTCATGCAGACTTCTTCAGGCAACACGCATGATTACTCAAGAAGTACGCAGTTGGCCTAACTTCCTTTAGTCTTCTTGCCGAGTGGTCGTCAGTGGTTCCTAGTGCACCTGTCGGCCATCCCGCCGACCGCAGTGCGTAAATGCGTACAGATAAATTACAACAGTAGCAGTAGTAGCAGCAGCATAGAGCAGAGTAGTTGTTTTTACAATCACAGAACTAGTCATTACTAGTTAAACGAGTTTGTTTCTACGTGAATCGATGCCGTCGATAGGAAGCGATCTTCCATGGTTCGCTACCATCCGCCTCCACCGCCGCCCTGGCTCCAGCCGCCTCCACCGCCGCCCTGGTTCCAGCCGCCTCCACCGCCGCCCTGGCTCCAGCCGCCTCCACCGCCGCCTTGGTTCCAGCCGCCTCCACCACCGCCCTGGTTCCAACCTCCACCAACACCGCCCTGGTTCCAACCACCTCCGCCTCCACCACCTTGGCTCCAACCACCTCCGCCTCCACCGCCTCCCTGGCTCCAACCACCTCCGCCTCCACCACCTTGGCTCCAACCACCTCCGCCTCCACTGCGTCCGCCACCTCCACCATGTCCACCGCCACCTCCACCACCTCCTCCACCGAATTTGCCGAGAAGCCCACTAAGGAGTTTCTTCTTCTTCTTGAGAAACGCGTCGACTCCACCAGGCGCCAGCGCCGTCATCATCCCTATGATGAGACACAAACCGAGTATCGACCAAACGCGCATGATGGCGGCGGCGGCGCAAATCAACTAGGCCGATGTCGAAATTTGAATTTTCGAATAGGAGTGCGTCTGGAGTGTCGCGAGTGTCGTCTCTGGCTGGCTGGATAACTCTTCTGGCGGCTGGGTTAGAGATCGATCGATTGATCAAGCAGGCTGTTGCTGTTGAGTCACGCGACAGCTGGACCGCAGAAACTGTGGGCAAGAAACACTCAACTCGCCACACACCGGTCGGGGCTGCGAGAACTTTGTTGTGTGTGTGTGCGGACGACGCAATAGTGCGCGATCAAACACTCACGTACATTTGCCTGCCCAATGGACCGGACACCATGTGGTCTTCTCCAGAGATGCCAGCGTCATTTATAGGTGCTAACTAAGCTTTTTCTTCGTGTGCGGTCGGTCGGTGGAGAGGGCCGCAAAGAAGATGGATGACCGTCTTTACTGCAGCTCAGTGGCAGCTTAGTTTACGTTCGTGCTGCTGGCAATTTGTTACCATCTCTTCCGGCCTCAGCACGTGCGCATTTCTTGCATTATTTCTCACGGTTAACGCCGCCCACCAACGGGTGATCACGAGGACATCATCACCTCCAGATTGGCTGTCATCTCGCCTTTTTCTTTGTCTGGTGCTGTAGTGACGACGATGTTGTTGTTGTTGTTGTTGGTGGTGGTGCTACTGTTATTGTTGTTGCTGTTGTTGTTGTTGTTGTTGTTTTTTTTTTCCTAAGGAACATTTTCTTTACTTTGACATTACTAGGCTACACGAGAAACAAGTCGTTGGAATCGACCCATTATGCGTCGCGTCGGGACCCTCAACTCATGATAGTCGAGCTGCAGGACATCTCCACACAGTCCCGCAGAAAATGCCGCGGTTGTTCCTACGATGTTGTTGTTGTCGTTGTTGCTGCTGCGACTGCTACAGATTTCACTGCTATCGCTGTTGATGTTTTTGTTGTTGTTGCTAAAATTGTTTCCACCAGTACAAAGGTTGATGTTAGTAATATTACTGCTAATGTTGTAGTTGTTCTTGTTATGTCGTTGGCTCTGCTGCTGTTGTTGTTGCTGCTGCTGCAGTTGCGTTTGTTGTCATTGTTGTTGCTGCTGCTGCAGTTGCGTTTGTTGTCATTGTTGTTGCTGCTGCTGCAGTTGCGTTTGTTGTCATTGTTGATGTTGCTGCTACTGTTGTTGCCATTGTTGTTGTTATTGCTTAAATCTGATGGCTATGCAGTTCATTTTTATCCGTTTTTTCTGATCGCATCAATCGCTATATATATATACCTGGCCGACGATGGCCATTTCCTGCATCAACACCGCTTCTTCGATGCCGAAGCAGCCCTTCATCCCCTGACTCAACAGACACTTATCCGTTACATTATGGTGCGGTTTATTTATTGTCCTTTTCTCTACCTCACGATTTAGTAGGAAGTCTTTTAACACACTTTAGCTATCTTTTTGAAGCATTTGCCCCACTGAAGTTAAAGGCGGCAGGGCGTGTTTTTGGCTCGTGAGAAGTTGACCCCATCTCAGTGAGTCGTACCAAGGGCGACGAGGTGACGATCAAACAGCGAGATTATGTAACTCCATAGTCGATCTAGCTACGAAAAGCGGTTTTGGACAACTTCGGACAGAAAAGGGGCCACATAGATGGCATCGTTGAAATGGGGTTCTACCCCCGCACGTTTGCGTCATCGGTACGGTCGCAACTGTAACTCTCCCTACGCCGAACCATGTTGCTGCTTTTCCACGGATATTATTGATCACGTTCCTCTACTGATGATGGAGCAGAACCACCAGCAGCGGCATTTCGTTCCGCCACTTGTTATTACTTACTGATGAACCTCCCAGAATTCCGAAGGCTTCAATTACTGCGTCGCATCCGCAAGGAGCTAAATGTGCTGCAATCAATGCGGTAACGCGGTAACAATAAACGCTATCCGGAAAGAACGCTATCAGGAAGAGGGCATACGGCGCGCTGTAGCTATAAACTGCATCGCGACGACATTTTTGTACTCATTAACTTAGTGTGAAACTTTGGATGCGTTAAAGTTACGACATATATATATATATATATATATATATTCAAACAGAAGGCCGCGCTCATTAGTAGGCTGCGATGAGAGAGATGACGAGAAGCTGCTGGGAATGTTATCAAATATTAGCTTTTACACGACTGCACATAGTGCGCAAAGTATCTGTTGTAAGCGGCAGCGTTCACGCATACATTCAGATACGTGAAGCCTAGGTCATTTTTAGCATTGATAAAATTTCGATTTGATCAGAAGAGAACATTTTGTAGCCATGCATGTCAAAACTACACAGCGGCTATAACAATTACGCGATCTCAATACAAAGTGTATATATATATATTTTTTTTATATGTATTTCATCCGTCAGCATTCATATTTATTTAACATCCAGATAACACATTGTCTTGAAACGCCTTGACACAAGGCACGTGAGGCTACATTGAGTGCAGCTGTTCAGCCGTGGCTAAGCTGGCACTCCAAAATAATAGGTACGGCTAGTTACCTTAGGATGCAGGTCAACCCGCAGGTTGCGTTAACAGAATTTTCGAACCCAAATCACCACGTCGTGAGTTCTACAGTTTTTTTGGTAGTTATATCTCGACTTGTTATCAAGCTCGTGTGTCGATAAAGATTAGGATCAACTTTTCCATGGAAAGGTTCGAACTACGGAGAGCACACCAGCCCTCCGCTAGAAATGTATTTCAAGTAGAAATTCACCTACATGCATATTCGCTTAAGTTAAAGACATACATACATGATGATAACCACAAAAAATATAAAATTCTGAAAGTATATGTAAGAATCTCGGCAAAGTTTGAAATACCGGACGTGTGGAGTTTTGTGTGATTGTGTTTGCGTAAACAGCCTATTGTCGATCAAGTTACCAAACGACCTAAAATTAAGTCCTTGTTGAAACAAAGTGCATATGCGTGCGCGCAGAAGTGCGTTGGCATTTTTTCAGACTAAAATCATTTACAAAGGTCAGCCACGTAAGCCATGGGTCACTGCCGAGCTGCTTGAATTGATAAAGGAGAAGGAGGCAGCCTATACGGCGTATCGCAGTGACCCCAACGCCCGCAGGCGTCAAGCGTATGTTAGACTGAGAAACAAAGTTGTCTCGTTTTCAAGAAAGTGCAGGCTGGAGGCTAATGGGAAGATTGTTTGCGATAGAATACAGGAGAGGCGGAGCCCATGGGAAGCCATCCAGCCAGTCATGGGAGGTGCCCAGGAAAAAAAGTGTGTCAAACTAAAGATTGATGATGAGACAGTCACAGACTGTGTACGACTTTCTAATATCCTTAATGACTATTATGCAACTTGCGTAACGGCTGACACCGAATGCTCGGCCGCTTACGAGGTACCGATGTCGATACCTGAACTGCACGAGCCATTTTCGCCTAGGCCGGTCCCTGTGGATCGAGCGCATTACCTGCTGAAAAGGGTCACAATTTGCTCGGTGGGAGAAGGTCACATACCCTCTCAAGTCTTGAGACACTGCGCTGACGTTATTGCTGACGCAGTGGCATTCATAGTTAATCTGTCGACACGCCAGGGGATCTACCCTACGGCCCTCAAATTGTATCGCGTTGTACCACTGTTTAAAGGCGGTGACAGACTAAGCAAGGAAAATTACAGGCCGGTCAATATCCCCCCTCCAATGTCCAAGATTTTCGAAAAAGCTATATATGAACAGTTAAACGAACACTTTGAGATGTTTAATGGCCTAAGTCAGCGTCAGTTCGGTTTTCGATCCAAAATGTCGACGACTGTACCCATCATTGATTTTGTTGAAGAGGTTCGCAGAAACCTAATGTTAAAAAAGACAGTCGCCGGCGTATTTATAGATCTTAGAAAAGCATTTGATACAGTTGATGTAAATATTCTGATTAAAAAGTTAACTCGATATGGAGCGGATGATATTTTTTTGTCTTGGCTGCGGTCGTTTATGTCGAATAGGAGGCAAGTTGTTCAAGTGGGCAGTGCAATCTCGGATGTAAGAAATATATCTGTTGGAGTGGCTCAGGGCAGTATAGGTGGTCCACTTCTCTTCAACATCTTTATTAACGACATATTTAGCGTAACAAAACATGCAAAGTTGACCTTGTTTGCGGACGATACCACCGCCCTATTCGTCGGGAACTCCCCAACTGAGGTAGAGGCTATGGTCCGCGAGGACCTTCAGAGGTTATCATCATGGTTCAGGAGTAACGGTCTCTATATGAATTGGAGGAAAACAGGTGTAATGCAATTCCTTTCACAGCGGGGTTCCGTTACGATTAATCCCCTCCGTTTCCAGTGCGACGGCATAGCCCTTTCGCTTCTAAAGGAAACGAAGTTCCTAGGCGTTACGTTGGACGAAAAGCTGACCTTTGAAGCGCATGTCACACATATACGTAAGAAAATATCTGGCAGCAATGCAGCTCTATACAGAGCTCGACGAATTCTTCCCCAAAACTGCCTGATGGCGATGTATTTTGCCTACGTCCATAGTCACCTGACCTACGCTGTAGAAGTTTATGGCTTAACACAGATGCGTCTTATCAGGTCGCTTCACCGACTCCAAAAACGAGCACTGAGAACAACTCTGGACCTCTGGATGCGAGATTCAGTGCAACCGCACTACAAAAATATTAACATTTTGCCGTTCCCAAAACTTATAGAATACTGTCTCGTAGTGGAAATTAAGCGTATACTCCTTGGAGTGCATCCAAACTTATATGGTCTGGCAACATCAGCAACACCCATATCTACAAGGGGTAACGCATCAAACCTGCTTACTCTGTCACACGCCAACTCCAACCAGTCAAGGCTATCAATCAGAAACATTGGGGCCTCCTACTGGAACAAAGTACCGGCCTCCGTTAGGCAGACAAAGTCCCTGCTCAAATTCAAATGCGATCTCAAAGAGCATTATCTTGAAACTTTGGTATCTGGTTAAAAGTGATATAAAAATACAATAATGTTGCAATATATTGTAAATAGGTGAAAATGGCATATATAAATTATACATTGTTATTCATAAAAGGGGCTCCGAACAAGCTATGTGCTTAATGGAGCTTGAAATTAATGTGTGCAATTATCTACAAGAAATGTCAATAAACAAACAGTTGAAACAAACAGTTGAAACAGTTGAAACAGAGCTTAGAAGTGATTTCAGGTTTTTTTTAAATATTGCTTTATGTGTTTTAACTACAATGTATTTTTCCAAAGTGAATGTCCTTAACACTTTGCTTTACTCTTACATGATTAAAACTACATTATTTTATCTGGCCAGGTTATTGGGATACGTAGATTGCCGCTCAATCATTTATGCAGAGGACGTTATCCGAGGCGTCAGTATCTATAACTACTGTAGCTTTTCACAGAGAGAATGAGAGTCCGTTTTAGATGGTCTAACTCTTGCGACTACCAGAAGTTGCAGCCCAGACCACGTTTCATCTGCGGGAGAATGACATTTTTTTGCAGTTGGCAGTATCAGATGGTTTACTCTTAGCTGAGGCTTGTTGGTAGTAAGCGTGATTCCTCGTGCCTCGAGATAGAAGCTAAGCCAGAAGCTATGATAAAAATCTTGTAGATGCAGCTTTTCTTTGCAATGTCTCGCCAAGAGGATGAACAGAGCAGGCAGGCTTCCTTTGCCGATGGGGATGACCTTTAGCAACCATTCCGACCACGCTGCTGGTATTTCACCTGTTTCCAAGCACCGTCCAAAGGGCCGTTAGGAGGGCCGCCGCCTTTATATGTTATATACGGACAGGGTCGGCTCCGAAAGCCTTCTTATTCTTCAACTGTTCTATTGCACTTTGAACTTCCATAAGCGAGAACGGATCATCTGTCCGCTGGGATAGTAGACGCTCGTATTCATTTGATAATTCACACGATAACGGGATAATCCCAGGTGTCGATGAAGTACTGGCGCAAACGGTCTGAGGCAACTGGACAACTGGAGAACGCAAAGTTCCTTCTAAGGGCGTAGTTCCTCTCAGTATACGCCTATATGTAGACAAGCGCACCGCTTGTGTCAGCATGTCGGAGAGCAGACTTAGCGACATTTCCAGTAGGCGATTGGGATGCCAAGCGCAAAGCTTCATGCGTCACTTATTTACGTCGATGCGTTTACCGAGCCCCTGGCGCCTTAGGCGTACGAGTTCTCTCACTCCCATCTTTTACTTACCAGTAACTACAACGTGAAGCACTCGGCCACCGTCAAGCGCCAAGCACTGTATGCTGTATTTATAGACTACAAGGCGGCGTTTGACACTGCTCCCAGGGATATTGTGATGAAGAAGCTAGCCGCCGCGGGCGTGGGCCCACGAGTTTTGCGACTTGCCGCTATCCTAAAAGCAAACCCGGTCATTCTAGAAACGGCATTCAGGAATATCAGCCTTTCCTGCAAACCCGCGACTATGCCCAGGGCGATAATTTTAGGCCGCTCTTATTCTCAATCTTACTCAGTGATCTACCGGGCCTTATCAATTGCCACTACCCCTGTGTTCGCATAACTCTCTATGCCGATGACCTTGTGGTATATAGTAGAGTGTTCCTGGATCTAAAAAAGGCCTCTGGGATGCTGGAGACATACAGCAAGCATACTGGTTTAACGATTTACGTATCGAAGACAAAAACTATCAAGCTCAGATTCGAGGGACCCCCGAAAAGAAGTGATAGGCTTAGCTTGGGTGGTGTTTCTGTAGAATATGTAACGGACTTTACTTATCTGGGTGTAAGCTAACGACATCTTTTTCGGCCAACATATCTCAGCGAATTAATAGCAGCATCGTCGCCATGACCTCAATCTCGGCTCCACAGAAGCTTTCAGTAAAAACAGCTCTAATACTGTTTTACCTGAAAATGGCCTCGGAGTCATCACAGAACATCACATCAATCTGGGAACAGCTATCCGCTCAGCAGCTTAGCGCTCTCGACACGGTAAAGGAAGGCAACTTCCTTAAGAGTGTTTGGGCCTCACTAGAAACGCTCGAAACATGCTAGCTCTGTCGAGGACGACGCCTTTCATCGAGGATCGGGTAAACCGGTTTCAACTTCCGTCTACCGAATCATTGCGAGGGTCCCGTAGGCACTTTTAGCAGAAGATGAGAGAAATGCCAGAAGCGCATGCCATACATGGATGGAACCGCTCTTCAAGCAGCGTCACGTTCTCACCCGCTACTCCGTCCATGAATTCTACCACAAATTGCGCCATCGCACTGGGTTCCATAACCCTTCCGACAAGTGTTGCTGTCAGCGTCAGCTATCTGGGCGTTAGGTCACTGACAGTTTCCGGAGATGCATATACAACATATTCTATATATGTCCAAGATAACGGAAACGAATGCCGTTTCCGAGACTTAATGAACACGTTTAATGTAATGTAATTAACAATACTTAAAGGTGATGTAATAACATATTGTTCCCCTTGTTATAATTTGTTTAGAAGCTCTGTCTTTTTTGGAGGATTTTTTTAGACTTAGAGACTTAAGCTGCTAACTCCGCTTATTCTATCCCCTGTGAAGGCCTTAAGGAAATGTCTTCTCTACCAACTTCGCTTCACCTCGAGAAGCATATTTTACTCACACCCTATCAATTCGTTTTTAGTTAACTTTTCAAACGTTTGCACTGTCGGAAATTTTATAAACACGGTTTTCGATTTTCTTGATATTTGAACTTGGGTTACCGTATTTACTCACCTTAAAATATCAAATAATACTACTAATAATTTACAATGTTCTTGTCTAAAGGACCCAACACGGTGATTGAGGTGGGTTCGCTTCGTCCCCAATCCTTAGTAGGGGAAGTGGCACAAAAAAAAAGCGATTAAATGCATATCTCTATTTTTGAGATATGGTACCTGCATACTAAACGTTCGCACCCTACATAAAAACAAAGCCACCGAGGTATTATCAGAGATTACCGTTTTTCTCGTTATGCTTATAAAACTCCGGTTAGTCGACTTGATCACAGACGTCAGTAAGGTATCAATCCATTCTAGGCATTCAATCTTTTTATCAGTATACCAAGAGACACATCTCCATAGACATCAATTATAGAACTCAGATCTCTCTCTTATCAGATACTTCTCTCAATTTAACCGACATTGGAAAGTTACCAGGGCTCTTTCTACACCATCGACTCTCAATGGCACACTTACATCAAAGCGTCTAGGTGCCGTTATTGCCTTGGTTGCGCCACTGCGTTAACTGGAACTGTTTCTCTCTAGTATTTACCATCTATAGCTCGTTGCGTTCTGAGCGATTTAGCGGAGACTGGCCTAATAAGTCTACCCGATCGTGTGCCTTGATTTTACACCGTTTGTTTTCGAATTGCGCCCCTCCTGTACGAAGCTAACGGCCTGTCGTGGATTCAAATAGAAAGGTACGAAACGTCGTAACAACCTAACCGGCTGCAATTTGAATATGTCGCTTTGGAATTGAGACATTTAGGAACGCGAATGAAGTGTTCGGCGTGGTGGGGCGCATGCGGGGGCGCATTCGCATGGCCGTGTCGAGTCCGGCGGCGTGGTGCGGTTCGTAAAAGGTAAGGCTTGTAACCAGGCTACGGCTCTCGGTCTTCTAACAGCTTAAGGCTCCGTTCTAACAACTATGCAAGAGGCTCGATTGATCAAATTTGTTCATACCTTTCTTCCAAAGACTTTCCTGCATTCCAACCATTTCGGCTAGCCCTATACTCCGGAGGGGAATTGTTTGAGAACTTCAACCTGTCAGTCAGTCATTGGACTTCCGACTACTCGGTATTAAATAAAGCCTTAATTTTGTCCACAGCCTAAGCGAGTGAAGACACAATTGCGGGTTCAGACATCATGACCGTGTCCAGCACCCTTAGCCCGCCAAATGAGATTGTAAGTATTATATATATACAACCTCTAATGTTATTTTTACATTATTACTACCCACTCGTGTAAGAAGATATGCACATCACAGATCATTTATTTAAGCTGTAGGTGTAAGAGTGAGATATCTTTGCCACTCGTTTTTTACTCCTTAGTAATTTAGATATCAAATAGACGCCTGGACCTTGCTCCATGCTATCTGTCGCATTCGCTTCCGCCACTCGTGCATTGGCATTTCCCGCTCGGTTCGTAAAAACCCTCAAGGCTACAGAAAACATGATGAAATCCGTGACCTGGAAAAGCCGTTGTCAAATGTCAAATTATTTAATATATCTAAGCTAAATCCAATAAATTGCTGTAGAATGGCCTCCGACGATGTGGATAGGTTGAAGGTTGAAGTCTCCTCGTGGTTGAAAGGCTTGACTTAGCAGAAACAAGCCTCAGTGGCCCTCATAGGAAGGTAATTGAGTGGTGGCCAAGTCAAATTTGTCTTTACATATATTTAATGTATATGTCATATCTTCCGGATACGTGAGGATGATATATATATAATCCTCAAAAAAGGTCCACATAAAATGCGGCTACCTGGCATGGCTAAGCAAACGCCTTCGCCATAAGGAAGGGTATGCTATATATATATATATATATATATATATATATATATATATATATATATATATATATATAAGGAAGGGTATGCTATATATATATATATATATATATATAAGGAAGGCTATGCTATGTATATATACACAATGCCACATTCTTCCCACTTTTCTAAACTTTTTTGAGCGCTTCTTTCGGAATCGAGTTGAATTGTTCCTGCAAGTTTTTTTTATCTCTTCTATAGTCTTCAAACCGAGTGTGAATGCAAGCTATGCGGAAAATCATGTGATCTGTATCATCTCCAACAGTGTACAAAAGCAATATCGCTGATGAAAGTTATTTAGGAGAGCTGTAGCACATATGTGCATAAACCAAATATTGGTTAATAAACAATACATTCATAGACTCCAACCATTGTCCCTTCAAATTTATTCTATCCGTGGGAACAGGGAAAAGTCGCACGGAGGAAGGTTGTGGAAATACTAACACTGCATTTTTCGTTCATTCGTCAAATAAATAAGCAACAATATCTGCGCCTATGCGTTGTCGTAATGGAGATTCTAAAGGTACTCTGCTCAGAGTTCAAGCCTCTTGCGTTGGACGTTTTCATGCAATCCTTTTAACATTTCGCGGTAATATTCCTTATTGACTCCACGCGTGGGACGTGCATTTCTGAAGGATGAATCCCTTATAATCGAATCTGTTCAATCTGATTTTTCTCTATCCTTGGAAGCACCACTGGGAGTATTGGGCTTTGGGCTCAATGCCTTATGACTCGTCTCCTGCAATCACTCACTGAGGCAATATTTCGTATTCTGGCATCGCCTGATGGTTTAATTCGAACATTTCACGGCGGGTGCTCATTTGCTGGGAATTCAACATTTTTGGAACACATTTTGCTCTAATCTTCTAACGCATAAAATATAAGTCAATACTTGTATGTAGCTGATGAATGGCGCTTTTAAGCTTAACAAACCGGAAGACCTTAGTGGTCTATTAGTAAAATTTAGTTAATTAAACAAAGTACTAAAGCTTGTCGATCTGCTCTGGTATGCTTTGAATTACTTAATTAGGAGAACTTCAGTTGTTCTGTTTAACAAAGCAGTTTAACTGCTGATTGGTTTGATGTATAACATCAATTACATGTATTGCAGAAACACAATAAACTAAATACTAATTTTCAACAGAACAAAACATTAAAAATTTAGTGCGCCTACATATAATGGACGGGAATGCCATTCGCCTAAACTGTCTAAGTTCAACCCCATCGGACAGAGTAATATCCGTTGGCGTTGTCTCAGGTTGGGACGGAGAAGGTGTGTAATTATTGTGTATAAAGAGCAATCCTGCCTCATCTATTGACATTGCGACTTTCCGGTGGGTAGAATCTTTGTGAGGCCAAAGGCTTTAATTAACGCAGACGAAGCTCATGTCGAAGTCTCGCTCTAGTCAAGCCTACAGCCTTGCTACTTCCTGTGGTAGCCTTTGTTAGGATGGCAAAGGTTGCCAAGGTCTCGGAGACGCAGAGGGCAATGACGTCAGCAAGCCTCGGCAGCACATTCCATAGACTATTCCACGCTCTGGTTTGGAAAAGAGCATGAAATCTATCGGAGCTAAATCTGGCGAATAAAGGATGTATTCGAGTACTCTGGCTCTTTTTTGATCAAAACGGACGAACGAGAACGCTTGTGTAGGCCGGCGCAGTGTCGCGAAAGAAATGTTTTTTCACCACTACAACGTTGTTGATGTCTGCGCGCAGTGCCCTTACTGTTCGGGTGCCAATGAGTGCGGAACAAACTTTACAAGAATTTTCCTCAAAAGTGAAGCGTTATGAAGGACAGTGTGAACTGTGCCTATAACAATACCGATACACATGTGGTGTTTTTACTGCCGTAAGTTAGCTAAAACGCGCGATTAACATTTTCAACGCAAATTTACACTTAAGCATAGCAACGTGTAAATACACGCCTTTGCAGGTCACACTATACGCTTTTTGGGCTGGCCCCTAGCGGTGCAAAAATATGAGTAGTAGAAAAAGGTTCAGTCTACGTAGTTCCTTTTACCCAAAAGATGGCCCCACTCGTTTCCCGCAAACATTTCCCAAAAATGTCCCGGAACGTATTGAACTGAAACAATTCTACAATGTAGCAAAATCGTATGTACAGCAAATTCCTAGATAATATCCGCCCCAGCTTAAACCGTATGGGGCATGTTTCATATGAATGTGTATTTATCAAAGAAAGAATTTCTCGCAATTTCACATTTTTCAAATGTGCGATAAGAGATAACTATCCTGTCAGTCCCATTAGAATAATACTTATTTAAAATGCGTTAAAATGACGATCCTGCCCTTCTCCTATTTGATCGGAGAAAATGCTAATTTTAATAAGCTCTAGAAAGCCTTAATCTCTAACCTATATCTCTGTTCGTAATATATACTATATATATATCAGATCGCCAGGGCATACATAACCTGGCTATATATATATATATATATATATATATATATATATATATATATATATATATATATATATATTACGCAAATAGAGGAAAGGGTTAGAGTCAATTGTTATAAAATACTTTATTCTCTTGTTCCATACATAGGAATCCTTCACGCACACACATGAGCTGTTCGTTTTCCCGATCATATTGTAGTGTTACTGTTTCCACGACAAATCGTACACGCGTGAACACTACCCACTATAAGATATACTCGACTCAACATTTCCCATTATCACGGTCGGCGCTTTAATCACACCCACAATGCGGGATCGTGCAGTTCATATGCGCTAAAACATTGCCATTTGCCACGCCTGTACACTTAATAATAAATAAATGTAAATGTGCATGTATATATAAATATGTGTATGTACGCATATATATATATATATATATATATATATATATATATATATATATATATATATATATATGTGTATAACACTCCAGACTGATCGCACGGTCGTTTAAAATTATGGTTATCTTGCGTATATATATACATTGTGTTCCGTTGTGACCAGTAAATACAATGCTGCGTCGACAACGTCATTACACACATGGTATTCTCTGTACACGGGGATGAAGACTCCAAGACAGCGAACCGCTACGCTAAAGGCTGGCCGAAGGGACAATCCGAATCCCTATGCGAGCTTCGGGCAGACACTCTTTCATCCCCTTCGAGTTGACTTGCTTGACTCATGCCAGCCATTAGGTCACTGTTCTTTTCATCTTAGCAATAGCAACAATACTAGTAATAATATTAACAATACGAATCGCCGCAAACATCGTTAATGAATCAATGATCGGTCGACGAAAGGTAGATAGATATATGTATATAGAGAGAGATTCTTTATAACGACATGCACACGACGTGGCACACTTGACGGCTGAGATTTAGTTGCCCTCAACGTCTTTTGCGGTGCCGACAGCGACGGTCGCGCCGATTTCGCAGACATTTTCTGCCACGGACACTCGTTTCTTGGAGTGACTCAAGAAATCAATCCAACGGTTGACTTTATCAATTATTCGGTTGTTCGTCCGACAACAGGAGATGGCGGCGGCGGTGGCGGCGCCGGGTGTGCGGCCTTGACGTCGGCCGACGTGGCTCCAGGTAGTGCAGCAGCTGTCACGCCCGTCGTCGTTGTTGTTGTTGTCGTTGTTGGTCCCCCTGCTGTGGTAGCAGCAGAGGTTACGCTTGCCGTGCCTACAGGCAAGGTACCAGCTGTAACTGTGCCCGTTGTTGCTTGTGGTGGTGATGCTGCTGCTGCCGCCGCCGCTGTTGCTTGAGCTACCAACACAGGCGTATTGGCAGAAGCTCCTCCCGTCGATACCGTCGTCACCGTGGTGCCGGACGACGACGTCGTTGTCGATCCGGCTGGCATCATTTGCGGACTCGGTGCGCACTTAACGGCCGCCGCTCCCGCCCCGGGCCCCAGCGCGCCCGTCGTCGCCGAAGAAGACGACGATTGCGGAGGACGAGGTGCAATTGGTCGGTTCGGCAATGCCGCAATGGGAATGTGCGGCTTTCGGCTGCCGCCCGCCAGCTGGACAGATGCAGTCGGCGTCATCGTCGTCGTCGTTGTCGTAGTAACAGCAGCAGCACCAGCAGCACACTGAGTGGAACCGGTCGATGTAGGGATGCTGCCGTTGCCGATTCCGTTCACCACCGGTGCTGATACCGCTGCGCCACCCCCACTGGCAGCAGCAGCAGCAGAGGTCACCACGGTAGCGGTCGCCACCACGCTCGATGGTGCCGATGACGAGGTAGTAGCCGATGACGGGGAGCTTGATGGTGACGACGTCGCCGGAGTGGCTTGGTTCATCTGAAGTTTGCGCACAATTTGCTGGGCGTTCTTGGCCGCCGTGCCCGACTGGCACTTGCTACTAGTGTTGTTGTTGGTGGTGTTGGCAGTCTTCGATCCATTAGCGTTCAGCCCGAGAGTCGAGCCCTCGACGTCCTTGTGATCCGGAGGCATCAGGCTGAGAAGCCTCTTCATTGGATCATAAGGCGACGGGCTGTTGTTGTTGTTCTGGGGCGTTAGCCCCGACGGGCTGCTGCTATTTGCTCGAGGTGTGCTGAGGCCTGGAGAGGCCGATGAAGCAGAAGCGGGAGGTGTCTTAGCAGGAGCAAGCTTGGGCACTTCGATTGGCGTTATCGTGACGCCCGACGACGCTGGGGGTTGCAGGGGTGCGGGGAGAACCTTCGGTTGTGCCTGAAAAATGGAAAGTAAAAGAGATGTAGTTAGCAGTAGTCATTTTTTGACCAAACGATCGCAAGGAAGGGAACCGCTATATTTGCAAGTGCGCATGCTATCCATACAGGAGCGACTGCAAGATAGTCGCAGATGAAACGAAGTACAGAATATAAAACTTTGTTTTCTGAAACTGTCACAATTCAATATAACGACAGTGCGTACTTTCACAAGATATACACAACGTCCTTAAGCAACTCAGACAAGATGGGAGAACAAACAACAACCGATAAATAAGTGGTTTTAGTTACAGTCCTTAAGAAAAGTGGGGCATCTAACAACTCCCTGGCCAGTAACGATGTACTAGGATACGAATACGACATATTCCCTTAATATGCTACTGTAAACGGGTGCCGAACCTCAATATATCGTGACGATTCTAGTCGATGGACCCGAATCGTTCAGCTGGCGCCTCAGTTACCTGAGCAATCGACGCAGGCGTGTTCCCGGTGGCGGGTGTCGGAGGCGTCGGTGCCTTCGTCAGAGGTAGCGACACTGAAGCGGCAGCGCTGGCAATCGGCTGAATCGTTACAACCGTTGGTACGGGGGAGGACTGAACGATCGGGGATGCCGTGGGAGCCCCGGCAGCGGTGCTGGTTGTCACGCAGCCGGAGTTGGCGTAGCTAGCGTTCGCCCCCGGGCCGCCAGTACTCGTTTGCGATTGGCTGCCATTGTTACTGACGCACACCGTCGCACCGACAGGGTTGCTGCTGCCGCCGCCGGGCGCGCTGGGCGCCACAACTTGACTATTACTACTGTTACTGCTACTACTACTACTACTACTACTACTCGTAGTAGTATTATTGCTACTGTTGTTAGCGGCAGATGATGCTTGGCTTGGCGCAGGAGGTGTCTTGCGGGGATTGATTTTGGGAGGTCGAGGTTTGCTGGCCTTCTTTTCCTTAGGTCCAGTAGTGCCACTATTATGAATGGCTCCGCTCGGATGATGCTGGTTGTTGCCGATACTGTTAGCAATAACCTGTTGTTGTTGGTGATGATGATGGTGCTGCTGCTGTTGGGTCGCATGTATAGAGTTAGCCACCTGATGTTGCAGCTGCTGCTGCTGTTGTTGTTGCTGCTGCAGTTGTTGTTGTTGTTGCTGCTGCTGCTCTTGTTGTTGTTGTTGTTGCTGCTGCTGATGCTGTTGCTGAAGGTGATGATTAATTAACTGTAGATGCTGAGTGGCCTGCAGATGTTGCTGTTGTTGGATGATCTGTTGCTGAATCAGTTGCTGTTGTTGTTGCTGCTGCTGCTGATATTGATGCTGCTGCTGCGCCGCCGCCTGAACAGTCATCTGGCCCAGATGGCTAATTTGACCGATCTGAGTTAGTTGGCCACCGGCTGCGTTCTGCTGAGTGGGAAACAGTTTAACCGGCGACCCATTCAAAAGAAGTGTTTGCTGGGCGCCTTGCGGCTGATTGCTCTGTACCTGTACCGGCAAGGACAAGGTGGGAGTATGTTGCTGTTGGTGTTGTTGTTGCTGTTGCTGCGGCGACGGCGCATGCTGCTGCTGTTGTTGTTGATGGTGTTGTTGTTGCGCTGGCGGCTGCAGCTGTGGCTGAGCGGTTTGTTGAGGAACGGGAGATAGGGTTACACCATTCGGTAGCGTGATGAAGCTCATAGTTTGCGGAGCGGGACCGCCGATACTTGTCACTGTCCCATTCGAGTTGTGCACAACGACACCCTGTTGTATGTACGCTTGCTGTAAGACATTCTGTTGTAGCATGTTCTGCAGCTGCTGCTGAAACTGCAGTTGCTGATTGAATATGCTCTGCTGGAACTGTTGTTGTTGATGCTGCTGCTGTTGCTGTTGCTGCTGCTGTTGATGTTGCTGTTGTTGGTGGTTATGGTGATGATGCTGTTGCTGTGCCTGATGATGTTGTACAGGTTGTTGTTGTTGGGGTTGCTGGCTCGGAGTTGCTGACGCAGCGGGAGGATTACCTGCTTCACGACGCAAAGGCAAATGTACAAAATGTAGATCTAGCATTTCTCATAGGATTAAACTGAAAGGCGGGATAGGTTGGCTGTGTGTTGATAGCCTCGTGAGGACGGGCAAGACACGACACTAGTCGAGTGGGTAAGACACGACACGGTGAGAATACCTCATAATCTTCACCATCTGTAGATTGCACAAAAATACGCGTTTACCCCCTTCCCCTTTAAAAAAAGAGCTGACGCATCGTATAAACTTCGCAATACAACCCCACGTATGTATAAAAAAGGCGCCAAATCTTTTATACCAGACAAAGTACTGATCGAGAGGGAAGGACCCATAGAAAACGAGAAAGGACATAGATGAAGAAACCTACCACGTACAAGTTGTAGATGGCTATCGCTAGATCAAGACAACACAAACGCTTGACACGCTAGACTAAACAAACGCATTTTAGAAGATAAAAAATATTTCAGAGTAGCGATTCATATTAAACACAATCATGGCTCGTAATAGCTCCGCTTCAACAAATACACCGTAACAAATTAACGACAACAAACAGACACTCGCGTCGCATGACGCAAATGCGTAGTAGGTTGCGGCTGGTCTTCTTACCTATTCTACACATGGTCATCTTGTCCGAAGCGATCCCGTTGTTTGACAGTACGATCGAAAGGGGCGTCGGCGCCACGTTCGACACGGCCTGGGGTGGCGGCGCTGACGGTGGATGGGACGCGGGACCGGCTGTCACAAACTGGCAGCCAACCAAGGAGGGCTGGGCAACGCCAACGCAGCCCGTAGCGGCGGTGGCGGTGGTATTGGGAATGACGGCGGGTGCAAGAACGCTCGGCTTCGTGGCAGTGCAGTTGGTAGTCACCGTTGAGGCAGCCTTTTTCATTAGAAGCTGGCTAGTCGCGTTGGCAGAACCGGCATTGGCATTAACGACGACGGTCGGGCCGGCGATCGAGATCGTACTAGAAGACGAAGAAGGCGTCGTCGAATTCGTCGACGAACCAGAAACAGCGGACGCTGGCGTTGTAGCAACAGCAGCAGACGAAGCAGAAATTGAGCTTGCGGTTGATGTCAAGCCTGATGATGATGATGATATTGAGATTGGGTAGACAGCGGGTGACAGCGGCGGCATTGGTGCTAACGGTAACTGTGCTGCTATTGATGGTGGTGTTGGTGCTGCTGCTGCTGCCTGTGCCGTCCCTGTTGCTGCCGTCAACGGCGGGGCTATTGCAGTAGTTGGCATGACCACCTGGACGCTGGTCGGCAGCCGCTGACTGACGCACACGGCGACTGAAGTCACTGGGGACACGCGCTGCTCATCTACGTGGAGGCTTGAGGCAGAGGAGGACGCAGAAGAAGCGGTGGTGGTGGTCGTCGTCGTTGCCGACGACGAAGGAAGGGAACATGTCGACGACATGGACGAGGGAGGAAGAACACAAGAAGATGAGGAAGAGGAAGAGGGAGAGGAAAACGACGACATCGTCGACGTAGGCGTACAGAACGAAGAGGCGGAGGTGGAGTAGACAGAGGTTGTCGTGGCGGGAATGATGGCGCCACCGGCCGTAGCCGCGCCCGAGGACGACGACGGCGGGGCGGACATCATCATCATCATTGTCGTTGTTGTCGGGGTCGTCGTGGTCGTGGGAAGCGACGATAACGGTAGAGATAACGATGATGCTGGGGATGGTGATGACGTTGATGAAGAAGACAACGACACCGGCAACGACGAAGATGACTGATGATAGCCTACGACTGGGGTCGTTTGGGGGGGAGCTGGGGAAGGGTTGGGCAGGTTGTCGGACACAGGCGTCGACACAGGGTACGCTGCGGGTGGCACGGCGACCGGTTGCGCCTGGGCAGCTACGTGAGCCAGTGTATGCAGTTGCGCAGTGTGTGCATTCAGCTGAAGCGAGGATTCGATCGCCTCCACCGCCAGCTGCGCCTGCTGTTGCTGCTGTTGTTGTTGTTGCTGCTGCTGCTGCAGCTGTTGTTGCTGCTTTCGAGTCTTCTCTTTCCTTTCTTTGGTTAAGCAGGGCCGCTTGGCGGGTGGCGTATCGTTATTGCTGTTACTGGCGGTACTGCTGGTAGCGTTAATATTGTTACTGCTGCAATTGATATGCATATTATTATTAGCATTCGTAGTATTATTGTTGTTATGACTGTTGCTGCTGCTGTTGTTGTTGCTGCTGCTGCTGTTGTTGTTGTTGTTGTTGTTGTTGTTTTGAACGTTAATGGTAGCATTGTTGTGAAGCTGGTGCTTCCTATCAAGCCGTCGTGCGTTGCCGTTGTTCGTATTGCAAGTAGTAGCGGTACTATTGCTGTCCTTGCAGTCGTTGCTAGGCTTATCTCCCTTTTCCGCTTTTACTTGTCGGAGCTCCTTGTCCTTGTGGTCAGCCTTGGTTCTTGCCGCCGCTTTCGTCAAAGCGGTTCGGCCGTCAGCGGAACCCGTGGCAGGCGAACGGTGCTGCTGCTGCTGCTGATTGTGATGATTATAGTCCAACTCGTCGGGCTTCTCCTGCTTGACATGCGGTTTCAGCCTCAGGTGATCCTTGCCGTTCTTGAGCCGCTCGAGCCGGTTGTCGTTGGCGTCCACATCCATCGGCTCGGTTTCGTCCTCGCCCTTGATGACGATGCGGTCCGTCTTGCTGTTCAGCACGTCGTTCAGCTCTTCGGGCGGCAGTTTATGCTCGAGGTTGCCGAACTTGTAGTAGAGCTTGAGTGGCTCGTTGACTCGCCACGCGTAGATGTACGCAACGTCCACCATCGTGTAGTCGTCGAGCAGCACCTCCTGCATGTAGAGAATGTCGATGGTGTCTTTCGGTGCGAGTCCAAACTTAGCACGAAGAAACTTCTTAAGCAGCCGCACTTTGAAGTTTCCGGGCACCTCGAGGTAGCGTTTGCCGTAGCTCATCTCGGGTGTCTGCCTCAGCGGTCGCAGCCAGACCTGCCGTACGGCCAGGTCTTTCGGGCAGTACTCGAGCGAGATCGCAAAGTTGTCGGAGCTGTCAAAGATTAACCGCTCGACGTTGACCAAATCACCACGCTCCTCGCTGGACAGATTCGTGTAGTTCGGACTCTTGGCTGCAAGTCAAGCCATCATTAAAAAACAACGTTTAGTTGACGTGCATAGACAAATACGTTTATATATATAGTCACAAGCTAGTAATTCTGCAATCCGCTAAGCGAACTCATTGATAGTGGATAGGAATATATTTAGGGTAGAAAAACAGCTGGCTGTCTGCAAGTCGATGGACACTTACGCGACAGGGGTATGTTGGCGTAAAACTGGCGCCGTCTGCTCATTTCGTTGCGGAATAAGCCAGGCACTAGCTTGTAGACGATGTCCTGCAGTGTCGAGTCACTTCGCAGGTACTGGTGTAGCTTGGTTCCAGCCAGCTGGAACTTGCACACTGGACACGTGGGAAACTGATTTTTGCTCAGATGTTTGATGATGCACGTGCGACAAACTGAAATATTCCAATCACATTAAATGATGACTGCCGTTAGCATCACCACTGACATCAGCAACAACTAGGATAGCAGACACAACAGACACAACAAGAGCAATACCAGCAGTAGTAATTCCACCAAGTTGCACAACAAATACTGAAAACAAGACTTCACAATACATTCACTTCATTAGACGACGTAACACTATTTAGATAACAAACATCGATCAACAAATCACGGACGAAGTACGATTGAACAACAAAGAACGATATTAAAAAGCATGGACGGCGCAACGCGTATTATTTACGCATAATATTGTGAATGTACGGCATACATCTTCGAATCATCGGCAATAAACGAATATAAACACCACGAGAGCACATAAACGAGTAGTTTTCCTACGGAGTGTTCTTTCCAACCATTGTGTCCGGAGACTCAATGCGCGTTATGCACAGCACGCAGCTCTCAAACTCAATAAAGTGTCCGAGACAGCTGCGAAAAACCAAAATTTCCAAACTCGTTGTTGCGCCGTGACTCAGTGAACTAGTTTGTCAGAAATCTCCTCCCTTCCAGATTCTGCATGTTTGGCAAACAGCCGGCGGCCACCAGGCGCTGGCGGCTAACCAATCCGACCGGCCCAGTAAATGACTCACGCCCATATAAATGTGCGCGCTATGCATGTACCTCGCACTTCGAAACAACGAAACAGTGGAGGAGAACGAAACTACTTATCTATCACACAGACAGTTCTCATCGGCTTCGGCTACCGCGGCGAGAGTAATAATCCTTTAATATTATTGCCATTATTATATAGACAAATTTTCTGTTTTAATATGTATGGTTAGTATACGATTCACTCTCGCTTAATAATAATTTATTATTATTATTATTATTATTATTAGCAGATGCACTCTTGCTTCGACAAAGACCACCGCCAGTCGGTCATACAGCGCAGTCCAACAGGGCGATTAGTATTAGTCATATTTAACGAGACTGGAATCGTTTCTTATTAAGATAATTATCGCCTCTTTGAAGATGGCGCGGCAAACCACACTGATGATAATTACATCATCATCATCCCATCTTGGCTGGCTTTGCGACATCATAAATGAGAGATTTTGCCATACCAGTTTGTAGACTGATATTTTTCGCGACTTTGCGGGTTATCTATTTTTTTTAGAGAGAGAGTGTGAGAAATGCACTTACATGAGTGGAGGCATTCCACAATTGTCGTAGCATCAACAAAATACCCGAGACAGAGGGGGCAGGTGAGATGAACGTTGACCTCAATAAGCTTGGCCTTCTTGACAGGGTACATTGGCACGTTATTGAGCGGAGCTCCGGCCGACGGTAGCGTCGGGTTTTCGTGCTGCCTTTCGTCATCTTCGGCGACGTCCGGTAGATGATGGTTGAGGTTGTGGTGAAGGTGATGCTGAAAGGAATGCTGGTGGTGCGCAAGGTGATCCTGTCGCGTCGTGGCTTTGCCAGCAGTTGGAACTGGTGTCGCTGCTGCTGACGCTGCTGGTGCGGCCGCCGCGGCAGTGGGTGCGGAAGGATACGCTCCAATATGGCCAATTGCAGTTTGCTGTGACGCCTCCTTGTCCTTCGGCGCGCTCGCGGCATCTTCACGAGGCTCCGAGTGCGCCCGACGTGGGAGTCGCTGTACAGGTAAATTTGAAGCCAAAGACGACAACGACGACGACAACAACAATAACAAATGATACAGCAAAAAGCGACAGAAACGCGTTAGTCAAAAATGCTTGTTCATATTCGACTTGATAGGTCCACGCTATCTATTAGCTGATTTTCCAACCAACTGGCTTCAGCAACACGGTGTTGTTACTATTTATATATATATATATATATATATATATAGATTTGTATATATATATATATATATATATATATATATATATATATATGTATATATTTATATATAACTATTTGTTCTGGATGTGGTGGCTCAGATTGGTAGCAGCAGTAGCAGACGCAAATACACATCTATCTACACATGCATCCACCAAAGAAGACTTGTCACTGTCGGCCCCTCATTCCTATCATTCGTTCATGTCCTACGATTCATGTCCTACCTCACGACGCTCGGTGGAGGCTGTCGCGGCCGCAGCGGGCCCGCTCTGTCTGCGGACCTCAATGGCACTTCGCCGTTTCTCTTTGAGCAGCTCCTTGCGTTCAGCCGCCGTCTGCTGATTGCTGGCAGCCGGCTCACGGCGGCGCTTCGACACCGGGGTCGGTTGATGTTGCTGCTGCTGCAGCTGTTGCTGAGGTATCTGTTGCTGCTGCTGATTATGTTGCTGTAGCTGTTGTAGCTGCTGCTGCTGCCGCTGCTGTTGTTGTTGTGACGGGGTCGTCGTCGATGATGACGATGATGAAGACGACGACGACGACGAAAGTCGCTGTTGTCGTTGTTGATCATCGCAAGAGGGTTGTTCGGCCACAAGTCGCTGCCCGTCGTCGCCGCCGCCGCCTCTGGCTCCGGTACTATTATTGTTATCCGCCGCAGCCTCGTCAGACGACCCCCCGGGATCACCGATTCCCCTTTTACCTCCTCCGCCGCCCGCAGCGCCAGCAACCTCTTTGTGGTGGGCGGCGCCGGCGGCCGCCGTCGAATCGCCCGCATTGACGCCCTTTGCGGCCTTGTCGGCGACCGGCAGAGCTTGTGGCGACGGAAGCGCTGACGTCGCTTCCGCCTTGCCACTGCCATTGTCTTTAATGGCGGCCGGCGAAGCTGTGTTTGCCGCCGCTAGCCCCCCTCCTCGGGCCTTCGACTGATGTTGGGGCGGGTTATTACCCTTCATTTTCTTATCGAGGATCATCTCCTAAGAAAGACACAGGCAAATGATCGACAGGACAACGAACAACTGTCGTTAGTCGTTTGAAATCTCTCAAAATCTCGATATATATATATATATATATATATATATATATATATATACTTAGCATTCCTCACAAGAACTAGTGTAGTTAGTTACTCACATATTTCCCTGTAACCATGGAATTAAATAATAAAATATCTCTCTCCCTCTCTATGTATATATATATATATATATATATATGACAGTTATTCTTAAACGTAAGCTAGCTGCATAGGTGGCAGAGTTGACGAGGTTGGGACAACATGCAACAGCTTGCCAGACACAAACGAAGATGTTACTATGTAGTTAAAAAACAGAAGGACTTTTTAACTAGGGTCGCATTAACCATAAATATTGCCATAGTTACTATTCTTATTCGTATACGTCGCGCGTATTGTTAATAGATGCAACGTCCGCCTAACATCCGGACCATCTAGCTGGCAATTTAAAAGTGCGTTTTTTTTTAATTTTTATTTAAATTTAAATTTTGTAGAGTATCTCAACAAATTATTTGAACGGATCTAGTGTGTCGACATGGCGCCCCTTTTTGCGGGCTTTGCGAAATCGACGTTTTCCCGCGTCAGCGGGTAACGCCGGTTAACGCGGGTCGCCAATATAGGGGCTATAAAATGGCTTCATTAACGCCTAGCTGACGATCCGCATCGATAGCGAAGCCCGAAATCTCTTATCTATGCGCTGCTGCCCTGACAGCATCACGTGTTTGCCGAAACCATTCAACATCTAAATAGATATTCGACTTTAGGGAATTCGGACGAGCGGCTTTAAAACACGCCACTTGCCAAGATTGGCCTCGCGAATCTTACAGTAGCAGCTTAACAAAGATTGTACCTCAAAAGCAAAACCTCCAGTGCAATATCGTTCACTATAAGCTCAGGCGGAGCGGAACCGGTCTATAATACATTACTCGCATAACACATATGTTGAATCATTTTGCAGCGAGCCTCATAATTTGATTCGCACAGCTGCTTTATCATTCGTCGAATACGATCGAAATCGCTCAATCCTCGTACGCTCGATGCAAAGTCAGCCTCACTTTAGCTACGCCATAAACGTACCACGGCCGAGTATAAAAAACGGGGCAAATCGCATGCAGAAGTGTCCCTTAAGGTGACAGAACAATTCTGAGATTAAGACTTGTCCCCCTTCGATGGTCCGCTTTCGTCTGTCTCACTAAGATGTCTATGGTTGTCCCGATTGTAATGGTGTGACACATTTAATACGAAACTGCGCCTGATCCGTCTAAAACAGTTTGACAGGGCAATTTCGATTCAATTTACCAAACGAAACGGCCACGATAATGAGCACTACTCTCACATCCTACCTGCAATAACGGAATAGCCAAAAACAATGGCTTCACTAACTCAATAAGCAAGCATACATTAGGGTAGCATGTAGGGTGCCCCTTTAAGATTCTATAACGCTGTGCCTTAGCCTGTATGACGATCGTGGTGAAAATTGTAAAACTAATATATATATTTTTTTTGTTTGGTTTTGTTTTGAACACCCGTCGAAAACACGTTGCCCAAACAAGGGTTGGACTTCGTTAGTCTACGGTCATAGTGCCCACAGTCGATCGCATAGTAGTTCTCTTTGCGCTTCTCTAGACAAGCAAACTCCTGCAACTGCAGTTAACCACTTCTCTCTCTCTCTCGTGTTCACATTTCTTCCTAAAAAAGAATTTCCATTTATTTCTTATTTAGCTGATGATAGTCATTGATGAGATTCATCATTCCGTCATGGCTGCTATCCTGAACTGCGGCACAACTGCAAGACCAACATTGTTCGATTGCGCAAAAATCCGACATACAACATTTTAGGGGTGGTCAAGAAAAAGCTCCCCCGGAGCTTTTCTTGACTCACAAAACATTCGACACTGCTAAATTTAAAAAAAAATGGCTGCATGATGCCTGTACACCCCATACCGAATGTAGCTTAGATTATTGTCGTGCATGCAAACTGTAGAACGAGCTAAAGGAAACCTAATTTTAGAGTGCCGATTTAACGAAAACAAAAGTGCAGTCAAATACCAGTAAATTAAATTATCGTCACACGACGAGATGACCGGAAACCAAACCAACCAAACTGACGAATATTGCCGAACTGCCTCTCATGTAAGCCACAATAGACTAACGTCAAATATTGTTAGTTCCACGAGACAAATGACAGATTGTTGCCCTCATCACCTGTCCAGTGATGGTGCCCAAAAAAATATATATATATATGTATATAAAAAAATATATATATTTATGCATTTTGAGTGTATATTGGAGATTGCCATGTGGGGGTGATTAAAAACGCCAATTAAACTTAAAAAGTATTTAAGTATACGTATATTTCGACAGAAAGCTTCACACAGGAATCGCGCTCGAGTATCGTGGGAACTTCCGGCACCGTTTATGAAATCAATTGGAATGATCGATAAACGACGACGCCCGTGAATGGAATAATTAACGATATGATCATTAAATCTTGCAACGCATGTTACATATCCTGTCTGAAATTGACGCATTAACAGGTTGGTCTTCGTTGGTACAAAGCGAAGTTTAGCGACAGACATTCATATATATATATATATATATATGCAGCACTCGTCCATTCAAGGTAGACTCACTTATTCAAAATCGATGTGGAGAACGAATAAAAATAGACATCTGTCTCTCAGCAGATACCCAAATACTACAAATGACTATTTTATGCCTGTGCATATATACGTTTAGATATCTGATAGCCACATCCGTCAAATACGAGTAAAACTCGAGAGGGAAACAGTCAAGACGTTGCTTTGAATGTCCGTATTGAAAAAGGATTATAAGCAAATCAAGCAATTCCCAATGATAACCAAATCAGGAACACTTCCAGGGAATCTACCAAAAACGTCCTTCTCACAGATGTATATGTATACATGCATAAAGGTACATACATTTGTATATATATATATATATATATATATATATATATATACAACCGCGATAATACTGGCAATAGCAGACTTTTATATCCTCGGAATGCACCCATAATCTGAGGCCGCGAGCACACATACTAAACACAAACACGCATACACACATACCTTGTTTAACAACCAACCGTTCTATATATATATTGTATATATTGGAACTTCTTCCGAGTTTTCTTATATATATATATATATATATATATATATATATATATCGTCCAATTGGCTCGGGTTTTAGCGTGTCGCCGGAAGATAAAAGACACAAGATACCAGAGAAAGCGAGAAGAGAGCAGCGTGAGATGAAATTTGCTATGCACCTCGAGACGAGATAGAGAGAGCTCGGCGTAAAGCTACACAGCTTTGATGCGAGGATCAAGCTGGGTCAATCCTCAATACTCGAGAGGTGACATGTCACCACCGGGTAGTGCACGCAGACTACGGAGTTTCAGTTCGGGTGGTTGAGCTGGTTAACGTTCCCGCAACTCCAGCGGCGACGATGACAACAACAACATCTCCCTCCTTCTAGATTATCTGGTCTTGTCCTTACGTAAATACCACACAAGCAATAAAATGCCCAGCTCGTGCTTGTGAATTGCAATGCTATATATATATATATATATATATATATATATATATATATATATATATATATATATATCTCAAAGAGAAATAGGTTATATAGTGCAGCTTCGTGACACCACCATACAGCAATCGTCTAAACACGCTAGCTAAACAGATATCCAAAGGAGCCTCCGATACGATTTGTGTTTTTAAGCCAATATCGAAAACGGTGCCTTAGAACAACACGCAAACGGCTGCAATTGATGAAGTCCGTACTGCAAACTGGTTATTGTGTGACACAATGATTAAACTAGAAACTACAACAAGAGCCCCGGTTGTCGTCGCAACCGCCATCGTGATCATCGTCTCTATTCTCTTAGCAAAAACAATAACAACAACAACAACAAAGGCAACAAAACACGGTTGTTTCAAGAATAGCAGTAGCTGCAACGGCAAGAACACTCGACTACGGGATTTGCGCATAACCATAGCGGTATAATCGGGTATTCGCCGCCATCGAGCAGAACAGGTTCCGTTCGGTCCTAGCGGTCGTTCGGTCGGTCGGTCGGTTGCTCGTTAGAACTAAACATCTCTCTCGACCATGAACGCGGCATTTGAGCAAGTGATCGGCCGACTATCATTGGCTATCGACTATCGAAACCCAGACCTTCGAGATGATCCATCCCGAAGGCGAGGTGTGCGAAGACAAAGGCGATGTGCAGCGACAGCAACGTCTTCCAACTACGACCAGACACGTACCCACCATACGGGTGCCACAGACGACAGGTCGAACTTCGTTCTTTAACGCTGTTGATCAGTACTCGCCGACGATCTGCCCGAGGTGCGCTTTCTCTAAACTTTACCACCAGCTTAGCTCGTGCCAACAGTACAAACAGTACGAACAGAATCCGCAGTACCAGAATTCCCACGTAGACAGCTTCGTCAGCGACCCAGCTGCGACCCAACGACGATGGAAGGTAGTCTCATCCAACTGCGATCGATGCTTTTGAACAGAACTCCTGTTTTCTCTACCTCTTCCGTTCTCTGGATCTCTCTGGATGTCTCTCGACTGGCGGCCAACGAAAGACCACACGAATAAACGTCGTAAGTGACCCGAAATAAACGTCCCACTCCGACTACGGACGCGGCTTAGACGGTGCAAACGTCTTTTTTTTAATGGTGCTGGTGGTGATGGTGTTGGTGGTGGTGATGGTGAATGGGACGGCCAATGCGGCAATGACAGCCATGACTTACTTTTCCGCCGTGCGGACGATCACGGCGATAATATTCATTATCATTACAACGAGCCTCCTGGCTAGTTGTAGCGACTACAGCCACTTCGTGGTGTTTTTTTCTCGTCTTTTGCTTTTTCGTCTTCTGTCGATGGTTCGGCTTCGGCAGCAGTTACTGCCTATTTTTGCTGCTGCTGCTGCATGAGCTGCTACGATTATGTTGTTGGCTACGATCATATTCTTCTATAACAACTTCTGCTAGCACCGTTGTAACAAGCCTCTACTACTACTACTACTACTACTACTACTACTACTACCAGCACGTTTACTAAGATAAACGGCTGTTACAAGTTCAACCGGTGTACTATGTAGTACTTGGCACTCGCAAAGAAAAATCGCACAGAACAGCTGCTGACTACACCAGCGACACACGAACCACCGTAAACGATACCCCTGTAGCACCGACCGCAACACCAACCAACGCAGCAATAACCAGGCCTGATTTTACGTTACAGTTGGTCGCGTATCGGTCGGTTGACGTATAGAGCTAAAACGGTACTCGGGATTGTCCTCCTCGTCGTTGTGGCTACACAATCCGTGTTGCCCCAGTTCCGGTCCGTGACTTATCTTATATAGATCTATATATATATATATATATAATATATATATATATATAAAATATACATATACCTAATGTCTAATCTATATATATATTTTAAATATTGATATTTTATATAGTATATATATATATATATATATATATATATTATATTCTCTCTTTCTATTCTCTCTACTCTCTATATCTTTCTTCTCTCTTCTATATTATCTTATATTTCTATTACACGACGTTGGTAGTTTAAAGTGACACATTGTCACACAATACCGAACATGATTATTGTCCACGTTAAATTTGATAATCAATTTACGTAGCATTGCAGATACAATAGTGTACACACTGATGTGTGCACAAACGCATATTAAGCTGTGCGTTTACTTAGACAAAAAATGCAATACGATTGATAAAATAATTAATTCGGTAAAAAGGTGTGCGCACATATATATATATATATATATAAATAATGTACGCATAGTTGCATGCATGTATGTATATATATATATATATATATATATATATATATATATGCTCTCTGAATGCATGCAGTCATTGGCCAATGTAGGATATTTAGGATGTCCAGAGCGTAGTGTGTGCGACGACCTCCGTTCTTCTTACCTCCCACACCCTCTGCATATCGACCATCATGACGACCATTGAGTTGCTCGTAGCGGCCGCCGATCACTACGACTACAGTGGTAGCGGCGGCGAGATGCACGAAATGCAGAGTTTTTGTGTGTCTTCTTTCCTTCCTTGTTTCTCGATCTCGATCTTGCTCTCTAAACGACAACGACGACGACGACAAATACAATTCCGTTGACGTTGATTCTGCTGATGGAGCTAATGGCAGTGGGTCGTTTGGCGTTGCACCACTTCTTCACCTCCTGAATATTACGCTCCATTTATCACAACACTTGATTTAACTGATTTTCCCTACGACGACTACAACACTACTATATCTACTGCTATTTCGTCGCAGCAGTTGTTATTACTGTTGTTACTGCTACGACGTACGCTATTCCTGCTTCCACCACAATCAGCAGAGTACACTAATCTTAGTCCTACGGTGAGATGATGAGCACAATATGATGCTGGCTGATATCCATACGATGGTGGCGCGCGCGACCGCAGTATCACAGTCTATCTATCACACCTCGGGATAATCGCGAGCGTTGGACGACGACAAAACTTCAACCAAAAATCGACAACACATCGACATGACATCGACCGGCCACCGGGCACGAGACGACGCCGCGATCAGCGATCAGAACTCGTATCGTGTCGGAACAAATAGCTGCCCCGGTACGATACAGCCACTGTCGCGCTTGAGACGGTCGGACTTGAGACTGGTAGAAGGTTTCGTGAAGGACTTCGTGCGTACGAAGAGCAACTGGCCGCCCGCTGGAACGCAGAACGTTCCAGTTATCAGACGGAATCTAACTGGCCGTCCTAATAGACGTTATGCGCATTCCGTACAGATACGATAACGATACGATAATGATGACGGCGACGACGACGACGATCGCTTGCACGTACTCGCTCAATCGCACGCGCGACTCACCGACTCGAAGCTCGAAGAACAGATGCAACACTGAATCATCGAGCTTCACCAGTCAGCGGCTTCACCAGCTTCAGCGGCTTCACCACCAGCAGCACCAAGAAGAGAAGACAGCGGTACAATGTCGTCGTTGCCGTCGTCCTGGTGGTGGTGATGCGTGTCCACGTCTCGGTCCGCGCCCGTCTTGTAGCTAGTCTATCGCAGGAGGTGCGGAGAGGAGGGCACATATACTCGCATGCTGAATACATGCACGCATCCATGCATAGCTAACCAATCGCCACTACTAACAGCAGCAACAGCGTATGTATGTACATGTAGCGTATGTCGAGGGCCTTATCGAGGTGCTTATCGAGGTAGTAGTGATGGTCGTGGTCGTGATGGTGGTGGTGGTGGTGGTGGTGGCGGTGGGACACAACAGAAACGAGAACACATATTCCTTCGGTATGAAGCAGGGCAGCACGCCTACAACACTATCATCTACGATCATCAACGACGACAACAAAAGCAACCGTGTTGCCGAGATCAACGCCACCGCCGTCAAGAAGGAGAACACCAATGAGAACTCGGACGATAACACCGGCTGTAGAAGCAGGGGCACTAGCAACAACAACAACAGTAAGAACAACTTGTAGTACATTCTTGTTGCTGCCTGTCGTGTTTGTTGCTGTGTCTGTAGTAGTTGTTGTTGTTGTTGTTGTTGTTGTTGTTGCTCTCCTTACTGTTGTTGCTATAGTCGCTGCAGCTGCTGTTGCTGCTTCTGTTGTTTGCGATTACTATCGTAGTCGTTTGCGTTGCTGTTAGATCGAGCCGTATCCATGGTAGGTTTGCACATCATAGCACTACAGCAGCATGGTCGTAGTTGTGCGACAATCAAGACGGTGGTTGTAGCACAACAATTCGTTCCTCTGTTGCTGGCAGCGACTACAGCTGCTAGTCGTTGTCGTAGAAGTAGACGTAAGCTTAATAGTTATAATAGTAGTAGTAGTACTGAGAATAATAGTGGCGTTAATGATAATGATGCCGGTGCCGTCGTCGGTGACGTCGGAGGCTAACGGTGAACCAGTCTAGGCTAGCTGTAATTTTCGTGCTCTTGTTGTTGCTGTTGCTTTGTTGCTATTGCTGCTGCTGCTGTTGTTGTTGTTGTTGTTGCTACTCCTTGCAGCGGTTTAGCTCGTAGCGGTTGAAGCAGCTGAAGTTGTCGTTGAAGCCACCGACGAAGCAACACGGCCAACTGCAGAAGCACCAGCTCGAGCAGAAACGGAAGTATTTGTTGTTGTTGTTGCTGTTGTTGTTGTTGTTGTCGTTGTTGCTGCTGTTGTTGTTGTTGTTGTTGTTGCTGCTGTCGCCACGCTGCAGCGGCTGGCAGGCAATAGCGGACGGATCACGCGTTTAGCTGTCGCTGCTGCTGCTGCACATTGGCTCTTCCACTGTTGTTCCACTGCATCGCAGACGGACAGAAATCGTAGATGGATGAATGGGGTAAGTGAATGAGTGAGCCGGGGGGAAAACCGGCCGACCGACCGACCAACGGACGGAAGACGTGAGCGCTCGTCGAGAAAAACCGCACGCGAGATGAATTCACGACGACAACGACGACGACAACAGCAAGAAAGATACCAGCAGCGAACGATGCGAGAGGATCAGCTAACGGACACCATCAGCAGCAGCGGCAGAAGAAAGGGAACACAGGGAAGCAGATAATGATGATGATGAAGAAGAACAAGAAAAAGAGCGCCGAAGTCGATGGTGGTGCTGGTGATGCTAATGATGGTGCTGATAACGATGATGATGATGATGCTGATGCTACTTCTGCACCAACAAACATGCACCGAAGACTAGCGTTGGTGAGACGATGGACACCACCACCGCAACCGGGGGACAGACACCTCACTCCACCCCGGCCGCTCTCCAACGGCAGCGGCCGCGGCAGCAGCAGTGGCGGGTTTCGCAGAGATCGACGAAACAACCGTCGTTGTCGTCGTCGTCGTCGTCGTCGACAGCCGCAAAAGCCAAATAGAAAGATTACCGCCGCTACCAGCAACAGCAGCTCCGACCGGCAGCTGCTCGATTCGTTCGACTTCGGCAACTTCTGCTTCGGCGGCTGCAGCAAGCAGCTGCTGCTGCTGCTGGGAGGAGCAAACGCCACCCCACCCTCCTCTTCCTTCTCCGACAGCGGCAACAACAACGACAACAACAACAACAACGACGACGACGACGAAGGTGTTATCTTCACAGGACACAAAGTTGGTGCTGCAGTTGCTCGCTGGCGGGGGGACCGGCTGCGGCTGCGAAGCCAGAGCACGGCGGGGGTTCGTGTAACTACTTCTTACGCTCACCGTAACAGCCACCACGCTACACAGCGCATCAACTGCAACAGAACCAACCCACGGGGGGGGGGGGGGGGGGGGATCACCAGGCCAGGGTTACAAGTCCGCTGCTCCCACAATCAACCTTGTCGGCGCTGTTGTTGTATTTGCCGCTGCGAATTCTGTTGTTGTTGTTGTGGTTAGCGACAACAGCAACAATTGTAATTGTTGTTGTTATCCTTGTGTTTGTTGTTGTCGTTATTATCAGTGCGCTCATACATAGGCGGTAAACCGTGATACCAGCATCAGAATCGGCGGACCGCACGTATGATAATGCTGATGATTAGGCACCTTCTCTTGCCATTTGTCGTCCTCGTTTTCTTTGTGTCACTCGCTCATCTCGCCCTTTCCTTTTCTGTCGTTTACTTGCTTCCGTTCTTCTTTCCTTTTTTTTGTGTCACTTTGTTATTTCAGCACTGTTCGACTATTTCTCTCGTACTCTCGCGGTACTCACACAGACACACTCTGTTTCTCTGTACTGTACTCTTCAACGAGAACTCATTTGCAAGCTGACCGCCGGTATCATCATCATCAACAACATTCGCACCATCATCATCATCCTCATCCTCATCATTACAAACATCATCCACATCGTTATCCGACTGGTACACACATATGTTCTGGCCTCCACTAGCTCTGGTTGGTGGACGCGGTGTACAATGTGTCCTGTGTCTGACTTCACACCACTGAATCCATGGGCAGGATCCGCCCGTGATGATGGCGTTCGCCTCCTTCGTCACAGCAAAGAATCCGATCGCATCGTGAAACAGTGCGGGCTAAGCGCAACCGAAACATCTTATCCGAGTATCGAGTACGTGAGCCAAAAACTACAACGTAACCGTAGCCATAGTAGAAGAAGATGATGATGAAGAACAAGAAGTAATCCGACTGGCATGCTTTTTGTTGTAGTTTCTATATCCGTCGTGTGTCGCTTGCCTATGTCTTTAGAGACAGTCTGTCTGTCTGTTGTTCTCGGTGCGGTTTTTTCGTCACCTCTTCCCCGTCTTGTTCCAATCGTTCACGTGCACTCTCCTATAGTGCGGCCTTTAGTATGACGATGGCTTGCTGATGATACTAATGGTTGGGGTGGTGGTGGCGGTGGTGGTGGTAATCCGAATGAATCCATCGATGATATACTACTACTACTACAACAACTACTACTACTACTACGGTTGCAGTTGCTGATGCTTCTATAGCTCGGATATCTACACAACGGGATCATATTCGAGCACCACGAACATGCGACGACTTCATATCAGTTGGAGGATGACTTATCGTCATCAGGTTCAGGCAGAGTGAGTCAGCCAGTCAGTGGCTCAGTAAGTTTGCCAGCCAACAGCAAGTCTAGCCCAAGCTAGCGAGGAGATTACGCGAAACAACCGCAAAACACCAGCAGCGCTAGGGGCGACCGCCGTCGTGGCGGTTATAGGAATCTCAAACTCAAAACAAACATTCAGAATTCGTGATTCCTCTTTCTCTCTCTCTGTCTCTCTCTCTCTCTCTCTCTCTCTCTCTCACACACACACTGTGTCTCTCTCACGCTCTTCTCTCGCTGGTCGTGTTACGTATTATTCCTCGTTTGAGTGTCTGGGGGGACACGTTTGAGACGTCGTTGTGATTGTGCCGCGCGCCGACGTATATATAGTCGAACTATACTCGCCCATTCGGCCAGTCACTACGGTCGAAGCTGATATTCACACACGCACACATCGACTTGGTTGGCATTGATTCGGCGAATACTCGTTGTCGTCATCATCATCATCATTACGTCGTTACAACCATCATCATCACTATAAAAACAACGACAGTAGTATTCATGTGGTAGCGGATTAATCAGCAACATCGGCAGCAGCACCATGAACTGGTAGTATCCGGCAACTGTTTAAACTGCCAGTCAGCAAAAACAAGCAATCGCGATCACGCGTCGTCGTCGTCGTTGTTGTCGTTGCTGTCGGCAGCAACAACAACAATAGCAACAGCAGTAGCTCTCCTGCAGCACAAACCGCAAAAGCTACTGGTACGGTTTAAATAGTTAGCAATATCACTATGTTGCTGTCGCTGTCGCTGCTGCTGCTGATGGTGATGATGGCGATGATAATGATGATGATGATTCACGTCCCACGTTTCGGAGAGACGTGCGCCCACACGGAAACGCATATAACCAACAACAGCAATAACCAACAGCAGCAACAACAACAACGTCCCACGAACAGCGGACAATTCGAAGCGTATTTGGCACGCAGCTCGAGGGAGGGACGCAGAGTAGCCCTCGTCGCTTTGTTCAGGCGTTGTTTCGGGACTGTAGGACTGCTGGACGAGCCGGACGAGCCGGACAAGCCGGAGGTGGAGGAGCATCAGGACTAGTCCGTTCTTTGGCGATGGATTGTTGTAGGTTGTTCGTCACTAAACAAGCTGCTGCTGCTGCTGCTGATGCTGCCGTGCTCGAAGCAGTCCGGCGACAGCAACCAGCTGCACAAATTCCAGCACAGTACCGCGAGCGTAATCCAGCGACGATGAGAAGCAGAACCACGATAACGTTGACTACTATTGCTACTACAGCAACCACTACAGCGGCAGCGGCGACTGATTCTACATTACGACAAACAAAACCACTACGCTCTACTATCTGCTCTAGTGCTGCTGCTGCTGCGGCTGTTCTAATGGTAGCGTCGACACTGGCACCGGCGACGACGACACAGACCGGTCCTCACGGTCCGACTGTCGCAGGCGTTCTGCCACAGCCGGCACGTGAAGCGGCCGCAGCCACAGCCGCGGCGGCAGCGGCGTCGGCGGCAGCGGCGGCGGCGTCGGCGGCGACAGCCGTGGCGGCGGCGGCGTCGTCGGCAGCAGCAGCAGCAGAAACAACAGTAGCGGCGGCGGTGACGGGAGAAGCGGCCGCTGCCGCCGCCGCTGCCATCGTTAAGATCATCATCATCATCATCACGGCCAAGAGCGTCTATACCAGCATCAGCGCCGCCGCCGCCGCCGCCGCCATCGCCGCCACTAGGATCATCATCATCATCATCATTATCAGCGGCAGTAGCAGCAGAACCACCACCACCCCTACCACTACGACTGCCACCACCACTACAGCAGTCATCAAGAACTGCCATCATCATCATCATCATCATCATGACTGTCATCAATAATAGCCACAGCGACGGCGGCAGTAGCCGCGGCCACGGCGGCGGCGGCGGTGGCGTCAGCTCTCCTCATCAGTGAAGGAGAGGAGGAGGAGGAGGGAGGGGCAGTAAGAGGAGAATAAAAGGAGGAGGAGGAGGAGGAGGGGAGAGAGGAGAACACCGAGGAGGGGGAGAAACAAAGCAGGAGACGAAAAGGGAGGAGGAGGAGGAGAAGAGAAGGAAGAAGAAGAGGAGCCAACAGCGGCGGCAGTGGAAGCGTCAGCTATAGTAGCAGAGGCAGAGCAGTCGCCGCCGTTGCTGCTGCTGCTACTGAAAGATCGAGCACAACAACGACTAAACAACAGACGTACGGACAGACAGATGAACAGACAGACAGACGAACGGACAAACAGCCAGACAGACGAAACATTAAGCGAGCGAACGACGAACGGACACAGCCGGGGGGCGGCAGCAGCGGCGGCGGCGGCGGCGGCCAACCGGGCGAAGTTCAATCGAGGAGGAGAGTTCGAAGTAACAACAACAACAACATCAACGACAATAGCAGCGCCATGAACAACACGACGGCGACGACAACAACAACAACAACAACAACAATAGCAACCATGGCAGTGGCAGTAGTGGTAATGGTGGCGGCGGCGGCGGCGGCATGGTAGAGGCATGGTAGAGAGATAGAGAGAGGGGAGATGAGATAGAAACAGACCAAGAGGACAGAGAGAGACAGAGAGAGAGAGAGAAACGAGATGAGATAAAAACAGACCAAGAGGACAGAGAGAGAGAAACGAGATGAGATAGAAACAGACCAAGAGGACAGAGAGAGAGAGAGAGAGAGAGAGACAGACAAGAAAATCGAGAGGGGAGCAGCGTACTATGATCGTCAGCTGCAGCAGCAACAACAACAACAACAACAACAACAACAACAACAGCAACAACAACAACAACGACGACGACAGTGATGTGAGCTGCTGCTGCTGCAGCAGCAGCGGTGGATTCGTCGTAGTCGTTTGAGCATCGTATCAGTCGTCAGCATTGCTATGGCTGATGCTTGGAGCCGTCGATCAGCCAGCCAGTCATTGCGGCTGCTGCTGCTGCTGCTGCCGCTGCTGCCAGAAGCAGTTGTTTTGGTCGATGGTGACTGTGGTGGAGGCGACAGTGGCCGCGGCGACGACACCTGTAGTAAACAACTACTTCTTCTACTACTACTACTACTACTACTACTACTACTGATAGGGAACAGCAAACGTCGTCGTCCCCGTTGTCGTTGTCGTCGTCGTCGTCGTCGTTTAGCCCGTAGAAGCCTTAGTTATAGCCATAGTGGTTGAAGCCGTGGTCGTGGTCGTCGTCGACCAAGAGACGTTACAGCAGCAGCAGCCGCTATCAAGCCCGAAGCAGCAGCAGCGGCTATTCGTAATCGCGCGGCGTTTCCTAAGCTCCGCCCACAGAAGCAGCCAGCCGTTGTGGCCGCAGCGGCAGCAGCAGCAGCGGTAGCAGCGGCGTCGACGGACTGCTTGGCTTGGGCCGCTTCTGTGGGCTGTCGGCCTCAGCAGCGGCGACGACGACGCAGGAACGGCAGCGATTAGTGTGGTAGTAGAGATGGTGGTTGTGGTGGCAGTGATAGTGGCGGTAGTGATGGTTGTGGCGTGCGTAGAGCCGGGCGGCCGACCGGCCGGCCAGCCAGCCAACCAGCTAGGGCGGTCGGTCTAACGGCGGCTGCAACCAACGACGACGACGACGACGAAGAGAACGCTGCCGATTGGTGAATTGGTCGGTTCGCCGAAGTCACTCACACACATACACAGAGAGACAGACAGCCAGCCAGCCAAGCACACATACACCGAGACGATCAAACAGTCTCGGCAGCAGCAGAGACACTCGCGCTCGCCTCACTACATCAGCCGCCGCCACCGCTACCGCCGCCCTTGTCAGTCGCCACACGCAAACGCTTACAGGCACACACTCTCCCCATCAAAACAGAGAGAGAGAGAGGGGGCGAGAGAGAGCTAACGCGAACGAGAAAGAGCTAACGCGACCGAGAGAGAGAGAGGGGAGAGTTAAGGCGAGAGGGCCGAGAGAGATAGAGAGCAACCCACAGAGAGAGAAGAGAGAGGGAGCGAGAGAGAGAGAAGGCTCGATAGTATAGATGTCACGTGACACACGGCCAAATCGACAAACAGACAAACCGAACCACCACGACCACTACCACCATCAGACAGACAAACAAACAGACAGCCAGAGTGAGAGACCCAGCCGGACAGACTGAGAGACACAAACAGGCAGACAGACAGCTAGCCAGTCAGCCTCCAAATCCAACAGACACACAGAGAGAGAGAGAGAGAGAGAGGCAAGAGGGAGAGAAACACTACTGAGTGTTTCTGCTACTTCCGCTGCGACTTCTTACGCTAGTAGCAGCGATAGCTGCAGCAGTAATAGTAGTAGTAGTAGTAGTAATTGTTGTTGTTGTACATACAATAATACATTGACTATATTTAGTATATTTACTAGTAAGTATATTATTATAGCAGTAGTAGTAGTAGCAGTAGCCAGGAGTAGTAGTAGTAGTAGTAGTAGTATTAGTCGGCATAGTGCAAATGGTGTGTAGCAGCTAGCTGCTATATAGATGAAAAAGATGGAAAAAGATAGATGCATAGATAGGTAGATGTACGAGATCAATAGCCACATCAAATGCTAGATAGATGCGTTCAGCGATCGTGGCCGTTGCCTGTATTCAACGCGCTGCCTGGCGCTGGCTGGCTGGCGCTCTCACCGTGGAGAGACGACCAAAAAAATCAAACGAAACAAGGAGAGCACAAAAAAACATTGCATATTGGCTGATTTGCATGCATGCATGTATGTACTTATGCATGCGTGTGTACTAGATAAACTGCGACAATCAGCCAATCAACAGATGTCAATCGTTGATGTATCTTTGTACGTCACCGTATACGTCCTACATACGAGACACATGGCAACGGCAAAGGCGGGTAAATATACAAGTAAGTTGGCCTTTGACAACGGCCTGCTGGCTGTTCAGCTGATACGGATACACGCAGGAAGACACGCGGAACACTGCAATGCTGCCACTGACGACAACTTACCACCCTGCATAGACAGGTAGGTAGCCAGCCTAACAACACACGATCACACCCAGACACGCAAACAGCGCCAGTTGAATGACTGACTATATATGCATCTGTGGAAAGATGACTGAGACGTAATGATAATGGTGATTGATGATGATGATGATGATGGTAGTGGTGGTCGTGATGATGGTGGTAGTGGCAGTGGTGGTGATGATGGTGATGATAATGATGACGCTGATGCTGATGGTGAACATGAGAGAGTCTCTGTGTGTTCGTACTGCCTATGCAATATAGCACCGCCCCGTCCGGCCAAACCCGGATCAAATGTACAAGATATACCACACACACACAACGATAGTATAGCAACGGAGAGCGCAAACGAGACCAACAGAGAACAGAGCTCGGCTATATCGGCCCGGGAAGAGGGGAAGGAGGCAAAGGAATCCCCGGAAATCGAGTCCACTTGGTCTCAAGTAGCATCGTCGCAGTCACAGACAGCATATGTCACATACTCGATGTTTATACCCCCCCCCCCCGGCCCCCTACTCACGGGGACGTGTCGTCTGCAGCCGCAAAGACCCTCTACCAATAATAAATTAAACCGCAGCAGCAGCAGCAGCAGCAACAACAACAGCAACCAAAACAGCGGCAACAACAACGACAACAACCAAAACAGCGACAACAACTATTCCCTCCACCATACATCCATCCATCAATATATCTCTCTTTATATGTAATTGTCTACGTTGACCCACTTATTTCTCCGTCTCTCTCTCTCTCTTCGTCTTCTTATTTCTTACTCGATGTGTGTGTGTGTGTCAGTATGTGTGTAATGCATACATGAATTGGTCGTCTACCTATTATCAATCAGGCTTACGTAGACGCAATACGCACGCACGTACATCCATCCATTCATCTCCCTTGACCGCATCCCGCATACATTGCGGTCCCCCACACGACACTACCTCCCCCCCCCCCCCTTTCATAAACAGACATCCCCCACACACACAACCGAATTTACCCTCATGCAGCCAAGCCATACACTCATATGTTTTTTCTATATTTGTCGTCTCTTTAATGCCCACTCTCCACGATATGAGAGTGAGTCACAACCACCCACCCACTCACACTAACAGATAACAGCGAAAGAGACACAGACTGATACACACACACACGGACACAGGCAAACATTTCCGCATATAGATTACCTTGATGATCCTATACATATATTTACGTTGCGTACTCGCACATACACATATACGCTTAATCGGACACGATGTTTTTCAATTAAAAAAAATCATTTTGTCATTCATTTTTTATTTTTTTATCATCCACAATCGCTGCCTCCTGTGTAGTCCGGGCCTCACATAAATACACACACACACAGACAGACTCACACCCACCATGTATATACACAGGCACACAGAGCACACACACACACATATATATACTCACGTAAAGACACACATGACCAATCTTGCACACTAGCACTGCACAGCTAAAAACATGTTACGCTTTGCCAGCACGTTCACATGCGAACACGTACGAACATCATGACATACTCTCTCTCTTGTGCATGTTCTAGCACACGTTAAAACGTGCACACACACACACACACAAACACACATACAGAGTCATGTATATAGCATACACGCATGGAGATATACATACGCACACCCAAACCCAGACGGACAAATAGGCATACACATCACTCGCGCATCCAAAAAAAATGCATACATGCACATATTCGTATACATACATATGTGTACAAACACATATTTGTACACATACATGCATGTACATGCACACCTACATACATACATTTATATACATACACAAACACACACACACAGACATACAATTGTGCCCCGATAGGTCGAAGCCCACGTATCCATCCGTAGAGAGATAGATAGATGGACAACATCGGTGCCCAGCCTTCACACCCATTCCTCTTCCCCCCACGTCTCTCTCTCTCTCTCTCTCGTTCACTCTCAGCCCCACTTGGCCCTTCTTTTCGTATCTGTACCGTTTTCGTTCCTTGCTTCCTCCCTTTCTGTACGCTACTTCGATCAGTCTTCCATTCTCTCGTTCTCTATCACTCCTTTTCCCTTAATCTCGTTCCGATCTCCCTCCCTCTCTCTCTCTGTATCACCCCTTCTCTTTTAATCTCGCTCCTCCCGCCCCCCCCCTCTCTCTCTCTTTCTATGAATCACCCCTTCTTCCTCAAACTCGCCCGCTTGCCGTTCGTTCATCCGCTTTCTTTTCTTTCCTTGCTCCATCCAAGACACAGCAACAAGGCGGGAGAGGAATGGGGAGGGTGCGGGTTCGGGGTCGGAAGGAAGGGAGCAATTTACCCCGTTTACCGTGCGCCCAACTTACTCGTGCCAGAACCATCATTACCATCATTCTTCTTCTCCTCCGCCTCCTCCAGCTGCCCTGCTCCTCGTTCAGCTAGCTGTGTGTGAGTGTTCCCGGTTCACGGTGGTGCTGCTGCTGCAGCAGCGGGCGCCGCCGCGGGCGTCATTGCTTCGAGCGGGCCATCGTGAAGCGTGGCTGCTCGCTAAAGAAAGCTGGCGGTGGTGGCTGCTGTTCGCTGTTGTGTGTCTCGTGGCTCTGTGTGTCTGTCCCGTAGGCCTGTGTATGTGTGCTGCGTGTATTTGAGAGTGTCCACAGGCTTGCACGTACGTACGTACGAGCATGTATGTATGTATGTATAAGCGTACGTCTGTATGTATGCACGCATATATAGATGGGTAGATGGATGGAATAATGTACATAGGTTGAAATATATATATATATATATAGCACAACGATGATGCTGATATGAACAGCGGTGATGGTGATGATGGTGGTGGTGGTGGTTGTAGAGCCGCAACTCCGCGTTGTTGTTGCCGACCGCAGCGGCATCGTCATCAGGAACTACTACAGACAGAGGTCGGGTGGACGGAACACCACTCGAGGAATAGCAGTAGTAGCAGCAGCAGCAGCAGAAGAAGGTGGGGTGTTAAAGTAGAATCATCATCATCACCATCATCATTATGATGGCCATCCTCAACATCTTCAGCATTATCAACAACAACAACAACAACAACAACAACGGTATCACCACCACCATCACCAATGTCATCAATACCTATTGGGGGAGAAAAGGCCGCTAAAAAGAAGGAAGAGGGAAGACACTGCGGGCCTAGCCTACTAAAACAACAACAACAACAACAACAACGACGACGACGACAACAACAACAACAACAACAACAGAAGAGCCCTTAAGCGCATCGCTGCATCGTCGACAACGAAAGCCTGTCGCTCGTCGTCGTTATTGACCATGACCACGGCCAAGGCAACGCGGGCACGCTGTCACCGTGTCGTGGACTACCAATAAACTGACAACAACAACGACAACAGCAGCAGTAGCGACAACAACAACAACAACAGCAACAGCGACAACAACAACAACAACAGCGACAACAATAACAGCAACAGCAGCGGATAGCGTCGTAACGTAAGCTGGCAGCTGCCGTCAACCACCATCGACGTATCGTTGTCGAAAAAAAATTGCCAGTATCTATCTATCTGTCTATCCATGCGCTACTGCAGTTCTACCGACGACTACTGCGGCTACAATCACCACCAGCACCACCACCACCACCACCATTACTGTCATTCCTGATGCCAGTAGCAGCAGCGGCGTCTAATCAGTGCGCGCCCGGCGGTGGAGGCGGCAGCAGCAGCAGCGGCGGCGAACCACGACGATAAAAACAACAACCACAACAACAACAACAACAATAAAGATAGCAATAACAACTGTACTATAACTATATAGTACTTCTGCTGCCGCTGCTGGTACTACTACTACTACTACTACTGTCATTACTACTACGACTACTACTACCGGCAGCACAGCGACACTAAAGAAGAAACACGCCACCAGCGCCCTCTGGCGGGACGAGCCATTTCGTCTACATGCTGGTGCTGCTGCCTCGACCGCTGTCTGTTGCCGCTGTTGTGGCTACGGCGTGGTGCCCCCCGCCATGCCACCCTATCAGCAGCAGCATCAGCAGCAGCAGCCGCCAATGCCGTCGATGCCACAGCCGTCGCCGCCGTAGCTGCACAGCAGGCAGTAGAAAAGCAGGCCGGGGGGAGGAAGCGAACGGCCGAGCAAGCGAGCGAGCCAACGATCGAGGGAGGCAGGTAGGAGGGGGAAAGACGGAGGGAGCAGACGGGTGATTTAGCCCCGCCGCGCCCTTCACCACCACCACTACCACCACCCCACCAACACTATGTCCTCCTCCTCCTCCTCCTCCACCTCCTTCTCCACCACCACCACCACCTTGTCGTCGTCGTCGTCTTCCTCCTCCCGCCCCGCTCTCCTAGCCGCCGGCCAGGCAGACAAACAGATAGACAGGCAAACAGACAGACAGACAAATAGACAGACAGACATACGGATATACAGACGGATAGACAGACGGACGGACAGGGAGCCACACAAGCATCCAACGCTCTCAACTGCCCTCCCCTCTGGCTCCCTCCGCTGTGGCGGACTATGTGTTGTGCGTCGCGTGAGCTGCTGCTGCGGCTGCCGCTAACTGCCATCAGTAACGCCCGCCAATATTCAAACGAACGGGCGGGCGGGCGGCCGGCCGGCCAGGAAAGAAGGGGCGGCAGGGGGGGGAGGGGGGGAGAGAGGGGAGACGGAAGAAAGGAAGGAAGGCTATGCGCTGGCTCCAACAACTTCAACGAGCTATCAAAGGCCGGTCGGCCGGCCTTTGGTAGCAGCTCGTCCACGACTGGATCGCTCGCTCGCTTGAACGAACGAACGGACGGACGGACGAACGAACGAGCAGCCAACAACGACGCGTCGGCGACGACGACGATGGCAACAAAGAAGAAGATATTTTGCGGATTACTGGTGCTTGCTTGCGTCCTTCGCCACCAGGGGGCGTGTTCCCAGCAGACTTACCATCATCGTCATCATCAACAACAACTGCTGCTGCACAGTGTCAGCCACTGACCATCATCATCATCAAGCATCACTCTGAACTACAACAACAACTTGCACTACTACAAGTAGTGGGACGAATACCAACCACTACGACTACGTTGAGACGGACCCCCGGACTGCCCTGAGAGACAGACGTCCAGCACGAGAGCGAAGGGAGGCTGCGCCCTCTCTCTCCCTCCCTTTCTTAACCCCTCTTTCTATCCGCCGCTCTCTTCCCCACCACCCCCTCGTTCTTTTGAAATCTTCGAGAGCACCAGAGATGGGGTCTTTGTAGAGGGTGATACGTACGCTCGCGTGTTGAAACCCGCCCTTCGGAGAGAGACACAGCACATGGTCGACACAAGGAAAAAGATGGTACCGTCACGCTGATTAGATCGACCGGTGCTCTCTATCGATCCTTTACGCTTTGTTTTTCTTTTTCTCTTTATATCTCTCTCTCTCGTTATGTTTATATATATATATATATATATATATATATATATAGAATACGACCACACATCCCTAACACAGGCGGCGCTTCCAGAGGATCACAGAAATCGCCCTTTTCACCACGCCGGCTACACAAAGTGACACCACAGGCATCGTATGGCTATGTTCTCCCGACGCACAACCCAGTGCCGCACCATTCGACGCCTCCGACGAGGATTTTACGGGGTGGGGTGGTTTTCGTCCGACGACCAGCCAACCAACCGACCGACCCCAGGCGTCTCGCAACAATGCCATACAGTTGTATCGAGCCCGAGCCTGAGGGGTGAAGAAGAGCACGGCTTTAGTGGGGTTGCGAGTCGCACTCAACTCAAGTCGCCGGCTGCTGCTGCTGTTGCGAGTTGCGGGCCACGCGTGAACCGTCAGAAGCATTAAGCACTGAAACGAGACTTCTTTCATACAAAAAAAAAACAAAACAAAAACAAGGGGGAAAAGCCCAAAGGGCGTCACGACCCGACGCAATACTGTCACCAATTGTATTTACGGACTCTCTCTCTCGAACAACTGGTTGATGGGGGCTCTTACCGGCTTACTGTTCAGCATAGCCTAATGCTCTTGCTGTTGCCGTCTTCGGCAGCACCTTTGTTTGAGTAAGTTCACTTACTCACTCACTCAACGGGATTGGTCATCGCCAATCTATGCCAATGGACTGCTACTGGCGTATGCAGACACGTTGGCACCATTGTTAGGATTACGTCACGTTGCGGCGACCACGCAGTGTGTCTTTGATGTAATGCAAAAATGCGTAATTTCATACTGTGCATCTTCCTTTATATTTTTTCTCTCTATCTGTAGGAAATATCAGCATCCGAAGCAGTAGTACCAGCAGAAGTAGCAACAACAACAGCAAAAGCAGTAATAACAACAACAACAACAGCAATAGCAACAACAACAATAATAACAACAACAGCAATAGCTACAACAACGACGACTACGCTCATTATAGACCCAACAGAGACTGCTATGATATGCAGCCTGCAACCGCTGGTGGTACTGGTGACTGACTGCATGCAGCGAGCGTGTTGGTCCCTTGAGGACACCACACGCACCTAACGCATAAAATCTCGGCATGCGACCTACATGCATCAACTGAAGTAGCAACAACAACATCATCATCATCATCATCAGCAACAGCAGTAGTAACAGCAGCAGCACCAGCAGCAACGAGAGGGCTTCGTCGAGAGGAATTGGTCGACAACGATGATCCTGAAGTCTTGATGGTGATGACGGCCGTTGGTTTAACCACAGCGCCTGCTGACGGCAAGAACGGCGGCGGCGACGACGACGACGACATGAAAATGATGAAGTCCATGCCGACGTATGCATTTCGTCTATGCTGATTTTCTAGCGCGATCTCTCTCTCTCTCTCTCTTTCCGTTGTTTCCTCCCGGTTTCCCCTTCGTTCCCTCTCGCTTCTTCTCTCTCCATTTGTCTCCCCCTCTATTTTCTTTTCATCTGTCTCTCTGTCTATGGATCGGTCGGTTGTATGTTTTCATGTGTCAGGCCGGCTAAGTGCCTGCTGCCGCCGCTTCAGCTACTTCTGACTTGTCTGCTGTTCTGCAGCGCGCTCTCAACAGGCAAGCGGCGGCGGTGGCGACGTTGGAGAACATGGTTTTCATGTAAAATTGATGACCCCTCCCTCCATGCCTGGCTCCGTACGACCCCCCCCCCCCCCCCCCCCGCCCCCCCTTCCTTCGCATGTCTGCTGGTCGGTCGGTCTGCTGCCCCTCCAGAGCCATTAGGACATTCCGGCCATATGATCTTGGCGTGCGTGCAAGAGAGACAGAGAGAAAGATAGATAGAGAGAGAGAGAGAGAGAGAGAGAGAGATGACGGTGGTGGCGACGACGTAAGAGAAAACAAGTCCGAATAGCACGACGACGACGAGTCGAACGAGACCTTCGAACGTAGGGCGGCATCATCGTTGGCCTGACTGGTGATCTTTTTCTTCTCGTCGTTCTTCCCCTTCTTCTCCTTCTTTATGTACTTCTCCGTTCTCTTTGTAGTGGTCGTCATCGTCGTGCTGGTCGATCTTTCTCTCTTTCTCTCTCGGTGTTCTTCGATGTTTCTCAAGTTCGTTCTCATCCGCGCATTCGGTCTCTCCTTCCTAAATCCTACCCGCCCCCCCTCTCTCTAGATCCCCCTCTTTCCACTCTCGCCACTCTCTTATCTTGTTGGCTCTCTCGGTCGGTCCGCTGCGATCAATCTGCGAAGCCACAACAACGACTAAAAACAACAGCAGCAGCAGCAGCAACAACAACAACAACAACAACGACAATAACATGACTAAGAACAACAACAACAACAACAACAATAACCGCAGCTCGAAACTTAACTACACCAGACGCAACCGCAGCAAGCAGCGACCACAGCCACAATTTCTCTAGCTTGACCCGACGCGACGACGACGACGACGACGAAACGACAAGGACGCACGGATGAATTCGGCAGCGGCAGAGACATCAACAACAACAACAGCAACAACGAAAACAACAACAACAGCAGCAGCAACAACCTCAACAACAACACCGACGATGACCACAGCACCGTCATCGTGCCCGTAGTCATCTATCTCATCTCGTTTCGTGGTGCTGCCGGCGGCAGCAACAGCAGCAAACGAGCAGACGCCCGCAACAACGGCAGCTTCTGCCTGTCCCACCAGCACCGCCGCCGCCACCGCCACCATCACCACAGTCGCCGCCGCATCAACAACGGCGACGCCCCCGTTAGCCGCCAGTAGCAGTTGCCCCCCGACCCGCCCCCCCCACCGCCTCTCTCTCTCTCTCGTGCTCTTTTTGCTCTCTGTGGATCTGCGTGACAGGCTGATTAACTCACGGCTGGTTGGTTGGTTGGCTGGCTGGCTAGCAGGCGGCAGGCAGTGAGTGGGCTGTCCTTCGGTAGGTACGCCGCATTGAGGTAGCAGTAGACGGACAGACAGGACAGTCAGACAGTCAGACAGACAGACAGACAAACACGCAAACAGGCAGGCACGCGTGCACTGTGCGTCGCTGTGCCTGCCTGCGGGAGTGAGTATCTATGCCAACGGTTTGTCCTGTCGCCAACCTGTCGTAAGCCGCTTGCTACGAAGCAACAGCGACAACAACAACAGCGACAACAACAACAGCGACGACGACGACAACAACAACAACAACAACAACAACAACAACAACAACAACAACAACAACAACAACAACGACGACGACGACGACGACGACGACGACAATAACGACGACAACAACAGCAGCCACAACAACAACGACGACGACAATAACAACAACAGTAGCGACGACAATGGTAAAAACAACAATAGCAACAATGACAATAACAACAACAATGAAAACAAAAACAACGACGACGACGACGACGACGACAACAACAACCGCAAAAACAACGACATCAACAACGAAGACAAAAACAACGACGATGGCAAAAACAGCAGCAGCAGCAATAACAACAAAAACAACAACATTAACAACAACAACGACGGACGTGACAAAATCAGCAGCAGCAGCAGCAACAACAACAACAACAACGAGCGTGACAAAAACAACAACAACAACGACGACGACGACCATGACGAAAACGACAATCCAGTACTACTTGTGCCATGTACAATGTACTATGACATGACACATGTACTACTAAGAAACTTCAACATTCCGGCGGGACAGGCAGGCAACTGCCGTCGCCGCCATCCCGTCCGCTCGTATTGGCCGCATCGCAGTCAGATCTGCAGCTGCTGTGACTGTATGAACGCACAAACGAACACCTACGGCTCTCATCTACCACCGACTAGAATTCTCCTGCCATACTACTACATGTACTACTACTACTACTACAACTTTTTTTTTTCGGGCTGACCCTCAGCCAAGATTTAACGTCCACGGAACTGTTTTTCACATTGCTTCACAGACGGACCCCCATAGATACAAATCGGTGCAACGGTGGGGCTCGAACCCGGCACCTATCTGGTGTCTCCTCCGGTTGCGAGGCGGAGACTTAATCCACCACGCCACCGGGCTCGACGCTACTACTACTACTACTACTTCTTCTACTACTACCTGTTCTTACTACTTTTACTAGAAGCTCCTACAAGCACGATGAACGATGCCACCTACTGCTACGTTTTTGCATTTGTCCGTTATTGTATTCTTAGTTTCTCGAAAATAAACGAAAAATGCGACGTCGATTACACACACACACATATATATATATATATATATATATATATATATATACTACAAAGCCTACAGTAATATATATATATATATATATATATATATATATATACTACAAAGCCTACAGTAATAATGTATTGTTAAGCAATGACGTAAAGCATCTAGTAAAATAGATTGTATAATAATAATAATAATAATAATAATAATAATAATAATAATAATAATAATAACAATAATAATTACGATGCTGATGATAGCGGCAATTGCTTCGATGCTTTGTAGCCGCCACGGCTAATAATACGACTTCTCCAACAACAACAACTTAACAGCAGTCAGTATTTGCGGCCAGCACCCCCCTTCTCCGCAGCAGCAGCAATAGCAGTGAACTCGGTGTACGCCACCGAGCATCCTCATAAACTCGTCTTCAACGTTGTGGTCGATCTTCAACAAGTTCGGCGCCGCCTATGTCCGCACCCCCACGCGCCCCGTTTACTTCACTCCCACCCAACCTCTACCCCCGCGTATGCAGACTACTTTTGTTTGTCCGACCGAGTATCGCGTAACTATCTATCTATCTCTGATGATGCCGTGTTTACGTGTGATTATGCGTCACTGTGGCTGGACGCGTTTATGAGAATGTTTGGCTGCGTGTGTGAGTGTGTGAGTGTATATGGCTGTTTGTGGCTGTACGCAAGTCTGTTAATTCGCTCGTTATCAACGTTAAAGCCGCATCCACCTATCTCTCTCTCTTTCTTTACACATATATATATATATATATATATATATAGAGAGAGAGAGAGAGAGAGAGAGAGAGATGACAAATATTTCTTTTATTTCTTCTTTTTCGTCTTACTCTTCTGCTTCGGATTATTCTCCAGCCTTTCTACCATAATAATCATCATCATCATCGCCATCATCATGTCAGCTCGTTGTCACCATCCCACTTCACAACTCCCAGCGCGTTTCTACTGCGTGTCTCGATAGACACATCGTCGCCATGCCGGCAGCAGCGCATTGACTAGTTAGTCAGTGTCCCCCCTTCCCGTCCAGCCTTTTCCAGATGCTGTAATTGTTGTTTGTTGCACCTGTTGTTATTACTGTTGTCGTTGTTGCTACTGCTGCTACTGTTGTTGTTGTTGTTGCTGCTACTGTTGTTGACGCGGTTGTCGCTGCTGCCGCCGCCGCTGTTGTTATCGCCCCTACTACCCATAGATGACGCTTCTCCCGCATCCAGCAGCAGCAGCAGATAGAGATAATGCCCGTTTTTCTCTCAACGTTTCGGCCTGGCCGTCCCTTTGTCATATCTGAAAATCTCCTCTAGTTTAGTACTTATCTATATCCCTGCCTCCCCCCCCCCCCCCGGCGAAAGCCTGTTTCACTCTTTCCAAGCAGGCTTTTCCTCCGGTCTCCCGTCCGTCCGTGCGCCCAGCCGCCCGACCTCTCTTTTCTTTTGTTCAAACGTTTTCTCTAAATTTCCCTCCATTTCTCTTCCATTATTTCTCGCTCTCCCTCCCTCTTTCTCTATCCGTCTTTATGTATGCTCGCGCCACGAGCCGTTTCGCTACATGTGTATGTAAACGTGGACTCTGGCTGCATGTGTGAATATCTGTCCGTCTGTATATCTATCTATGTATATGAGTGTGGTGGTGGTGGATATCTGTGCCTACAGATACCTACACAGGCACACACATACACTTATACAAACAGCTTGTTGAACCTTGAGCCTAGCGCAGCCTCAAGATCAGCGCCATCCAACTATCTCGCCACTACTCTCGGCTTTCTTTCTACCACTGCCCCTTCTCTTCTCCCCCCCCCCCCCCACGACTACTACAACAACAACGAAAACGTCTGCAACAATAGCAACAACAACAACAAAACCCCTAACATACTACTACCAATACTAATAAGTATGCTACCCATAAGGTGCGATTCAAATATTCGATTATTAATTAACTTATAATTATAACTAATTATAACTAATACCACAATAAAATAACAATTATAACAACTAATTAATTAATAGTTATAATTAACGCCACAACATACAAACAAAAAATACACAGATAACTAACTAATAAGTTAATAAATATAATGAACACTATAACTACAGTCTACTACGATTATTGTTACGGCAACGTCAACTACAGTTGTGGCCTAGCCAACTTCACACGCAAACTTCTCCTACTAGGGTCAGTGAGCAGCTGAACCTCGCAACCGGAGACAAGAGATGTGCCGCCTTATTCAGACAGCGCCTCGACCTCGACGTCCCAACGCGGGAACGCGGCATCCGTCCGGGGCACGCTGCTGAAGTCGTCCCAACTCCCACTCTATACGAGAAAGAGTAATATTCCCAGTGCACACGTTCTCGAACGACAATTGTCGCTCCATTTGTATTCTTAAAAAAATTATATATATATATATATATATATATTTTTTTTTTATTATAATATTATATAACTTATTATTATATTATATAACTACAGTTGTTAAGATAACAACAACAACTGCTACAACAAACCGAGCCTGCGGCGGGTAGATTTGTCCGTGTCAGACGCCAGAGACTGGGGATCTCGTGCGTGACTGACCGTGAGGGGTAGCAACCAAACTTACGCCCACGTATTCCAAGTGCGGGCCGATGATTTTTAATATTAAAAACAACCTCCTTAAAAAATGTTTTAGTTCGGAACGTGCGGTCCGAGGACGCCTTAAATGCACTATAGCATGTACGTGCGCCTTAAATACACTATAGCATATACGTGCATGTTGTTTTTTTAGAAAAGTTGTTTTTATTCTAGACTATTCTTGGTCGCTCTCCCTTTCCTCCCCCAAGGCCTGGAATAATCGTATAACGAAGGCATATCTTCAATGAGGCGCCGAGGGCGGGACATGTTGAGATGTCCTATCTAGGGTTTCCCCAATAGCATACCTTATGGCAGCAATAGCATGGCCGCCGTTGACTCTCAGCAACGGTATGGCGGAGCAGTTTATCATTCATCGACTCTCAATGAGCATCGCTCAAACAAAATTCGATCAAAAACAACAACAACCCGCCGGGGATTGAACCGGCGATTCTCCGGTGGATGACAACCATGACTAGCGCCCCACTCGCCCCCTTAGACCACGCCGCCATGGTGCTTTCTGCTTGCGGGCCATATATATATATATATATATATATATATATATATATGCACACAAACATGTGTGTATCTGTGTGCATCTTTACGCCACCAGCAATCAATTGGGTGTGTGTAAGAGGATTATATATATTTAAAAAAAAAAAAAATATATATATATATAAATATATATATATTTGTGTGCCAGAGCTTGCGGATGTGTCTGGATGTGTGTGTGTGCTTGTGGGGTCTACCTAAATGTGTGTGAGTGTGTTTGTGTGTTAGCCTGCGTGTTTCTACGTGTATATGCGTGTGTCTATGAGTATTTGTGTGTGTGTGTGTGTGTGTGTGTGAGAGAGTGACTGAGTGTGACTGTGTGTCTGTATCTTTCTGAACTCATGTGTGCGTGCTCAAACCACGAAGGCTGCTGAGGCCAAGTGGCGAGAGGTAGGGCGGAGCCTATGCTACGGCTGCTCCGTCACGCTCTCACTCTCTCCCGTATCGTTTCTTTTCGTCGTTTCTCCCCACCCACCCCCTCTCGCTCTCTCTTCGTATCGTCATCGTCTCCCCACCTCTCCCTGTCTCTTTTGCTTGCTTGCTTGATTCTCCGCTCTCCCTCTCTCCTCCTCCCTCTCCACTGATATAGATACTAAGATACTGCTGCCTGCGTTATCGGTCGTTGGTCTGTCTGTATGTCTGCTGATCTGTTTGTCTGTTTGTTTGTTTATCTGTTTATCTGTCTGTTTGTTTGTTTATCTGTTTATCTGTCTGTTTGTCTGTTTATCTGTGTGTCTGCGAATGTCCGGCGAAGCTATCATCGACGGCTGTTGCGGTGTTGCAGCTTTGCGCGGGTCTGTGTGTAGAGTTGTGTTTCTTTTTTGTGTAAGTGTGTCTCTCTGTCTGTGTGAATGTATGTACTCGTATGTATGTATTTGTGAACGTGCAGATGTGCTTTCCGCATGTGTTTCTTGTGTCTGTCTGTCTGGCCGTACGTCCGTTTCTCTCCCTCTCTCTCTCTCTGTGGCCGCGTGTTTCTTTAATCTTCCTCAATGCCTCTCGATTTGTTTTTTGCCCGCTGTCATCATCTTGATTGTCTCTCTCACTCTCTCCGTAGTAGCAGTAGTAGCAGTAGTGGAAGCAGCAGCTCACAACAACAGCTGCTACGCTGTGCTCTTGAACCGTTTGTTTCGATTTGTTGTCAGCCTCTCTCTTGTCAGCCACATCAATAGCTGCTCTATCTACAAGAATTATCACCACCGCTGCTGCTGCTGTCGTTGTCACCATCAGCATCGTCATCATCATCATCATCATCATATCAAAAGTATTAACAACAACAACGATAACAATAAAAACAATATCGACAACAACGACGACAACAACAACAACAACAACCAACAACAGCCAACAACAACCACCACCAACAACAACAGCAACAACCAATAACAACAACAACAACAACCAACAACAACAACAACAATAGCAATAGTTGCTATATTCATGCGTTTCGAACAGCACACACAAATGTCTATAGACTTGACAACATTGCTGTCAACGCCGATGCCACCGCGCGGTTACGTTTACACGCAACAATACAGCCAAGGGATAGAGTGCCATCGATGGCAACTACAACAACAACAACAAAGACCAACAAAACCACAACACAATAACAACAGCAGCAGCAGCAATAACCGCAAAAGCATTAACAAAAACAGCGACAACAACAACAACAACAACACGATAACAGCAGCAGCAACAACAACAATAACAATAACACAAACAGCTATCGTTCCGTCGAACCCGTCTCAATCACCGGATGACTATGTCGTCAGCTGCAGCACATCAACGCAACACAACACCAACGCCGCCGAGTACACAAAGCGGAACGAACGCAAACACAAATGGAGTCCATACAGAGATCGTCTTGTGTGATTGATTAATTCATCACCGAGCGAGCGGCCACTCTCAAACGAGACGAGATGCTTGAGATCTCTATACACATGTGCATCCACATCCACATGTGCAAGAAAGAGACAATGCCGATGATAATGCTGGTTAGAGGGCAACAATGTATAGCCAACCGAAAATGATTATGGAACGAGAGAGAGAGAGAAAAAGGAGTACACGAGGTGGCTATCAGCAGAATGCGTCGGCTATGACGTGATGACTAATGAGCACATCAACATGCACATCATCGCGTGTATCACACACACTTATCAAGACAGAGAGAGTGAGAGAGAAAGATAGACAAAGACGATCTTGCTCCCCGGAGTGCACACGTTTGGGCGAACTTTGTAGAAACAATAAGAATCGAATACTTACAATAATATGAACAATAAAAGCGACAGTCGACCTACATTGTTCACGTCCATACATCAAGCGAATCCGGGGCCTCAAACGAAATGCGTACTAATGTTTAATTAAACTATATATTTTTTAAATGTATCATTACTACACTGCTGGCGTGTTTACGCGAGGCCGTGCAGTTCTTGCAGTCAAGTGGTGTCATAGTTGAAGAGGGAATTTTCAAAAGAGTCGCAGCGCAAAGTGGTTTGTGCGCCCCGCTTCTATTAGTCTTACGGCAGACAGAAGAACGTTCGGGAGCCTCTGTCGGCTCTCGGGTTGAACGGCCGAAATCACACGCCCAACGCTCAGCTACCAACAGTCGCATAGTGATCAACGGAGGGTGCAATTTAATTGTTGTGCCAGGCTCGGCATCACCAAGTCGACAGGAACGGAACAAAACGCTTCCGCCAATCAATTCCATCCACCTCTACGTCTGCCGCTTCCCGGCCGTTTCCTGCCCTTCATCAATTCATCGTGGTATTACAGCAACGTCACCTTCCGCTGTTCCGCCGGTCGTGATATTGTCGCACGTCCACTCTCTTTTGGTAGTAATGGTATTAAAACGTAAGCTCGTTTTTTTTTATATTTTCTTTCCCTCTTTCCTCGCTTTTCTTCTCCCTAATAATAATTGGCAGTATTCACATGTTCCTCCGGGAACCGCTCCCCTGCACCGACAACAACAACAATTCGGTTCTGCTCCGTCTTCAAGGACTTGTGACAGTATTCCGCTCGCTTTATTAGTGAGAGCTATTGCTATGTCATAACGGGTCATATCGTAATGAAACGCTCATCCAGTTTCCCGTCCTCCTATATACAATGAGATTTAGCCCTGCGGACACTCAAAAATGGTCCCGCAAGTCTCCAGTCCTCTCAAAAACGAAATCCTGCACACATTACTGAAGGTTTTAGCTCTTTGTCGAAATCAAGTGTTGGGTTGAGATAGCGCATATAATATATAGAGAAGAATCGTGTCACAAAGGAAGCTTTTGTTATATTCCGCGATTTTTCATTATTTATCTAACACGGCGAAAAGTTGGCGGTCGTTGAGCCTTCGTGGGTCAACCAGCTCAGTAGTATCAGGAATGTGTTCTGTTTGTTCTATAATTCCGATTGAATGTGACCGTTTAGCAATACTTCTCAAGTACGAATTATTGTTAAAAAAGACAATCGACAGCATGATCACGCGAGGAGTATACGTCGCGTCTGCTAAATAAATGTTTATCTGCAGTCGTCCAGATCCTTCGAATCATCTAGGATTTGTTTCTTACAGAAACCGAACTTGCCGCCTTTCATCCGGGAGCAGGTTCGCAAGTCAGAAACAACCTTGGTTGTCCTATTAGTGCTCTCCCACCGCCACCCTTACACGATATGAAAAATCTCGATGACATATCGAAGCCAGATCTCGCAAGTAGAGTTGGCGTGATATTCGTTATGAAAGCTGCTAAGAAGTGCCCGTGAAACCACTCAAAGAGTACACTGCTGTTCGGCAGTAGTTCGCCCAAAGTACCAGAATTGACCAGCATCGTCGGCCCAGCATGGGCGCAAAACGTAATTATTGCTGCTGTCTTTGCTGTCATTTAGTGTTTCCTCGAAATACACGTTGTGAAACATGACAGTACATGAAAGTCGCGTAAAACAACAACCACAACCTTACAGGCGCTTTACTCTTGTTCTTCGTTAACTCTCGGCAAAAAACGGCTTCCACACGTCTTGCATACACAGCAAACAAACATTCACTCACCCCGAGGATGAGAATTTTCTGAACGTTGGCACCAATCGAGACAAAGGCCGATACACATTTTTCCAACCTGATTCCTGTCGGGTCGTCCCTGTCCATCGTGTACTGTACTCCGTGCTACTACGTGACCTGTGCCGGTCTGATGACGACCTCCGTGGAACGGTGGTCCGCCATCGACAAAAGACGGCAAGGGGTGTCACGGCGCACGTGACATCAAGCCACGTTCTATTCTCATACTGGAAAGATGTTACAGAGCGGCCAGGCCCATCACGCTCGAGAGCGAATTGTGTGTGATAAAATGTGCAGAAATAAAAACAAAGATTAAAAACGCACACTACTACTGTACATAAATGTATGTGTTATTTGTTTTTGCAAATATTTATGCTACGAGTACATGCATATGCGTGCATAAAACATATACCATATGACCATTGATATCAGGTGGTCGAGCAGTGATTACTAAGAAAAGGAGGGGAAACTGGCACCGGCGCTGCCGCCGTTACGAGGAAGACCGTTGTGAATGGATATTGATTTAGAGCTATTTGGCCGGTAAACGGCAGCGTACCCTGAAAATCTAACCTGTTACAATAGGGGTAATATCTGATTAACATCAAGTTAGATAAAAAATATATATATATATATATATATATATATATATATATATATATTACTTTCGGCGTCGCATGGATTTATTAGTTAATTGTATATATATATGTATATATATATATGTATATATATATATATATATATATATATATATATATATATACGGAGCACTTTAATATATTTTGAACTGGATCCGAAGTCACGTTAGAAATGTATAGTTATTATTTTACGTGTTGTGTATATATATATATATATATATATATATATATATATATATGTGTGTGTGTATGTACAACATGTACAGCAACAAGCGGCGAATTACGCCGTGTCATGGCGTAGCGAGAAGCTCGCCAGTCAGTCGCGCAGTTCGGGCTGACGAGAGAGAAAAGCAGGCGAAGGATGAGAAGGCGCTCGATCGAATCGATTGGGAAGCAAGCAGCCTCTGTAGTCGACAGGCAGCGACTCAGCGAAAGCTCACAAAAATCTCCCCCTCCACCGCCTGCCTCTCCACCCCTCCCTCCGCTCGGATTCTAGAGCTGTTCTTCATGATCATGGTCGTCGTCCTCGTAGATCCTGATCTGAGCTGGTCTTCGAGCTTTTCGTCGAGCCGCCGCTACCAGATGGAGCAGCCGCCGACGAGCACCTTAGCATACACGAAGAGCGTAGTAGGAGAGACCCAGGCAGGGGGGGGGGGAGGGGGGCGGTACCAGGACTCGTCGCCGGAGTCGGAGAGGAGAGCGAAGTGGTCCGAATCGAGAGCGTCCCCCGATCGCGCCCGGTCACTCGCTGATGACCGGGCTCCTGTAGCTGCGATTGATGCTGCTGCTGTTGCCGATGATGATGATGATGATGATAATAATGATGCCGATGATGTCGATGATGATTCTACTGCTGCGGTCGCCACTGGGGGAGGCAGTTGCTAGCCGGAGGAGGCTGGCCCTGTGCTGTCTGCCTCTATGGTAGGCCCCAGTCGGGCCCGTCAATATTCCGGCTTGCTCGGCTCGACACACTTGCAGCCCGCCTGCCCCCCGCCCACTGGTCCTCGTAGCGGTAATGGTTATAGTGGCTGTGGTTGGATTGGGGTGGGGTGGGGTGTAAGAGCTACCCCCGACGCGGCCTAACAACGACACTATGATAAGCTGTAGTCGTAATAGTAGTAATAGCTGTAGTAGTAGTAGTAGCAGTAATAATAGTGTCGAGCCCGGTGGCGTGGTGGCTTAAGTCTGCGCCTCGCAACCTGAGGAGACACATAGGTGCGCGGGTTCGAGCCACACCGCTGCGCATTTGTATTTATGGGGTTCCGTCAATGAAGCAATATGAAAAACAGTTGCTTGGACGTTCAATCTTGGCTGAGGCTCAGCCCGAAAACTTTACTTAGCAGTAGTAGTAGTAGTAAAACCTTGTACTTCTTTTACTACTAAAATATATATTATATTTGAGAAGTAAAAGAGCTACGAGAGTAGCTCTTTTACTTCTCAAATATAATATATTTTCTTCGAGTGTTCTAAAACAAATTAAATGCTTCAACAATTTGTGATTGATACAAATTCGTTGCAACGGTGGTGGACAGAGGAGTTTTCAGCAGCAAAAAAGAAGCTATCGCGCTCGGCCTTGTCGACCAGACAGACCGTCGACAAAAGTGCGAAAGTCAGTCGGTTCGTCAGTCAGCCAGCCAGCAGGCGAAGCGGCCTCAGAAACAAAAGCCTCTAATCAACGACTGCAGTGCAGCAGCTTAGCCCTCGCGTCTCGGATCCGGTCTTTTTCCTCTTCGTCGGCAGGCTGGACCCTCCGCAAGTGCTGCGGTACGAACAACCCCGATTACTGGTGGTGGCATTGTCAGCGATTCGTTATGTCTGTCTGTCTATCTGTCCGTCTGCCTGATATATCTATTTATCTATCTTCTAGCTCGGGCTAGTAAAGGAGCGGCAACAGAGGACCCTCAAAACCCCTTACCGAAGAAGAAAGCCTCCCCGCAGAAACCTCGTTATAAAGACGCTCGCTGCCTCATCAATCGTCTACTCGTCAATCTGATTGCCAGCCGATTTCATCTGGAACCGTTGTCATAATAATAATAATATTAATAATAGTAATAACAATAATAATAAAGGTTTACATTTATAAATATGTACTGTAGACATTAACTATCTAATATTTTCAATATTGTTTGCACTATTATTATTATTGCTTGAGTGTTGTCGATGACCACTCAACATCATCTTGGGGTTGCCTCTCTGTAGTTCCGCTCTGATTCTGGTATCTCTGGTGCCCGCCTCATGTGGTACCGTAGACGTAATAGCATGCTCAGTAATATAATTCGATAATGAAAAGAATAATTTGCCTCCGTTCAGGAAAAACTCTAGCATTCTCGTTTGCACAGCGGTGCGCGTCTTGAGCGTATTGTCGACATTTCGTATTGACGAACAGCAGGCTACCCGCTCGCGCAGCGCGTAAGAAGGAACTCAACTCTGCCCCCCCATCCCAGTCCACCACCCATGGCGTCGAGTGAGCGCCGGTTGGCCAACGCTTGTTCTAACGGAATAGAGTTGGAATCGCATCGTCGGAATCGTCGGAAACACTTCATCAGGTCGATGCTTGCAATTGCATGCAACGCCACGTGACAAGCTCACACAGTGCACAATAAAGTGTGTGAGTATGAGAGTCGATAGCACTTCTTCGCTTTTTCGTTGTATCGTCCTCTAGCCTAGCTTTGTCGTTTCAACGTTGTGGTGGTAGACTGACAACTGGCATCGTTTTCCACCAAAATTCTCGCTCGCTAAAATCGTTTACCAAAAAAAAACAGTCACAATATATATATATATATATATATATATATATATATATATATACATACATAGATGTATACAAGTGCACTCGACGATTGGACGGTATGAACGGCCGTCCGAATATTATATATATATATATATATATATATATATATATATATATATATATATATATGCCACATTCTTGAGATTCAGGCAGAAATCAGGACCTCTTTAATTGAATCGTTCGATATATTCTAGCCCATTTTGATTGGACGAGTGGAGTATCTGAGAAAGCGTGTTCTATTTAGTGTGCTGTACCGTTCGGAATGTTGAGAAACTTTAAACCTGTACAAAAAAATGTGTGCGTGTGGGAGAAAGAGAGACGGGGAGAGAAAGATACCGTTCAACTTACTATAAAATAAAGTTTATCAATTTGATCAGCAAACTTTCTACTCAACCACAGCACACACAAGCTAACATCAACAACAACGACAACAACAACAAAATAAACACAACAATACTATGATAACATTAGGCGGACAAATAGTTGTACATCGCTCTTTCCGAAGGACGGCAAAAAGAGGGGGGGGGTGGAGTGGAGGCGAGGTGGGGATTGTTGATCTTCTCTACGTCTGTCGTCGGGCTGTTTTAGTACGCTGCAGCAGCAGCAGCGGCAGTTGTTAGCGAAGTCATGTCGTGAGCCGAAGAGCAGAAGCGAAGAGAGCTCCGTTTCTGCTCTTGCTGTTGCTTCTGGTACTGGTCTTCTGTTACTACCAGTTCTGCTACTTGTGTTTCCGCCGCTTCAGCTGCTGCTGCCACCGCCACCATCATCACCACCACCACCACCACCACCGGCACCTAAACGAAGATACCCGATGACGAAGAAGATGAAGAGGATGAAGCAAAACAACGAAAATCAGCCACTGATCCAAGAAGGCGGGGACAATCGGAAATGAACGTGACGCTGAAGTGGCCGTCTGAAGTCGCTGCTGCTGCTGTCGCTACGTCGTCGTTCGTCGTCGTCGTCTTGTCGTCGATCGTTCGTCGTCGTCGTCGTCGTTGTCGTCGTCGTCGTCGTCGTCGTCGTCGTCGTCGTCGTCGTCGTCGTCGTCGTCGTCGTCGTCGTCGTCGTCGTCGTCGTCGTCGTCGTCGTCGTCGTCGTCGTCGTCGTCGTCGTCGTCGTCGTCGTCGTCGTCGTCGTCGTCGTCGTCGTCGTCGTCGTCGTCGTCGTCGTCGTCGTCGTCGTCGTCGTCGTCGTCGTCGTCGTCGTCGTCGTCGTCGTCGTCGTCGTCGTCGTCGTCGTCGTCGTCGTCGTCGTCGTCGTCGTCGTCGTCGTCGTCGTCGTCGTCGTCGTCGTCGTCGTCGTCGTCGTCGTCGTCGTCGTCGTCGTCGTCGTCGTCGTCGTCGTCGTCGTCGTCGTCGTCGTCGTCGTCGTCGTCGTCGTCGTCGTCGTCGTCGTCGTCGTCGTCGTCGTCGTCGTCGTCGTCGTCGTCGTCGTCGTCGTCGTCGTCGTCGTCGTCGTCGTCGTCGTCGTCGTCGTCGTCGTCGTCGTCGTCGTCGTCGTCGTCGTCGTCGTCGTCGTCGTCGTCGTCGTCGTCGTCGTCGTCGTCGTCGTCGTCGTCGTCGTCGTCGTCGTCGTCGTCGTCGTCGTCGTCGTCGTCGTCGTCGTCGTCGTCGTCGTCGTCGTCGTCGTCGTCGTCGTCGTCGTTGTTGTTGTTGTTGTTGTTGTTGTTATTGTTGTTGTTGTTGTTGTTGTTGTTGTTGTGGGATGATCTTGGCGGTGGTGAAAGCTAACGTATGAGAAGCCCAAGCAATGATAGCCGTGGCACTAAGCAGTAAAGTTAGTTGTAGTACGCTGATGTGCACTAGTAGTGTAGTACAATTAGGACTAACAGTTATACCAAGTTCCTTCTAAGTTCCCTCTCTCTCTCTCTCTTTCGCTCTCTTCTCCAGCCCACTGCAACACATGTAGTAGAAGTCGTTTTTGGTGTACTAGCATGCGCGATCTAAACAACATCGTTGTCATCGTGAAGAAGGCGGCGCATCCGAATAAGGGCGCTTCGTTCGACGGGCTGGTGTGGGCCCGCTTTCTGCTCGCCTCATCGGTGAGTCCCCGTTACCTCAACATACACACCCATACATACACACACACAAATAACCCGTGTCTACTTTCCTCCCCTTCCCTCCCCCCCTCTCCTGCCCGCCTTCCTTTGCCCGATGTCTTCGCTACATACAATTCACATATTTCACCCTCCACACGGTCGCGCTTCTGAAGTCGCGCGCGAGAAATCTTCGCACCTCACTCGTTGAAATCGGCATCAGCAGCAGGCAAAGTCGGCCGAAACCGGCCGACGCATGCAGTTGCTGGTGACGATAGCAACGGGGCCAGAGTGAGGTTGTTGTTGTTGTTGTCGTTGTAGTTGTCGTTGTCGTCGCTGCTGCTATTATTGCTATTGTTGCTGTTGTCGCTGTCGCTGCTGCACGCAGAAGATCACACCAAAACCACAACGGAGGAACGATGTCGAGGGAAAACGTGGTGGCAGAGATTCAAACCGATCGACTCTGCTTCGGCTTCGTTAGCTGCGTCGGAGTGCTGGGCAACCGTCTGAACATTTTCTGCCGTTGTCGTCGTGAGCTCCTAGCACTGTATATGTGATGTATGCATATATATGTACGTATATATATATATATATATAGCGGCTATCTCAACAACTGGCAACTGCTGTTCACTCAGGCATCTCTAGCTACACAGCCCCGGGGGCGTGTATACATTAGCGTATATTTCAACCACATTCTGCCTGACGCCACGCCTCGAGCAGGGCTGTTTTGTTCAGTTAACGAAACGTGTTGCGTAAACCACACATATCGTTATATATATATATATATACACTAGTAAACCTATGATCACTCCTTTGGATCAATCCGTGTACCGTCAGACAAATATACTACTAATAAATAAATGAGCGCGCGGGAGAGAAATCGCTTGTAAGCGCTACATACATTTGCGTACCAATTCACATTGAATTTCAAGTGTGTTGTGCCATAACGGCAGCACGGCTAACCAAGCATACCACCAAGAAATCGTTCATTCTCACCCCGCCACCACAGCGGTCGCCCGGTCTTCACCACATGCGACGATGGCCGGAATAGGTCGTGCGTTTTCAACGCTGTTGACGTCCGATCTCGATCGGCACGAACATTTACATTGTAAAACAACATTACATTAGAAACCGCTTGCTGCACAATACATCGCCGCGGTTCGTAAAGGGACACAATACATACTACAGTACATGTATTCGGGTGGTATTCGGCGGCTTCCTTCAGCTCACATACCGGCACAAGAACTGGACTGCGGCCATAGGAAAATGCGGCCAAATTCTATCGCTCAGGGTTCGCCGACATTCAAGGTCGTCCAAACGATGTCCATGCTTCTAATGCTTCTCCTTTTATTGTTCTCTTCTACCTTGCTGTTGTTGTTGGTCGAAACCGATTTCGAGCAGTTTCTTTGTCAATGATAGTTAACGTTTCTCGACCAAACAAATCTAGCCTAATGGCAATGTTTAGTTTATTTGAACCACAGCTTCAGTGTTCGCGGTCAAACCAACTTTCGTCACACTAGGGCCGCCTCGAGACAGAGACGGCGGCTGCTAGGCTCACTGACTGATCTTGGATTTGGCGGAAAAAAAAACTAGAAATACGTATGCATGGCGTACAACAGATTAAGGTGTACAAAACTTACTAATGCCGATATGTGGCTTGTTGCCGATGCGTAGTATCCAGAAAACAGCAGAACAACGCATCATGTTTCGTATCGTCATTCTCCATGTATATGTATATATATATATATATATATATATATATATATATATATGGCATGTTTTATTTATTCCAATCTCTTAAGATTGTAATAAATAAAACATGAACATTCATTATATATATATATATATATATAATAAATAAAACATGAACATTCATTATATATATATATATATATATATATATATATATATATGCAAGGGGACAATTGTTAACCCCGTTAGGAGTTAAACAAATATGTTTCGAAAAGCCTTCAGCCTATATATATATATATATATATATATATATATATATGTCATTATCAGTGCTACCTCAAAACTGCGAGGAAACGTTAGCTGACAGCGTCCACAGATAATGCATGGGGTCAACAATCCATTCATCCCCTTGACTGACGACGCCACAGAAGCGGAACGGCTGTCTGTGAGGTGGAGACGACGATGACGATGCTGATGACGATGATTATGAGGCCGGGCTTCGTCAGCTTCTCTGTTGCTCTCGATGATTCAGCTGTCCTCGTTTCTTAGTTGCAGCCATACAGCCGGCACACCCACATATACGTCGAGACACATTGATAGTGCCACAGCGTGGCACGCATGGAAACCATCATAGAGGTATGGATAGACTTCTGCCCCTATTCCGTCTATTGAGGGCAGATGATGACGGCGGGGAATAGCAATCGATGGCTGTTGATAATTACATCATCATCAACAACAACAACAACAACAACAACAACAACGACAACAACAGCAGCAATAATTATGAACTATGATGAGCTCATACACTGGCCTTACGGTGACGGCTTCCGATCTTGCGGTCATTTACACAGCGGCCGCGATAGCAGTTGTCGTCGTCATAGTGTTGACAACAGCACTGTTGTGCGCTGAACAGTATGCATATATATATATATATATATATATATATATATATAATAAATATTTATATATATATATATATATATATATATATATATATATATATATATATATATGTATAAATATATACACATACGTAAATGTATATACAAATATATAACCCCCCTGACGATAAAGGCCACCATGATATTGAGTATGATGGTGCCGAAGCGAAGCGATAACGACGGCACTAACAACAATAACAACAAAAACCACAACAACCACAACAACAGCCACAGCCAGATGATGACTAAAACGATGATAAGAACCATTTTTCATTGATAACTCTTTTCCATCAACGTCGATTCATCCACCGTTAAGTCGTATCTACAGCTTGTCAACATCATCATCATGGTCGGTGTCGGCATCGCAATACCTCTTCGACCTCTTTGGTTTACTTTGTTTACATTCAATCATGCTGCTGATAGATGCTGCTGTTACTGGTGACCTCTTAGCGACGTCGTAACGAACCGCAGATGTCGTCAAGATGCGGCGGCAGGAACTGATGCTCCACAAGAAAAGAGAGACAGTTTCCATTCTCACTATTTTGCGCACTCTCTCCTATATATATATATATATATATATATATATAGGAGAGAGTGCGCAAAATAGTGAGAATAGAAACTGTCCCAGCCGCGTGCACATGATGAACGCATCGGCCAACCGATCGACACTTTGAGACAAACATTGAGATAGCGCGACGTGGCAACTCAAAAGCTAGCTAGCACATCATTCAATGGATAATTATCGTTTAATGGTATAACTCTAATAACGATGACAATACGCACCATTAAAATCGCAAACAAGCATCATATAACCGTCCATCATCAGCAACAGTAGCAGTAACGATAATCACGACAACAAACAACAACATTAACAACAACAAACAACAACATTAACTACAAGAGCAGCAGCAGCAACAGCAACAACAGCAGCAGCAGCAGCAACAACAATAACAACAGCAATTACGACGACGGCAACAACAGTAAAAAATAAAAATCATGGCGACAAAAATAACAACCTCGCGACAACACAGTCAGAGCAACGTGGCCATAAAATAACAATGAGTGACGATATCCGAGTAAAGAGAGAGAGAGAGAGAGTAGAGCTAAAAACAGCTGGCCCACTGGGTGCAGTTAAACGAAGGAATAACCTTTCTGTCAGGCATTGGCTCCGGTAGATCGACCGAATTTATGGGGCTCCTCGGGTCAAAGAGTTTAAGAACGACGATAAGTCTGTTGTGCAGAATTACCGTGTATTGCAGTACTACGAGACACAGGAAAACAGCTTGCCCAATAAATAAATAACTAAGACACAAATGTCTAAAGACGTCCCCGCCATATAAGAAATTCTTCTTTTTTTTCACTATGCATATGTGTTTTTAAATAAACACTACCCAAACGTTGCAATACGCCTCCCTGTGTGTCACTGTTCTTCGTGACCAGGTGGATTCTAGTAAGCACGTGTTTAGGCGAGCACTGCCGAGTGTGCAAACGTATTGTAAATGATTAATAAATCATCACAATATTTTCTATATATATATATATATATATATATATATATACATACGTGCGGTTGAAGTAACTTACCATTAATTCGACGCAAGGGTTAATGTAAAAAACGGAAACGAACTTCGTCTGATTAGTAGATTAATAATCGAAAGACCGAACAGTTCTCACCCACAAGACCGAAGCGGCGCAGAGGCGAAACAACTCCGGTCATACAGCCGGCAGGGTCAGCGCTGCGACTGACTTGCCTAAGCAAAAAAAAAAGAAAGAAAACTTTCGCCGTAACTCTGAAAGGCCTGATTTCGTCGTTTTTTTTTATTTATTGATACGCCTTATCGTCGCCTTCTCAACACGGCAACGTTAACACCAAGAACTAGAGCTTACGCTAATCGGATGTAGCTGAAAAGGTACAACGGGTCGCCATCGCTTATCAATCAGCTCACTTAAACAACACTAACAACAACAACAGAAACAACATTAACAACAAGTCGTAACGAGCGCGCCGCATAGATTGTAACGAAAAAGTGCTCGTTCGAAGTTGACGCAACGACAATTAAAACGACACCTCCTAAATAAAACGACACCTCCGAAATAAAACGACACCTTCGAAATAAAGCGTACGCGTCAGCCCCAAATTTTCGAACGAAATAGCGCCGAATTAAAGATCCGCACCAAAATATGTGAACGACGAATCTTCTGTTTCTTTCCGTCTCTACCGCTTTTCGTCGGATCAAGGCAGCGTGACGCCCGAAACACTTGTTCTGCTACGACTTCTACTGAAAGATCAGCGGGTTGATATAGTGTGGCAATAGGTTTGTAGAATATACGTTTTAGTCACGTATTATATGTGTAATAAGCGGTTATGGCACGCCCTGCACTGAGGATGCAATATATATATATATATATATATATATATATATATATATATATATATATATCTCAATCTGAATATATATATATATATATATATATATAGAGAGAGAGAGAGAGAGAGAGATAGTCTTTCTGAATAATCTCTTAGCTAAGCTGGAACAGAGACGAGTTACTTCGGCCTGAGGTAAAAAAGTGAACACGCCTAAGCGAGAGATAGAGCATAGACACACGTAGCCATCACCATTTCCGTACGTACAAGCTACCTAGCCAGGCGATTTGTCAGTTTGTAGAGAGAAGCCTGCTTCAGTACACTGACGGGGGCCGGATGACTGCATGTGTTTGTCATATGAGGTATGGAAGTGTCAACAACCCGTTGAGAGCTATCGCGACGCAGGCTGTCCTTCGAAACAGATGGCCGATCGTGCCGAACGCGCGGTTCCCGCACATTTCCAGCTACCGGCACCTGTGGTGCGGCGGGTTTCCTGTCCCACCAGACGAAACACACCCCATGTACTAACTACCACACGGTCGTTTCCCTCAATCTGTAGGCCACTGCTGACTCGGCTTCTTGGGAAGAGTCGATAAATAATGATTGCTGTGTACGTACCACGTAATCACCATAAAACACAATATCTCTCGGTCTGTCTGTGAATATTCATGTCGGCATCACACCACGATACAATGTCAGTCGAAAGACTACCGATGGCAGAAGAACAGATCTTCCAAAAGGGGTTCAATCCAAACAATGGCCATATCATCACCGCTTGCTCCACTCCATCGAAAGAACGTCATAGACGACATATCCTGCATAATGGACTGCAGAGTTTCAGTTATACGGCGTCAGAAAACAAATCGAAACAACGAGAAGAAAAGTTGAGTATACTAGCAATATGGAACTCTTCTGTCGTGCACGTATAACACATATCAATGCCAGGGACAAATTCACTCCCAAAACCGAAGCCGCGTCCAGAAATCGCCTATAAGGCAACAGCATTCCCCGCAAGAGGGAATGCTGCGCTTCTTTCGTGCTTTTGAAGTTAAATGACGAACTGTAGAGCAACGCCACGTGTCCCTAAGAAACCAATGTCACCTGACGAACGAGTCATATTGTGGTGCAACATGCGTTTGCGTCCAAGCTTTTTGAATCGTTCATCTTTTATCACTTTCGTGGAGGAGAGAATCTCTACGTAAAAGTTACACACGACTTCAGCAAGAGAGAACTGCCTGTGTGAACAGCGAAGATAGAATCTTATCTCAGAACAAATAAGAAAATACTGCACTTTGCCCTCTATGGGGGGCATATAATGGAAAAGGAAGATCTACCGAATAGAGAGAGAGAGAGAGAGAGAGAAGGGGAGACAGAAGGAGCCATGCTAATCGTTGAAACTCGGCACACCCCAATCAGTCACGGCTGGCTGACCAATGATGATCACCAATTCAAACTACAGAGCCGTGACCCGCCGGTATATATATATATATATATATTTATCTATAGCTCTGAAAAGTCGCAGCGGTATATATATATATATATATAGAGCGTTGCTCGAGCATAATCTCATGCAAGACTACTGAACTATGATAGCAAGCTGAGAGGGGTCCCTGTATCCATGTGTGTCTGTTTGAGAGAGGGAGGGGAGAACTCGTGAGTGAGTGAGATCTCTCTCGCGGGACAGAGAGATGTATCGAGAGTATTATACTTCGTTTCGGCTTACGAAGAAAGAAAATCTTCAGTCATTGTCCCACCTCGGCGACCAAGCTTGATATCAGTATGCTAGCTATGATTCGCACTCACGTCGAGGTTGGTTATTGCTATTGGCGACTGATCGCTTCTTCGATTGATGGCGCGCGGCGCTCCGTTCGAGAGCCACCACCGCCACCACCGCCGCCGCCGCCGCCGCCGCTCTCCACCACTTCTCGACAAGACACCACACGCCTCGCCCAGCGCAAAGTTGGCGCAAAATATTGTTATAGAGAGCCGAGCACGACGGCAGCCGCCAGCAACTTTGTTGCTGCTGACTGTACGAACAGCCAACGCCACGCTACGTTCATATGAGGACTTCCTATAGCCGTGCTGAAAATTCCCAACTAGAAACGCCGCTATTGCCGCCGTCGTAGACGCGGATGATGACGGCGACGAGGCTTGGGCTTATGATGGTGACGATGATGGGGAGGAGGACAGAGTGCGTCGTCCTCACGATTGATAGCTTACGTCTCCGTGCTCATCACTAGTTGGCTCGCGGGTTCGCTCGCTAGCAGCTCTGGTTACTTGATATGACAATCTCAGCAGTCGACCGGTCTATCTGTCTGTCTGTGTATGTATTGTCCCCGGCGCTCTTCGAAGATTAATTCTTCCATGCGCTCGTTAGTTAATAATAATAATAATAATACCTACATCGATCGGCAAACGGTGAGTGGCTGGCTGGCTGGCTCGATGCACTGACAGATATCGACGACCTTTACATCTGACCGACCGGTCGCGTCGGCAAATGCAACGTGTTTGCATTCTCTCGTTCGAAAATGGCCAAATACCGCAGAAAGAGATACAGAGGGGGGGAATATACATATGGAGGGAGACAGAGGGGTATATATATGGAGAGAGAAAGAGACAATGATCCACAATTGTCATTGTGCTTGGCGTCGTCGTCATCATCATAATTTTCGTCATTGCCGCCCATCTTTGTAGTCTTACCCCCCAAACCCCGCGATAATCAAGCAGCCAGCCCCTTTAGGCTTATCTTCTTGTCGCCGTGATTTGGACAGAGACAAAATATGATGAAAAGTGAGATATGGCCAAGGGAGCGCTAGAGCAAGAGGAACAAAATAAAGATGCATATCTAGTATGAATGTTAGTGGCGGCTAATGAAAATTCAGCAGCGGAATCTTACAGACAGATATTTGGTGGGCGGCGAATATTTGCGTTGCGTCTAAACCCACAGATAAAAATAATATTGATAAAAATAATAATGTATGTGTGTGTATATATGTGTAATGTATGTACCAATCTAAATAATTAAATATATATGTATATGTATATATATATATATATATATATATATACTCCTGTCGATCGATCAGCCCAATCATGATGCCGGTTTCCTCAATCTGAGTGATCACGGTGGCGCCCTCTAGCGGGCTGCTGTTTTTCGCGACAAGCGGCAGCACAATGGCGACACAGCACCAATAGCGCCAGCAGGAGCAGCAGCAGCGGCAGCTCTTCGGTAAGCTAGAATGAAAGCTCTAGAGAGATGCGTGGTTAAAGATAGCTCGAGTGGGAGAGAAGACGCAGTGTTTACAGCCGCTGCCGCCACGGCAGCAGCAGAACGGCGGCCTTGTCATACACAGGCAACAACTGATCGCACACCACAGTCCCACAAACAGCCAGATATACATGCGTACATGCATACATACATCCATCCATACACACATATGCCTAGAGACAGGAATGAGTTGTCGGATCAGTCAGATGGAGGAGCGAATGTAGCCGCCGCGTCCCAGAGGACGACCACTCCCGCCGGCGGCGGCGGCGGCTACTGCTGCTCTGAAATTACTCGCTATTGTTGTTGCTGCTGCTGCTGTTGCTGTTGTTGTTGTTCGTCTGCTTCTCGTCTTCTGCATCGAAGAACGACATGAAACGAAGAAGATGAAGAAGAAAGGAAGAAGCGATGTCCCGGTGAGGACGATCGATGATGATGATGACGATGATTATGATGATGATGATGATGGTGGCATTTGAGAACGAATAGGGCAGCCACGCTGTTGTCTGAGCTATGTATCGCCCCCGCCTCCTGTCAGTCATCTCTGACAGCAGCAGCAGCAGCAGCAGGCGAACAGTGATCCATCGACTCCATCGATGAGTTTCGGTCAAACTGGTGTGCGATGATGGTGTGCTTGCTTGCTCCTCGACGGAAAGCCCCCTCCCTACTACGTAGAAGGCTGGCTTCAAAGACCCGAACGAGCTCGAGTAGTCACGGAGGGGGGGGGGGGGGAGGAGAGGTAGCAAGAGACCACACTAACGACTATGATGATGATGACGACGGCAACAATAACAGTAATAACAACAATAACCACCACAACAACAACAGCCGCAGAAACAACAGCAACAATAACCACAACAACATCGCCCCCGCCAGCATCAGCAGCAACAACAACAACAGCAGTACGGCCAATAATAACAATATTGTAAACGACAACTCTAACGGCAACCAGAAATAGAGCTCTCATGGTTAAGAATGCCTATAAGTAGTAAATCAATAACACACCATTAACAGGTATCTTATAGACGCAATCCAACAAAACAATAAGGAAACGTTTGACTTCATTATTATCATCGTCACCGTCAGCAGCAACAGCAGTACATTTTATCCAGACCACGTTGCGAATTTTATCAGATGCTTCTATTATTTGTAAATAGAATAAGTGAATAAATATTCGTGAATCGGAGATGTGAATCAATAGACACACAAAAAGCAATTTGTGTTGCCTTACCGTAAAGTTTTACGGTAGGCAACACAAATTGCTCCTCGACCCCGACGAGTGTCAAATCCTTGACAGTCTCCAGTCGACCAGCCGAATAGAGCGCAAATACAGTACTGCTGTTTGCGTCCATCGTGGTCCCGCCGCATAAATCTAGAGGCTGCCAACGTCCTAAGAAGAACAGATATTATGTAGAGAATTGTCGTAGTAACTACAGCAACAGAAACGCTGAAGAGAGCAACGCAAGCAAGAACAACAACAACAGTGACAGCAACAACAACAACAAACAAAGCACGCAAACGTGCTAATGTGTGTGCGCGCCCAGCACGCGCTGGGGTTCGCCAAGGGAGTGCTTTACACAACAATCACACACACAAATACAGAGGGGTTTGCTGACGACGACTATAATCGAAAGATGGCTAATGCTGAGAAGACCCGCGAGCTGTTGATGCTCGGTGCTTCTCCGGATCAGCCAGCTAACCAACTGTCTGCTGCTCGTCTAACTCACGGCCATCTCCAAACACGCCGCGCCCACCATAACACACCGCTTCCTGGAATACGAGGCACGACGAGATGATCCGTCCCCCCGGAGAGAGCACACACACATATGCATCTGTTTTTATTTATGCTTCACTTCGAGGTCGAACCCACGATTTCTAGTGTCACAGTGGTCGGCCATCTCCTTCGCTAACTCTCTCTCTCCTCTCTCTCTCTCTCTCTCTATATATATATATATATATATATATAAATATATATATATATATATATACATCTCTCTCTCGCTCTCTATATATATAATATATATATATATATATATATATATATATATATATATATATATATATATATATATATATATATATATGGCGTAATGCAAGTGATTATTCGCTCAACAGGCCCTCACTATCGTGTGCGCAAGATCGCACCACGGCAGCTGTAGCAGCCGCGGTGTCCTCAGTGACAGCAGTTGTGATAGCAGTGGAACAAAACATTGGAATGAATAATGCTACGTAATGACTATTTCCCAAAAACTTAAAACAATTACTTTCTATCATTCATAACGGTCGCACTCCGCTCTGGGCGTTCGTCAAATTCGCTAGATGTTCAACAGCCATTGGTTTATGTACGAATCAACTTCTGTGTGGAACTGCATGCATGTCTGTGAATAAAAGTGCATGTTCTTATAGCGTGTTCTATAACGACGACGCCCAACAATGCTCGACTTAACACCAACAGCCGTCCAAGTAAGCGAAACAAGGTGTGAGAGCGAGATAGAGAGAGCTGCCTAAGGAGGACAGATGTCGCTTTTCCTTTCGGTTCGTAGCGTAGAGCTCCTATTGATTGCTCAACCAACGCTATACGAAGACGTCATTCACGCGTTCGCTCGTCTCAAGTTGTACGTATAGAGAAGACGTTTCCCGATATCGTATATAAATACCATTTTCCCGTTTTTGGCGGCGGTCACAACAACGACAATAACGACACCGGCAACAACAGCAAAAGCTGTAACAGCAGCAGCAACAACAACAACAAAGGCTGCAACAACAACAACAGCGACGACAACAAACGGCTGCAACAACAACAACGACAGACGGAGTCAGACGAAATGTTTATTTGTTTATTTTGTTTGCTCACTTAGTCGTCTGTTTGCTGATTTTTCACCATGCGCTTTTTTGCCTCTTTTTTTCTATTGACTTAGCTATTTATCTATTTGTCCATCTATCTATCTATCTAGGTATCGGCCTAGCTAGATAGGTGTCTTTTTCTGTAGTCAGGTGCTGCACAACATGCACATGCGGAGACAGCACTGCGCGTCTGGGTAGCAACATATCGCCGCGTTCCAAGAACATCATCTCTAACATCATCGGAGGACCGAGGCATCACTTGCTCAGGATTGTTTGTTTGTTTGTTAAGTGCTGCAAAATAAGAAATTACAGGAGATGAGCCGTGGGCCAATGCGGCTGTTACAAATTGCTGGCTGGCTCCTCGTTCATTCTGCCGTGCATTAAAACAAATAACAAACATCACCTGTCATTGCGTACGGGATAAGTCTGTTTCTACGGAATAGAAAACGATTGTCATATGGCGCGTGCATGCAGCAGAAGCCAACGAATGTGGCAACAACGACAACAACACAGGCAAAGGCAAGCACGATTCACCCTTGCAGCGTTTGCCAAAAATGGCCGATTGCGTTGGATGCAAATAAAGTAGCATTTTGTTGCACACACAGAACGCATTAAGAAAAGGAACAACGAGCCAGGAAAGGAGAAAGACGAAATACCACGATATATATATATATATATATATATATATATATATATATATATATATATTTATATATATACACAGATACATAAGCTTTTGAACATGATCGTTTCCTTTCATGAACGAATTGGCATGGTGGTGATGAAGATTACAGTCACTGACAGTCACGCCAGTCTTCCTTGCATGATAGCACACTGATTCTGCCAAAGCGGCGACGATAACGACAACAACAAAATAAATAACAAAATTAATATGTAGGCGATAATGGGAGCCTCAACTGGGGACGCCGAACGCTAGTGGCTGATCATAATAATGGTGGCGAGTATCCTATTCTCCTCGCACTGCTCAGTCAGCTTCATCAGGTAGGCAAGCACGTTGTGCCTTGATGCGTCGGTCTTTACTGCACGCCGTTCGAAATCATTCCTTTCGTTTTGCTCTACTTGAGTCGACTCCTCTCCATTGCGTTCGACTTGCACAGAGGACACAACTTAACTCCTCTCCTCGCAAGAGCTTTATTTCCCATGTGGATTGATATGTAGGCAGATGAAATGCGCCCGGAACGAGCACCGTGGATGCTTATGCACGCATGCATTTGTGCATGCATTATATATACGCAGTTGATGATCAACGTATCTCGCTCCTCAGAGCTTTCATGTAAAACTAATACTTGGGTTGATCATTCATTAGCGGTTTAATCAATCACTTCTGAAAAGCATTTTGTCCCTTTCTCTCTCTCTCTCTTTCTCCCTCCCTCTTCCCCCCTCTCTCTCTATATATATATACACATACATAGATATAAAACATCTATAACCATTTATTATCGCGTTCTCTAGTGTAGCTCTTGCAACGACAAGTATTGTTGTTGTTGTTCTATCCTATCACAGCCGTTACGTGGCGGTCACGTGCCGGCATCAAACATCTAAAACTATTGGCGGCTGCAATACGCTGACAATGGCGACACAACCGCTGCTTGAGTGACTAAAACGATGAGGCTTGACTCCTCGCCTCACTGGCTGTGTTTGCTGAGCAATTTCGTCTGCCTGTATATATATCAATATCCATGTAAAACATATGGGGCTTGTAATCGCAAGGCTACGGATTACACGTCGCTTTGAAACTTTGATCTGAGTAAATCAGGACGAATTCTGCACAAAAGGCGTTCTATTTACTGTTAAACATAGTCCACACAGAACGCTTTGACAATAGTTTGTAGTTACGGGCCTTCATTACTAGATAGGCTACGTTGTTACAGTTCACTTACAATCCTCTAATTACTACGACCACTACTGTCGCAATATGACGAAAAACAGACAAAAACAATAAAAAAGGGTGCGCAGTCTTACCTCAAGTAGTATTTGGAGCCTCGATCTAACTCGGCAGTTTCTCTTCCAGACTCCTCAACGCCGACACATTTATGCGAATCTTGTTACGTTCACCTGTAAACAGCAAATATCACTTGCGTTACTCACAATGAATCGGCAGTAACAACTAACTACCTGTCTTATCGTTGGAACATACGACCTAGACTTAGCAATTAAAGCTGTAGCGCATATCACTGCAAAAAATAATCATATATATATATATATATATATATATATATATATATATATATATATATATATATATATATAATACAGTTATTGTTACAATTACAACGATGGTGGTGTGGAATGTGGAATATCGGTAGTCCATGTTATAGGACTACCATAGATAGGCGTCATTCATGATCTGTCTAATCTGACTTAACGATCTAAACTAAAGCATTGAGGTGGCTATCGAGAGGGTGCGTTAGCGTTCTTTGAACGTCTGGAATGCTAAACGTCCGCGTAACGTCCAGTCTGCTTCGACAGTTCCGACGAACTGATTAATGAGCGTGATCTGATGATCTGAGGCTGGCGAAGAAGCGAGTTCTTACATATCGAACAAATATAACATATGTATGTTATATTCAAAAAACATTGGCCTTGTTTTCCGTTGCAGAAGTCTTCCATGGTTAAGCCACGCCAAAGCCAACTGACAACGACAAAAACTAAAACTTTCTAAACTGACTCTCAGCCAAGATTTAACGTCCATGGGACTGCTTTTCGCATTGATTCATAGACGAATCCCCACAAATACAAATTTGCAATGGTGGGGCTCGAACCCGCGCACCTCCTATGTGTCTCCTCTGGTCGCGAGGCGCAGACGAATGCACTCACCACGCCACCGGGCTCGACGGCAACAACAACAATACTAATAGTAATACAACAGTTAATAATACAAAAGTACTAATAACAACAACAACAGCAGCAGCAGCAGCACACTATCTTATTCAACTGCAGCGTTGCTGACCAGCATAGAACCGGCCTATGTTTCGGTCGGTGGCGAATGAGGGCGAATGTCGGCAAGAGGTTGTGGCAACCTCCTGCCCCACGACTACACGTTGGTCGCCTCGGCTTCGCGAAGGACGGCCAGTACCACCATGTCGACGTTCATGCACGCGCGCCAAGCAGCCATTGGTTCTTTCGCACATCTGAGTCCTTTATGTTCATCCTTCGCACATCTGAGTCCTGATGTATCATCAATCCATCCACTCATCCACTTTTCCCTGTCTCTCTCTCTCTCTCGCCTGTCCACCCGCCCACCTCATTACCCCAATCTTCATTCAGACTTCAAGAAGTCAGGTCTGCCGGTCATTTGTTTTCTGCTCTGTTGTGTTGTTGTTATTGTGGTAGTTGTTGTGTTGCTGTTGTTGTTGTTATTGTGCTTTGGTTGTTGTGTTATTGTTGTTGTTGTTGTGCTCTGGCTGTTGTGTTACTGTTGTTGCTGCTGTTGTCATCATGGTCATCCGAGCGTCGTCAATCTCCCCCCGTGCCGAGAACGTGTCACCTCCGTTCAAAGGCAGGAAGCCGGATAGGAAGACGTACCAACGCTGTACGTACGACTCAATCATCAATGAATGCTCGTCATGGATGACGATTATGATTGATGGTGGTTTTGGTGGTGGTGATGACGATAATAATAATAATAATGATGATGACGACGACGGCGACGACAATGGTGATAATAACATCAATGATAACAATGATGATGTTGGTGAGCATTGATGATATGTACATCTCCATCAGACGTGCTACGCACAATTCTCTTCTCCTAACAGCGCGTTTTCAGCGGTTGCGCCCGAACTCATTTCCTCCCTTCCCCCCCCCCCCCCCCCGCCACATCTCAACATAGCGCAAGCAGACGGCGATCAACTGGGATCCGCTGAATCTGTGGCTAGGGGACCAAAAGATCAAAAGAAGGCTCTCTAAGGTGGACCAGCTGGAGCCAAGGCACAGCAGCAGTAGAGGGGCGATTCGCTCTGTATATCGCCTAAAGTCGGCGACAACAGCAGAAGCGACAGCAACAGCGACGGCGACGACGACGACGAGCTAAGACTGATCTTTTTGACTCGGTTTTCGGTGTTGGCGACATCTACAAGTCCAAGTGGTCATCATCATCACCATCACCATCATCATCAGATACATGTCCGTTGTTGCCACAGACAGACAGGCAGACAAAAAGGCAAACAGACAGAAGAACAGATAGGATAGACGAATTCCATCGGACGCCACTCTGGCGCAAGCCAATAGCCAGCAACGATGTTGCTGCTGCTGCTGCTTCTGAGAGTACGATGTACTGTCGGCGGTCTCTCTCCCTGCCTCTCTCCCTGCTGATGTTGTGGACTGTTCGCTGGCAGACGTTTTACTGCGAAATACGCACAAAGAGACAGTCACATACATCTGCATGTGTGTGGGTGTGTGTGTGTGTGTCTATTTGAGTATGTGGTTGTGTGTGTGTGTGTGTGTAAGCTCGTATGTGCCTAAATGCGTCTGAGTGCGTAGGAATGTATCTTTAGCAGGTATCGTATCATCGGAAGTCGAACATGCTACAACCCAACCGGTCTAACCGAAGACCTAACCCAAATAGCTAACGTAACCACTTGCTCGTGAAATATGTTGTTATTATTATTATTATTATTCGTTCGAATGGCACGTGTCGCAGTAAGCGAGAGCCCAGCTTTTTTTAATAATAATTAATAATAATAATAACAACAATAATAATAATAATAATTATTATGCTACCGGTACTACCAGAGTATATATAAATTAATGTATTAACAAATATATATATATATATATATATGCTTTGTTTGCCTGTAACAAATCGTGCTTGCTCGAAACCGTCGGGGGGGGGGGGGGGGGGGGGGCAACGTTGCGTGCAAGTACCGTATTCTTTGAATATATATATATATATATATATATACATATATATGTTCAGGGAACAGTTTGCCGAACGATGTAAATGATTAAGCTCTTGAAATGAATGGGTATAATGATTACCATCAATTCGGAACAATATCAATACCTGATGTGATAGCAATACTAGTAGTTGTCGTGGCAGAATTGTTATTGTTGTTGTTGTTGCAGCTGTTATTCTTGTCCTAACAGAATCAACAATCACAAACGCCTTTATCACAACACTGCGCGCTCGTAGACGGGATCAGCTGCAGGAACAACAACAGCAACAACTACAACAACAACAGCATCATCATCAGAATCAAATCTCTTTTACCCACCCATTAATCAAAACCGTCAGTTGTCGTTACCCGACAGCACAACCATAAGCTCTACACCGACCCCTGCAAACGTACCTATCTATCCACTAATTTACTTGGCCACCAAATCATATATATATATATACCAATTCATATATATATATATATATATATATATATATATATATATATATATATACTAGTATCTATCTACCGATTGATTATTAGTTTTCTTTTGACATATTCTTGCGTGTCTGTTTATTCTTTCGCTCGTTCCTTTGTGCCGAGGCCCAGCTAACAGCCTTAACTCATCATCGACTGGGTCGCCGGATCTGCTGCTGCTGCTGCACGCATAAAGGGCATGAGGGAGCAACCGTCGAAGCAGCTGATAGTGCTGGTTGGTGAAGGTGGGTGTTGGTCCGTCAAGCACCCGCAGCCAACAGCAGCAGCGGAATATAGCACCAACAGGAATAGCAACGGCAACAACAATAACGACAACGACGACGGCAAAAGCAGTAGTACATCTGTATATATATATATATATATATATTTAGTAAATATTTATTATATTAGTATATATTTAGTAGTTACAAGATATTTGTTTACTACGTATTAGTTGTGCTTTAGACATTAATTAAACAAGCTTCTTAAAAAAAGTGTTTCTAATGCTAGTAACGATAGCAGTGGCTATTGGTGGCAGTAGTAGCGCCAACCGTAGGTAGCTCTAGCTACTACCAGCTATTTATTACCTAACAGTGTTGTCGCATTGAAAACAGTAGGCGCGTTACATGTGGGCCGGATCGAACATCAACTAACCGCGTGGCGGTCGGGCGGGTGGGTGGTGGAAGCAAAGGGAAGAATGGATAAGGGAAGAAGTGTCTAGTCGGCGATAGAGCATGAACCGTACGAGACATGCTGAGAACGATGAAGAATTCAAGGGAGAGAAAGAGGCGGTGAGAGAGAGAGAGAAGCAAAAAAGCACAAACAAGAGAAGACTAGAAAGATAAAGAACGTGCGAAAGCGATAACTAGACGACGATTTCGGTGGACAATCAACTTAACTGATGTTTACTCTCTATTAGTATTGTTATTTTTTTTAATTAACATTTTTATTATTATAACCAGCATACATGTACCAGTATGCAACAGCCCACTCGTTCTGTTATAGGAGACAGAAAGGTAGCTGTTCCTGCTTACGCCGGTTGCGAGGCGCAGACTTAAGGCCCCACGCCACCGGGCTCGACACTACTACTACTACAACTGCTACGCATATGTGAGTGTGACCCTCGGAACTGTATCTTTGATAAGTACTTCAGGGGCTAAAGAAGAGATTTGTCTTGGGACTTGCCTATATACGACTTTCCGAGCTACTTTTTCCACGGTCTCACTTTTTTTTTATCGTTGCCCTTTTGTGAAACTTCTCCGACTCCCCGACGCGATCGGAATCAATGTGTGGGTGTTTTTTTTGTACAACAAACCCTTCTAACAGCGTAAAATGGCAAAACAAACCCCTAGGATTCAAGTCCGCGCCACCGAAATGTGCAGCATGTTTCTACCATCTACACCGAAGCGCAAATTTTGTTTGGTCCTCCGAACATCCGGGAGCATCGAACCTGCGAACGAGCAGCACACCAAACACCCGCGAAAGTACTGCAACTAACTAGCAGACCATGCAGCCACATTACTATTGTTACTAGTACTAATATTACAGCCACAACGATGATAAACGATGTAACTGCATCAACATGCCAGCCGTCATCAGCTGCTGTCAAACTTTATTCAATGTTCTGCTACCCTTGCCGCTGTTGTCACTGTCGGGATTGTTGTTGTCACTGTCGCGATTGTTGTTGTTGCTGGCGCCGTCGTTGTTGTTGTTGTTGTTGTTGTTGTCGTCGTCGTCGTCGTCGTCGTAGTTGTTGTTGTTGTTGTTGTTGTTGTTGTTGTTGTTGTTGTTGTTGTTGTTGTTGTTGTTGTTGTTGTTGTTGTTGTTGTTGTTACTTTGTTGTTGTTGTTGTCGTTGTTGTCGTTATTGTTACTTTATTGTTGTTGTTGTTGTCGCTATTGTTGCTGTTATTGTTGTTGCTATTGTTGCTGCTTTCGCTGTTGTTGGTATTGTTGCTGCTTCTGCTACCCTCTGTTACGTCTTCCTGCTACCCTCGTTTAGGCCCCGCCTCCAAATTGTTGCTGCTGCTGCTGCCGGTGTTATTGTTGCTACCGCCGTCATGACTACAGCCGTCGTTGGCAAGTTACTGATGATGGAGAAGAAGAAGAAGAAGAAGAAAAGGATGAAGATGATGAAGAAGAAGAAGAGGAAGAAGTAGAAGTCGAGAGAACGCCCACCGGTCGTTACCATTGGCTGCTGCTGCTGCTACTACTCTTCGGTCGAAATCAGCGGCCGCGATCGCCGTGCTAAAGAGAAGACGACAACGACGACGACGACAACAGACGACCTGCTACCGCTTGTTACTACCGGTTAAGCCGCTGCTGCTGTTGCTACGAATGTTGCTGGTGTTACCACCGTTAGCTCTGTGAGTTGTTGTTATTGTTGTTGTTGTTGCTGGCGCCGTCGTCGTTGTTGTTGTTGTCGTCGTCGTCGTCGTCGTCGTCGTTGTTGTTGTTATTGGTGCCGTTGTTGTTGTTGTCGCTGTTGTTGTTGTTATTGTTGTTGTCGCTGTTGTTGTTGTTGCTGTTGACGCTACCTATATTGTTGTTATGGTCGTAGAAGCTGTTGTTGTTGTCGCGTACCGTCTACAGCTCACTTGCGCAGACAGACAGGCGGACGGACGAACGAACGAATGGACAGACAGACAGTCCCCCCGGACACGAGATCGAGCTACGAGGAGACATCGTCAACGTAACGTCGCCATATAACAAAAGACACAGTCGTCTGTGAACGGCGACAATGACAGACGATGGAAGCTGCTGTTGCTGCTGGTGCAGCTGAGTCTGTACTTACTCAGCTACTGCCGGCATCGCCGCCGCTATGAGCTCAAAACAGCGAAATGGCAATGGCTGTGAGTACAAGTTGTTGGTGTTCGTCGTGGCCTTCGTTCGTGTCTCGTCGATGTATTTATTCCCTGTTGTCTGCCCCTTCACTCCGGTCCACCGTATTCCCTTGCTTCGGGCCGCGGCGCCCCGTGTCTATTCGACTGATTCAGACTCTCTCTCTCTCTCTCTCTCTCACACACACTATTTCTCTACCGCGCTCACAGGCATCCACAAGCCTTCAATTCGTGACTCGTTTCGCACTGCTTCGACAATGATGACCGACCGGCCTTCGTCACAGCACCATGCCTTTCCATCCATCCATACATCTATACATCAATTTCTCTATTATTCATCCTTCCCTGCCTGCATGCATCCGCCCCTGGCGTTCTCTCCTCTAGTCCGGCTTCTCTTCTCTTCGGACCGACTGATGACCCCCCGCCTTCCCATTCCCCCCAAGTCAGAACAACCTTCAGTGTTCCTCCGCTGTTGAACGACAACGAAAGGTTGGTGGTGTGCATTGCCCGAGTGCATTGTCACCTGTGAGCGCACGGTTCTTAGTTAAAAATCTCGAAGTCAGTCCTGAATGCGCCGGTACAGCGCACCCGCCGGCCTTCCCCTCAAAAACGCGCTGATCTAAAGAAACCATTACTTTTCGTGCAAACAAACGCAAGACGCATGTATTGGGTTCACAAATCAATATATATATATATATACTCCAGCCAAAAAAAAAAATATATATATATATATATATATACATATAGAAACTTACTATTAAAAATCTACACGCGTATAACCAAGCTCATCGTTTTGACCTACACATGTTTATTGCTCCATACCAATGGTGCGGCTTTAGATGCTGATAAAACGCACAAACCGTTCGACAGCCTTCTGTTTTTCTGCTGTTCTTGCTTAATAATCGGCGCGGCTCATTCATCCGCTAAACGAATTAATTAACAAAGAAGGTCAGCAATGGTCTTCCGGTGGCCTTCTTCAGCCCGGTTCGAAATGGTTTGGTCTGCTGTTCTAGCGATTTCTACTGGCGCTTGATCCGTAAAGTCTTCACTATGATAGCACCGACATAAATGAAACACAAAACGCGATGTCATCTAGCCCACCTCAATACGGCATTGCATGCACTGGCTTTACTGCTTTGGGTGCCACTCGTGTTGCTGCATCATCGCGGCATCACACGGCAGGCGAAACGAAACAGCATGATGTGTAGCTGCGTCAACGAAATAGCATATTCAACGATGGCTGTTCGCTGTTTCTCTTCCTCTTTTTGATTTTTCTGCTTCGTCTTCCCCCCCTCATCTTCGTCGAGACTCTTCAGAGTTCTTGGCCGAGTCATCGTACAATCAACTAGCATAACGCCTCCTCAGGCTCAAGCCGTATATATATATACATGTATGTATGTGTGTATGTATATATATATATATATATATATATATACATATATATATCCATACATGCACGGACATACACATCCGCACAAACTGTCACCCGCCCATCTTCTCTGCCCAGTCTCGTTGGATCAGAACGAAAGAGAGTCTTTTGTGGCGGACTTGTCCATCTAGATATGCACACAGAACATACATACATGCATGCACATATCATACATACATACATACAGCCACACATCATACATACATACATGCATGCACACAGCATTCATACATACATACATACATACAGCCACACATCATACATACATACATGCATGCACACAGCATACATACGCACACATATACACCATATACACGGCATACAACATGCATAAACACACACACAGACACAAACACACACTCACACACCCACAAACACACACTCACACCCACAAGAATAGATGCTAAACACGGAACCTCCTCTAAAACACAGAGCAGCAGCAGCAGCAGCATCAGCGGCAGCAGCGGCGGCGACAGTGGCGGCATTCGTCGTCGTCGTCGTCTGGGCCAGCTGGGGAGCTGAGCTGCTGCACGTAGCTTCCCCCCGGTAAGCTGTCAGACTTGATGGACAAGCGAGAGGGAGGAATAACAGCACACTCCTGTCGTCGGTCGGTCGGTCAACCATTACTGCTTCTACCACTACCACCACCACCACCAACCACTTCGACTACTACAACTACTTCTACTTATACTTCGACGATGCACTACGACATCTTCTGCCGGTGCCGCTGCTGCTATCGCTAGTGCAGACATCCCCAGCGTTCGTCATCCCCCGATTCCCGTCTCCTGTGGCCGCCGCCGACAATGACGACAACGACGACCCTGCACTAAAGAGCCGGTTTCGCCGGTCTGAGCTCAACGTCCCTCAAGTTGGATAGATGGAAGAGCGATAGGAGGGAAACTGTCTGTGTCTGGGGGTGCGTGCCACTCCACCACCGGTTTTGTTGGAGTTGCTTGCCCGACCGGCGTTCTTGATGGCAGTACGGCAGGTAAAGTGCGACCTTGCTGCTGTTGTTGTCGTTACCATGTTGTTGCTGTCGTTGTTGTTGTTGTTGTGGTTGTTTTCGTTACCACGTTGTTGTTGCTGTCGTTGTTGTTTTCGTTACCATGTTGTTGCTGTCGTTGTTGTTTTCGTTACCATGTTGTTGCTGTCGTTGTTGTTTTTGTTACCATGTTGTTGCTATCGTTGTTGTTGTTGTTGTTGTTGTTGTTTTCGTTATCATGTTGTTGTTTTCGTTACCATGTTGTTGTTTTCGTTACCATGTTGTTGCTGTCGTTGTTGTTGTTGATGTCGCTACCACCAGTTGTTGGCGCTTAGAGGAAAACTTAAACAGTGGTTAGCAAACACGTCTGCTAAACGGACGTCGTCATCATCGACCTGTTGGTGTCGATTAGCCGTTGTGTTCGCCGTTTCTAGACGTCGTCTCGTTTCGGTAGTAGTCGTTTTTAGGTGCTACATAGGTATCTGCCTCCCTCCCTTCCTCCCTCGCTTCCTCCCTCTCTCTCTCTGTCATTCCGTCCTTGTCGCCTCAGCCAGCGAAGACGCGTCGCTCCGTCGCTCCACCCTCTTTGTCTCCATGTGTCGTCATCGCATGGGGCGGCAGTGACGATGACGACGACGACGATCACGACGACGACGATGACGTTCACGATGATGATGATGAGGATGGATATGGATGATTGTGACGACGACCACGGTGTTGATCATCATCAGTATCATCAGCATAAGCATCATCATCATCCTTATTACTATCATCAGCATCATCATCATCATCATAGCGACGATGATCCTGCAGTGATAACTGGGGGTGTTCGCGGGTGGCTGATGATCGCCGCCGCCACTAGCCGTAGCAAAAGCAGCAGCAGCAGCCTTTCGCTGGATCGCCTGCCGCTCGCAGCTGCCATCGGCTTTCAAGGCGGAAGCCATTGCCAGAACGATCATCAACGTAGGGTGATTGCTTTGGACGTCAAGAAAAAGAAGATGATGAAGAAAAAGAAGAAGAAGCAGCAGAAGAAGCAGAAGAACGTCCCAGCTCCAGATCTCAACGTGCCGAGTCTCCGAGCAGCGTTCTTGCAGCGTTGGTTCGGCCTAAGTGCTCACACACAGCAGCACAGTACTACTTCAAAGCTACTACTACTACTACGAGGGTTTGGCTTGCTGGCTGGATGGCGGCTGTTGTCGCCGACCAAGCCACTGTAACCAGAGGCGGCAGATCGAACGAGGGGAAGAACGCGCCTCGGCAATGGACACCCGGCGAATGGAAGAACGCCGCCGTTTGGTAGCAGCGACGACGACGAGGAGGCTGTCGTCGCCGCCGCCACCGTCGCCGCCTCCATAAGCGTGGGTGGCCGCTTGCTTGGTTGATCTATCTATCGATCATCAGCCGGTCGGTCGGTGGGTCGGTCAAGCAGTCGCTTCTGTCTGCCTGCGCTTCAAAGTCTGCGCAAATGCTAGCACGAAAAAGTAGGTAGCACTTCAAGCAGTTCCTGCAGCTCGCGCCTCCGAGAGATTGACGTGACGACGACGACGAAGAGGAAGATGAAATTGAAGAAGAAGAAAAACAAACAGCGAGAAACTCAGCGGAAAACTCAGCACAGAGATCAATTCGACAAGGCAGCAGGCACTCACCGATCAGTCAGTCACCAATGGATGGGGACGGCGCTAGGTGGGCGAAAATATTGATGCGCTTGTGGACACTACTGTGTGTGTGAAAAAAATACCAGATTCTGGCGAGCATGTCGTAGTAATAGTATTAGTAGTAGTAGTAGTAGTCGTGGAAGCGACATGGTCGCCATGTAAACCAGTGAAGTACGCCATTGCCGCTGCTACTGCCACTGCTTCCATGAAATCCTGACGTGTCTCGATACAATGGGCCGGTTACTTGTTTAGGCTGTAGTCATATCGTCACGCCGGCTGATGACCGAGAGCTGACTGATGACTGTAGGGGCACGGCACACACTGCATCTTTATATAAGTATATATATATATATATATATATATATATATATGGCTCCCAACATAGTGGCTTGACGAATGTATGTGTATGCTTGCAACGAACCGCAACCAGCAGGTACGTATCTCTGCCGTCTTGAAGAGGCGCTTGAGAGAGAGAGTTGCCGTCATCGTGAGAGAACTCTCTCTCCCCCTCTCTCTCTCTCTCGCTCTCTTTCTATATGTATATATATATATATATATATATATATATATATTGCAGTTGTTGTGTAGTTAAACAAATGAAAGAAACACCGTCAAGCGCTCTGATACTTGGGGCAATATCGTCCAGTGCGACACGCGCCTATATGCCGCTGCTCTGCTACTACAGCTGGCACAGACACTGCAGCGATGGGGGAACTGCAAAACGACATCAATCGCGGCGGCTCTGTTGAAGCAGGTACGAAACAGCTAAGAGTGCAAGTGGCTTGCACCAATACAGGTGGCCCAGGACAACGCTTGTCTTTAGCACACAGTCCAAGTTGTTCTAATTCATGCGTGCGTGCCATGGGAAGATCACCGGGCATAACAGCAAACAGAACAACTATTACGGCTATTCATTGATATAGTCTATTGAGTACATGCAAATACACTCGAAGGTATACAGCATTTATGCATCTATTACTAAAACAATAGGTGACTGTCACGGATATTCATTTAACGGATTTAAACTTTAATTTAAGTCGCAAGAAGGCGTCATGGAGTGAGCACTTTACTTGGCGATAGCGCTGTCCCGCTGTGCTGGCGACGTCTTTGACAGTGACAACCCTTTTCCGCCTGTCCACGCGATGAACAATAACGATGACGTCCTCGTTGTTGTTGCTGTGGTTATTATTGTTGTTTTTGTGGTTATTATTGTTGTTGTTGCTGCTGCTGCTGTGATTGTTGCCCTCATTTAGAAAATATTCGCGTTGAGGAAGGCTTACACGCGACACGTACGGCTTCTGAAGCATGCTACCACTCTGATTACAACAACTATCATGGCAAACTACCCAACTACCCTATCTGGCTCCTGTGACTGTGACGACGGGCACAGCCATCTCAACCTCTGCAGTTGTGGAATGCGTGAAGGCTCAGCGCCGCAATGGCTTCAACTTGAAATGTCGATGAATGTTCGCCGGCGACTCCGGCACGTTGGTCGTAGGCGACGATACATCTGTTAGTTGAGAGTTTGACAGGACAGACATAAGAAGGCAGCCGCAGTGTGCTGTCGTTGAAAAAACTCCAGCGGCGGCGTGGTCTAGGGGACTAGTGCGCTAGTCATGGTTGTCGTCTACCGGGGTGTCGCCGGTTCGATCCCTGTTGTTGATCGAATTTTCTTTGAGCGATGCTCATTGAGAATAGATGATAAACCATACCGCTGAGACTCAGCGGCCATGCTGCCACAAGGACTGTTGAATGTCTAGATTTAAAAACAACCTCCTTAAAAAATTTTTTTTTATCTAGGTAGGCCGCCCATGCTGATGCCTGGTGGCCTCCTCTGACTACTAAGACCACACCACGGCCCCCAATTGAAGAGCAGCGGGCGATGATAAACAAACACAAGAACCGAACGTGAATGGCGCGTAACGGCTTACGTGTTCGATGGCTGTCAAATCTGTACGTGCACGTAAACTCGACGTCCAGCACTGCTCACGACTCGGCGTTGCAGCTTTATAGTACTACCATCGTTGGTCGATATGAGACGAAAGCCCGAAGCAGGCCAGCAGAAGAACAACGGCTAGTTTTGTCGATAGATGTTGTTGTTGTCGTCGTTGTCTAGGATTAAAGCATTTTTCAGGAGCTTCTTTAAACTCTAAACCACCTATTCGGAATCGTCCTAAAGTGCCATCAGCGTTCAGTGCACCGAGGGCCGTACGAACGTTGAGGTATCGATAGGGTTCCCCCACTAGTCAGCAGTAACATGGCCGCCGACTCTTTTATTCCACCACTACTACAGCAATAGCTGGCTGGCTGGCTAGAATTACATTTTTGTTTAAGAGTTTGCATTCTAGATCGCCCTCGAACCCCACGGGCTTGGAATCGCCATGAGGCAATCCTAAATGCACCGAAGGCTGAACATGTTGGGATCTATCTAGGGTTTCCTCAACAGCATACCTTGTGGCAAGCAGTTTATCATCATCATCATCTATTTTCAATGGGCATCGCTCAAAGAAAATGCGATCAAGACAACATGCATCGAACCGGCGACCGACACCCCCGTAGAAGACAGCCCCACTGACTATTGCCCCACCAGTCCCCTAGACCATGCCGCCACATACGTGTCTGTGTGTTGTGGGTCGGACTTCGCTGAACCGTCACTCAGCGTAGCACACAAACCAGCCGAAGCGGGAAAAAAACAAGTTGTAGTACCACCTGTTGCTGAAGATAAAGCAACATCTCGTTCAGCTCGAGACGTTGCAGTTACGGATCGGCTTATTGCTAGCTGCACTCCCGTCCACCAGCGTGCCATATACCGGCGGCAGACAATGTCAACGCATTGTTGTTGCTGATGTTGTTGTTGTTGTTGTTGCTTTTTGTTATTGTTGTTGCTGCTGATGCTATGGTTGTTGTTGTTCTTGTTGTGCTCGTTGCTTGTTACTGTCGTCGACGTCGCTGTTGTTATTGTTGCTGCTGCCGTTGTTTACGCCATCCTAGCCGTCGCGGTTCTATTAGCTGTTCTAATTGTTGTTATTATTGATGTTATAGTCACTACTGTCACTACGTTATTGTTGTTTCCGTTCAATGTTCTTCTTGTTTGTTGTTGCTATGATATTTGCTGGGCATGCTATTGTTGCTCTTGCTGTTAATAACGCATCCAACGCCTTTGTTCCTCTGTCTCCGTAATTTCACGGCCATCATCAACTGAACAATGCTTTTGTTATGATTGCTATACTAAGTATTGTTTTGTTATTATTGTCTTTGGCGCTGCTGCGTCTGCTACTCTTCGGTCAGTGACAGTGATATTGCAGCTCGTCTTCTTATTAACCGCGACATACGTGTTGCATAAGTGTTGGTGCCAAACAGTGGTCAGACGCCTTAGCTTGTGAATAAGCAGGCGTCCGATAAAGTGCGAGACCGCGACACGTAGGTGAACAAAACAAAGAAAAAAGTAGTAGTATTACTAGTAGTAGTAATAGTGCGATGAATGGTGACACTAACACCACCCGCGAGAACACTCAACCATAACAAATGCAGTCACAGCAACAATAATAAAGATCATCGCCTGCGGGCCGTAAGAGCCGTTTTTCTTAAAGTTAAGCCGTTAATCAAATGTGCCCGCCTATTACTGTTGAGTAACACGAGTTGACGAGTATGTATGAAACGGTGTCATTGTCATGACCAGCACCATAAACTAATGAACTTTTAGTTACTTTGATTTCACTCTCAATTAAACGATATATATATATATATATAACCACGTTACAATTTGCATAATAATAACTATATTATATAATATCCGACTATCATCTGTTTGAATGCATGCACGGGCCGTGCACGCGAACAAAAACCGCAACCGAGCGTTCGTCTGCCTGCCGAGGGCCTGATCGACCGACCGACCAACCGATAAACAGTTGTTCTGCAGCGCACATCATCACGATCCGGACTAGGCTCGACTATGACGAGCTAACAATCATATTCAGCATGTCAAGTGATGTATGTATGTATGTATGCCATCGTCGTCGTCGTCGTCGATGTCGTTGTACATCCCAATCTGCTGTAAGTAGGTTGCAGCACACTACGAAACAAACGTAGATCGTGCACGCACTACGAGACACAAACGGATCTGAGAGGAACGACAAATCGCGAGCAGCCGACCTGCCGAGAGCGACCGAGCGGGAGCGACACGCTGACTGTCTGGTTACGTCACCAACAACGATCAGCAGACCAAGCACTCGCGTCGCCGGTACGCCGAGAGATCGAGGTAATACGAGCCAACAACACGAGAGAGCTTCTTTCTTGTGTTGTTTTTTTTTTGTTTCGCTGTCTTGCTCCGCTCCTTGTTCTCTCGTCGGATCGCAGCGATATCCGCTGCGATCCGACGCTGCTTTCATCCATCTATTGAGTCAACTAATATCAGGCAAGCAGAGAGCTGGGCAGGCCGACCGGGAGAAGACACTGCCCGAAACCGATCGAGATCGAGAAGGACCAATGAGTGAGTAGCATAGAGAGCAAGGGGAGGCTCTTGGTAACCTGAATGCAACTTGGTGCCTGCCTGCATAGCACGGCGCGGACAAACTTGCCAGCGAGTGTCATCGCATCACATGATCGTAATACGGAGGACTCGTTGTGTTCGTTCGTTAGTTGCTGTGGTTGTTGTCGTTGTTGTGGTTAACAGTGACAACAACAACAACGACGACGACGACGTAGCCGCTTTCCTCTCAGCGAGCAAAGAGCAGTACAAACGATACCTAGCTAAAGTATCGCTTTCCTCCAAGCAGCCAATAGCGTTCAAACGCCGCGGATGAAGAAAACCGATCCCTTCCGATGACGCTACATCGGTGCAGTGCAAATAAATAAACTCAAAACAAGCATGAATGATATGGTGTTATTAATCATACGCATTTTTACCTCGTAAGCGACAACTGTGAGCCACACAATCTATTCTGGAAGTTTTAGCAACCTGATCGCCGAGCCGATCTTAAAATAAGTGTACGACCAGTTGTAGCCTCTGACTGTATACAGTTTCTTGATTCATTACATAGTTGGTCTGAACAGAACGATGCACAAAGATCTAATTGGTATAGATAGGCCTTGCAGGTCAACGCGCACTTTAGGGTGAATAAAGTATTCGTCCTGTCCAATTACATATTGCATCCGGTTGATAAGGAACTTGTTTATGACCTACAACCGTCGATTCTAGCTGTCAGTCTTACAAGCGCTATAAACACATTTAGTTTAATTAAAAACTGATATATAAATATAGATAAAATGATATTGCGTAGCATAATGTCATTTTTCTGTCCATAATATTATTATTAACCACTTCTTCCCTCCCTGTCTGTTTCCCGTTGGCCTCATTCGCAGACGGCGTGGTGAGTTCGTCTGCGCCTCGCGATTGAAGGAGACACATAGGTGCGCGGGTTCGAGCCCCACCGTTGCACATTTGTATTTATGGGGTCCGTCTGTGAAGCAATACGAAAAGCAGTCCTATGGACGTTAAATCTTGGCTGAAAGTCAGCCCAGAAAGTAATTTTTTTTCGCATTCGCAGACAGAGAGCAGACGGACCTGAGTCTAACGGGTGTCGTCTGCAAGCGAGCGAGCGAATACATTTGCGAGTTCTACCATTGTTGTTTCGTTGGCGCCTGGTGGTTCACTAGATGGTTAAATTTTGGTTGGTTGGTTAGTCGCCGAGCGGCTAGTGTTGGTGCAGCCACTAACTAGTACTTATGATTCTATAGGGTCGGATAATAATATTGCTATTACCAGAACGACTTTTGTTGTTTTTGAGGTGAGAGGGGAAAATGACTTTACACACTACTATTGCGACGAGTAATTACTGTTACTACTACTACTATTACTACTTCTAACTACTCCTGGTAGTATTATAAACTACTATGCGAGCGAAAGCAAATGCAAGGAAATGCAAGTAGTTGCAAGCAAAACGCGCGCGCACGGTGAAGAGAGCGGCGCTTCGCTGGCAGAATCTATGTCTGTTGTGTGTCTGCTTCGCGAGCTGACTGTTTGCGTCCGATGCTGCTGGCGGCCGCTAAATACGGGACAAGCCGAACCAGACAGCGACCAGCGTTTTCGATGTAGCAGCGCCACCCCGATGAAATAGCTTGAGGACAAAGTGGAAGAAACATAGTATACTATATATATATATATATATATATATATATATAGAGAGAGAGAGAGAGAGAGAGAGATAGAGAGATAGGAGAGAGCAGAACAAAAACGAGAAAGCATCTAACTAAATAAGAGAGAAAAAAGAAAACAAGCGAGAAAGAGCAGATGAAGGGGGAAGAAGGACGAAAACGAGAGAAAATAAACATGTCGAAGATATAAAAGCATGACAAAAATATAGCAAAAATATATCGCATAGAGGAAGAGGAGGAAGAAAACTCGCGGAAGAAAAACAAGAAAGAGAGAAAAATGCCAGAACAAAGAAAGGGGAATCTTACGAACAGTTCGCGCAACTAGGGAGCTATGCAGACGAGCTGCCGTCAGCAGTCCAGCTATCCAGAAGAAGAAGAATAAGAAGAAGAAAAAGAAGAAGAAAAACAGACAACCGAGTGGACCCGCTAATGACACTGAATAGTCCTGTAGTCTGCGTGCACCGGTAGCACCAGCAGAGGAGGCACGTAACTAACCCATTAGAACCGCGTAACCCCCCCCCCCCCCCAAACCCCACACGGGCGTCGTCGACGCACGGCCGCCGTCCGCTGCTGCGACGCCAGCTGAATGAGCGGCCACGGCCAACACGGCCTATCTTGTTGTAGCAGCGCCTTTGTCGCGAACGCACTTGGGCGTGTGTAGAGAGCGCCTTTACAGACGCAAGTTGTGCTACACAGCCGCCAAAGATGGCAATAACAATATGCATGCTAATAACAACGACACTAGTGGCAGTAGCAGAACAACAACAACAACAATAACATTAGCGGCAATAGCAGAGCAACAACAACAACATTAGCAGCAGTAGCAGAACAACAACAACATTTGCAGCAGTAATAAAACAACAACAACAACATTAGCAGCAGTAGTAGAACAACAACAACGATAACAACAACATTAGCAGCAGTAGCAGAACAACAACAACGACAACAACAACGACAACAACAACATTAGCAGCAGTAGCAGAACAACAACAACGACAACAACAACATTAGCAGCAGTAGTAGAACAACAACAACGACATTAGCAGCAATAGCAGAACAACAACAACAACGACAACAACGTTAGCAGCAGAAGCTACATCAACAACGAGCAATCAGCTAACAATTTCCGACAAATTTAGTATACACGTGTATACTACTATAACAACAAAAGTCATCGCATTAACGAAAACAATCAAGAATCCTCTGTGGCTTCGCGCAGTGGCTTAATAACGAGATGAGCCTTTTCTGCTGTAAAAAAATTAACACGCTTATATTGTGTTCGTTGGTCACGTTTTACGTTGGACAGAAATCCTGTTTTAAATATTTGTTTTGATCATATATATATATAGAGAGAGAGAGAGAAAGAGAGAGAATGCCAAACAAAAACACCTGCATGTGTTCGTTAAAATTAATGCCGTTAACTTTGCTAACAAATATCGAGTTTCTAATGGAAAAATAGATGGATGGGTGGAGAAATGCCAGCCTGCCAGTGGCGTCGAGGTCTCTAGGGGGGCCAGTGCGCTATTCGTGGTTGTTATATGCCGGGGTGTCGACGCTTCGATCCCCGTTGTGTGGCTCGAATTTTCTTTGGGCGATGCTCATTGAGAATTGTCTAAACTGACAGATGATAAACTGAAACATACAAGCTGAGGGTCAGCGGCCATGCCGCCACCAGGAATGATGTTGGGAAGACCCTAGATAACTCAGCATGTTCAGCCCTCGGTGCATTGAAGGCCTCACGATTCCAAGCCCGCAGGAAATGGTTGGCATCTAATTGTCCTAGAAACCTAGCTCATTAAAAAATGTTTTAATTCTAGTCAGCTAAGGCTGTAGTAGAGCGGTGGTGGTAGAAAATCGTCCCATGGTCTGGAGGAAACGGAGCGTGCGACGACTTTTAGAACGAAATAAATCGCCATTATTTTCAATCTCTCTCTCTCGCTCTCTCTATATAAATAAATATATATATATATATATATATATATATATATATATATATATATATATATATATATATATACATATATACATATATACATATACATATATATATATATATATATATATATATATATATATAGCAAGCGAGAGAGATACAGAGAGACGTCTAAGTGGACAGGCAAAAGGAGCGCGCAAATATATCAGTGTAATTAAACGGATATGGGAACTCAACGTAACAAACAATCCTGTCCTCCTTGTTGGTATCAGAGCGCCCGTTTCCCCGTTTCTTTGCTCGCTCGCTCAAGCCTAACTGCTGACATCAATAACAAGATCGACAACAACAACAACAATGATGACGACGACGGAGGCAATAAAAGCAGCAGCGTCATCGTTTGCTTCGCGAACGAGAATCGCCAAGTGCGGCGAAGACACAGTAGCAATCACTCATTTTTTCATCGTTACGATTTATTAATTTATGCTGCTCCAACTGCTGCTATCGCGTTCATTTGTTGATGAGAGATGACTGCAACGTTCATGCTGCTACATCGCTTTTTTCGTTGTGATAGTAAACGCTGCGAGCTGCAGACGATCCATTATTTTGTTGTTGTTGTTGTCGTTGTCGTTGTTGTCATTATTATCGTTACTTTTCTAGTATCTCGTTGTTGTCAACGTTCTCATCGCCGCTGTTGCCGCGGTGACGATAAAGTAGTGGTACTAATAGTAGAAGAAGTTGTTGTTGTTGGTGTTGGTGTTGGTGCTGTTGTTGTTGTTGGTGGTGTTAGTGTTGTTGTTGCTATGATATTTAGTTATGAATCGTTTAAAACGCTGTGCCCAGGAAACGCGTTCTACAATCAGGCTCTGTTCAGGCCTCGAACGAAGTTTCGTTCGCTAACGCCGTAGTAGTGAGTGAGCGCCCAAGCCCGCCGCATGCGTGGCGCGCAATTAACGCGGAATGCACGCAAACAACACTGGACCCGGGATGTACGTAAAAATAGCACTAATAGCAGACGCGCAGGTGTTGCAAGTGCTCGCGTAACGTAGTGGTCGCCGTCACGATGATGCTCGGTGTGCAGACGGCGCGACGCCGACCGACTTCAAGTCTTTGGTCTTGAAGTCGACGGGCGGGCAGACAGACGTAACGGGACAGGGAACACAACCGGGCAACGAACCGGGTGGATCGTGGAACACACGACGAGGAGCGAACAGTCGAGGAGAGCAACCGCACACAGACAAAAAAACAAGACGGAAGAGAAATAAAAACAGAAATCCGGGAGGGTGGAGGAAAAGGAAAAGAAGAATAATTAAGAAGAGGACGAGGACAGGCAAGCACGACAGTTAAAAAAAAACAAGGACGACAGAAAAACAGCAGCAACAAAAAGAGACGTCGGCGACAACAACAGCAGCAACGAGAATAACGCCGGTAACAATATTAACAGGAATGACAACAACAATAACAAGAATGATGATGACAACAACAACAACAATAACAAGAATGATGATGACAACAACAACAATAACAAGAATGATAATGACAACAACAACACCAGAAACAGCAGCAGCAACAACTCTTCGGCGACGACAACAATAGCGCCATTAAACAACACGGACATCACGGTAAAAAGTAAAATCACGGCAGCGCCAAACCACTGGTTAGTCCGGCCATTGCTCGTGCACTTCCTTTGTTATTTGAATTCCCGCTCCGCTTTCCTTTTCCTTTTGGCCCTTTCTCACCACCTTGACCCTCCTCTGTATCTCCCCTTTTTTTTGTCGTTCTCTCTCTCATTTTTCATTTCTTGCTTGCCGCATATTCTCTTTCACCCTATTTCTTTTTTTCGTTCCTGTTCGACCCCTTTTCTTTTTATCTATGTCTTCTTTCCCTTCATCATCGCGACCTTTGCCTTTCGCCGTCGATCTTCATCTCGACACCAGCAATTTTATGCCCCCCCCCCCCCCCCCCCGGTTCTCCTGCCCTATTGCATTCTCTCTCGTGCTTCATTCAAAGTATCTCTTTTCCTCCTCGACCTCTTCTTCTGCACCCCAGCTCCTGCCACACGACTTCCCTTCAGTGTCAGCTCGCCAGCCCCGTTCTCATCTTCCCATGTACGCTTCTTCGTCGCCTTCTCCTTTTCACATCTACTTCAATAGTCTACTCCTCTGTCATTCAACTCAACCCAGGCGTATTGCCTCCGCCCTAGCTCTACCGACCTCGCTCTTTCTGTTGTCCCGTTTGTTTTTATCATTTTCCTTTTGTCCTTCTTCAGATCATTTCGAAACTGATTTTTTGCCCGCCCTCTTTTTGCTCTTCTTTTCCTTCCCTCTACCACCACTGCTGCCACCAATATCCCTAGATTTTTCTCCTCCACAGGTCCTTAAATTGCCGCCCCACCAGTTTCTGAGCCCCCTGGTTTTTCCTCAGCCCTTCATCCGGGTCTCCTCTACTTTCCCTTCGTCTCCCCTTTTGTTCTACATTTCCTCTTCCTCCTCTACATACTTTATGTCATTCCGACTAACCCTTTCCCCTTCTCATTTTTCCTCTTGATCGCCATCCCTACCACCTTCCTTTTCGACTCGTCCTGTCCTCTTTGTCGTGATTCGTAATCACCACCTCACCTACCATCTCCACAACATCTTCTTGTCGGCTTTGTCTTAACTTTTGCCTCCCCTCATGTGGGGCAGACACCTCTGTCTGTTGACCCCCCTTATTTTCTCGTTGCTTTCTGATTGATTAGAACTCCGACGTCGCTGCTCCTCTCCCACACCCCACCCGATGTAGTCCATTTGAAACCCCTCATGGATCTTCCTGCCCTTCTGTTCTTCCCCCTTCATTGCATGCTTCTTCAAAGTTTGATGCTACATTGACGCTGTTCGCTGCCTGACGTCGTATAGCAGTTCCGAAGAGTCCCATAGCAGTTCCGAACAGCAGCAGCAGCAGCAGCCTCAAACAGCAAGAAACAGAACTCACGGCCTTAGCATCACCTGCATCAGTGGAGTTTGCCTGGCTGCCCGCTCGCCTGTCGACCTGCCATTTGAAGCTGCCTGTCCCCAGAGCGAGCGCCATGTCAGCCGGTCTCATCGTTCGTCGTCGTTGGGATCATCATCATCATCATCGTCGGCGTCACCGCCGCCGCTATTGCTGCTGCTGCTGCTTCAGATGGGCCTCATTGACGTCTGCTGGTTCGGCGGCAATCGGCTGTCTTGCTGGCTGGATGGACGGACCGACGATTGATGTTTGCTGCCGCCGGGCTCGATCTATCGTTATCTATCGGTCGATATCGGCCGCGCCTAGATAGATGTTCCCGCTTTGGTCAACGACCCTGGTTCGGATAAATTCTGTCCGATTGCAGTCGGCCGCACAGCGACAACAAACGGCCTTCGCCTTCCTTCCTACCTTCCTCCTCCTCGTTCCGACATCCCTGCTGCTGCTGCAGCAGCGGAAGACGGAATGGTAAAATTGACCAGCGGCCTGGTTGTATGCGTCAAGCCGCTGGTGACTGCTGGAGACCGACTCGAGTTGGCTCTGAAACGGACTGACTGATCGATTGACTGGCTGGCTAGCTAGACAGAGTAAGGTAAGTCTAGGGCGACAAATATGGGTTAATCAATCTATCAATGGATCGATCGCCTCCTCTCTCTCTCTCTCTGTCTTACTCTCGTTCGATGGCAATGCCTTGTTGCAGGTGTTTGTATTGGCAAATGTCAACAGGTGGTGGTGCTGCTGCCGGCCGCCGTTATTGTTATTGTTGCTGTTGTTGTCATTGTTGCTGTAGTTGTTGTTGTTTCTGTTGCTGCCGCTCTTGTTGGTGTAATTGTTGTTGGTGTTGTTGTCTTCGCCGTTCTAGCTGCCGCTGCAGCCGACCGACTAACATACCACCACCGCCGCCAGCCAAGCAAGCGCAACGAACCGGAATGTCATCACGAAACGTCAAAGCATCATCATCATCGTCACGGACGGCGACGGCACCGGTATCATCATCATCATCGGTGGCGGCGGCGGCGGCAGCGGGAACAGACCGCCAGACAAGAGAAGGGAGCAGACAGACGACTCACCAAGCGAACGAGTCACACGGCGGGCGCTGAGCACCGAGGAGCAACAGCAGCAGCACTGCCGGTGCGGGGCCGGTCGCACGGCGGAACTAATCGCTTTTTCGTCACCATCGGTGCTGCAAACGACGACGACGATAACAACAACAACAACAACAGCAGCAGCAGCAACAACAACAACCTTAGCGACACAGCCCATTCTTGTCATTGTTGTTGTTGTCGTCGTCGTCGTCGTTGTTGTTGTTGTTGTTGTTGTTGTTGTTGTTGTTGTTGTTGTTGTTGTTGTCGTCGTTGTCATTTGACTTTTTTTATTTATTGTTCGCTTGGCATGTATACCTAAATACACATGTCACCCTTTTATATCAGGGGCAGTTATTTCTCGTGTGTACTCCTTGATGACGTGCGCACACATCGCCGCGTACCTGAGACATAACTTCTAAATCTTAAATGACCGTCTGCGTCTTGTATCGAAACGTTTGATATTGGCGAGCAAAACAAACAAAGGGTCGCTCAAAACGCAGGCAGGAAAAAACTGGCAACCGCAAGAACAAAAAAGCAACGTCAACAACATCTCGTATGGCTGTAGAACTTTGCTTTTTTGTATTAAATTGACGCACATAAACAGATATTACTCGGAGTGAGAAAGAACAATAGAGATCGAGAGAAAGATAGATAGAGGGAGAGGGGAAGGAAGAAAATGAGGGAGAGAGAGAGAGCATATACACAATTTAGAAAATGAAAGGCCGATGACTAGATTTGAACTAAAGCCAAAAGGAACGAAAGAAATGTTCCACTATTCACATCCACATGAATAGTTGAATCGATCGACCTCAACAGCAAATTAGCACTAGCAGCAGCAACAGTTGCAGTACTCGAATATAGCCGTCCCAACGACAACGGCAACAATACAGACCCCAACAGCCGACTTTTGCTGTTCCAGCTTTGCTACTTTTGTTCCAGCTGTGACCTTATCAGGCGTTTTCCTCAGCCACTCGCACATTGAGCGAGCTCCGTCGTTGGCCAGCTGAAGAATCAGCCGGCCAGACAGTCAGTCTATTTCTATGTACTCATTTACTGACCAAAAAGGTATATTACACGTCATAAGATTTAAAAACAATGGTTAATTAGTTACTTTCCCTTGCCAACCGTCCGTCGTAGGCTATCGAAGCTCTGGCACCCCTCGAAATGATATCGGGGGCAATGCTGAAGGCAATATCTACATGAACAGGTTGCTTGCGGCTCATGAAAGTCTCTTCACGGGAACAAAGCTGGTGATGGAGGCCATGCACAGCGTATCGAGTGATGATGACATGTCGGAGGTCCTGCAGGGGTTCCTTCCAAGCAGAGGAAGACAGTCAGACAGTCAGTCAGTCAGCCTTAAGCATGATGGCGTTCGTTAGCGACGCTTTTCCATTGCGGCGAGGAGATTTTTACTAGCTCCATCATCATGGCCATGATGGCCCACCATGGCAGATGGCTACTAGCCGTCGTCGCCGGATGGTCTGGTCATCCGCCGGGATTGGCTGTATCAACACGTCGCCGTGATCGGCGCGAATAGCTTGTTGTACTGTAATCAGAAGCAAGATCATCATCATCCTCATCATCATCATCATCATCATGATAATAGCTTTTGCCATTCCGCTGACTTCCTTTCTCCTCGTTAGAGCAGTGGTCTTTGGCGGCGGCGGCGCTTCCCGCTTCCCGACACGTCCTGTTTTTCATGGTGCAACCCCGCGCTTCACAAAGGCACACAATCACACACACACATAGACACAATTATACACACACACACATAGACACACATATACACATAGACACATATTGTGTGCAGCCCGTGTGTTCCATACACACTCTGTACCTAAACATACACACGCTTTCTCGCTCTTTCTCTCTCTCTCTCTCTGTCGTGCACTTATGCATGTATTTACATTCGATGTGTTCAGTGCAAACGGCGGCGAGAACGACGCACGTATAAATATTTCCATCTAGGGTTGCCTATATATATATATATATATATATATTTATAGCAGCCACCACACCAGACAGAGCGCACAGTAAAACAACAAAACTTGAAGCGGTCACGGCGATGAAAACGGACAAATATTCGCGCCTGCCAGTGAAATGGAAACTTGGTTACACCGGCACACTAGCTGAAAATACTCTCCAACATGCATACACACACATATATATATGCATACATATGTATATATATATATATATATATATAAATATATATAACGTATATACACACACATATAGAACGTACAGCATGGGAAGGAGGCTTCACCGCACGCAAAAGGCTCATTGCTGCCGCATCGTTAACCTGGTGGCAATGAGCCTGCCTCGCCCACTGCCAGCCGGCTTTCGAGCCGGCTTGGACGCATACAGTAAGCAAGTGACAGTAGTAGAAATAGTAGTCAAAAACGAGCTGCAGTAGCAGAAACAGCAGCTTCAACGACAGCAAGCATAGTCTGGTCGGTCGATCATCAAGCTGAAGAGGGAGGAACTGAGACCAAATCATGACGCCAGTCGAACACGCAGGAACTGTAGGAGCGAACGAACGTCCTCCATAATTGTGTAACAGCAACAACAACAACAACAGCAATAATAGCAACAACAACAACAACACCCGATCGGTTGTTTGACAAGCACCTGCGTAACAACGCACGAATGCGACAAACTGTCGATCGAGCCACCAGGACCACCGTAACCTTGAACTACACTTAATATATATATATATATATATATATATATATATATATATATATATATATATATATATATATATGAATCCTTGCTTGTGCATCTTTCTCTGTTCTCGTTTCACAACAATGACTTACTACTACTACTACTACTACAACTACAGCCGCCACTACCAGAACTATTACTACTTGTACTACTATTTCGACTACTACAATTGCGAGACCCCCGAATCCCCGAAAGTGATAATCTAATCGCTCACGCATTGTTGCGTTATGTCATCGCGTATCGCAACCCAGCTGTTTCACGACTCTGGCTCGACATGGCGACCCGACGGAAGTCGAAAAGAAACAACGGAGCCGACGGAGTGACAACTCGCACGAGATTGATTGTGCAGGGACTGAGCCCAATCCAACTTGGACCTATTATTTTGAGACATAATATATATATATATATATATATATATATATATATATATATATATAGTTACCACCCATGATGACGACCACAAACTACTAGAAATAAATTTTTTTAAGGAGGTTGTTTTTAAATCTAGACTATCCTCCGTCCCCTACGGGCTTGGAACTTAACCTGGGGTATATCTTCAATGCACCGAGGGAGATTTCAAATCCCGGCTGCAACCACAAACTACTGGAAGAGTGTGCATGTTGTAAAAACAGGTACTACCTTACCGGGTTTGCAAGACATGATTTTCATCTGAAAACATGTATACGAAATGGGTTGCATTAAATATCGACCGAGTACGAATGCAAGCTATGCGCAAGATTATGTCATCTGTATCATGTCCAACAGTGGACAAAAGTAGTATCGCTGATGAAAGCCGTGTAAGAGAGCTGTAGCATATATGTGCATAAACCAAATATTGGTTAATAAACAATACATTTATTCATTCGGACTTAATAATAATAATAATAATAATAATAATAATTGCTAAAGTACGATACTAGTAATGATGATGATGATGTTGGTTATTAGTACTTTAATTATTATTATTATTATTATTGGGCAATACAACCTACCGACAGGCATGACCAAACAACACGTTTGCTTTTCTATAAAACTTCCATCTTCCTTTTTTTTTTGGAGCTGTGTGTGCATGTTGGGGGCGCTAGTGCAGTTGATGCCACCATTCGTTGCCGCCAAATCGACGACGAGTTGTGAAATCAACCCACCGACAACAGCGACATTGTGAACTGCAACGATGGAGATACCATAACAACAACAGCAGCAGCAGCAACAACAACAACAACAACAACAACAACAACAACAACAACAACAACAACAACAACAACAACAAAGAAACAATAACAGAATAGGTGTGCAGCCAACTTGAATCACTAATATTTCGACCCTCGGCGGACAATTTCGTAGTCGCCTTCGTTGCATTGTGTGTATTGGCATTGCACTAGCAGCGGCAAAGGGTGAACGGCTGCCGACAAGAACGTTTGCTCAGATTTGCTAGTTCACAGCCTGTTTCGTTTTTTCTCGCCGAGAGATAAATACAACGTTCACTACTACTAAATTCTGTGTGTTCACTGCTAGCAATTTTAGCAAATAAAGCTATCGTGCCTCAGCTACTCAAGAAAAAGCAACCATTATCGAATCGGTCTTCATCGAATCAGGCTGTCCGAAGCAGAATGTAAGCACCATTGAACGTTTGGGCCCGTTTAACAGGCCTCGATAGGCTACATGAGCAAGCTCAGGCTAAAATATGCCAGCCAGAGAGCTGACTGATACGGCAATAGTGTGTTTGATTTAATAATCCTTTGTTGCGTTAGTTTGTATATGTGGAGCCAGTATTGCGCTGTTTATATATGTATATATGTATATATATATAGCGCGTTGCTTAGGGTAAAGCTTAGCAACGCATACGTCACCTGTCTTTACCTTTCTGCCATTTCTCCTCCCACGACGCAGCCTATACTGTTAGCTGTCTAAATGGCGTACAAAAACACTATATAGGCTTGTTTCTTAGGACAACAATAAAGAGCGGGCACAAAACAACAGCAGCAACAAAAACAACATTGCAAACAATAACGTTGTAACATGAATCAAATGATTGTAGGAGCAACAAGTGCAAAAGAACAACAACAACGACAACAATAATAAAAACAACAACAGCAGCGACAGCGACGTAGGCGCATATATACAAATCAACCAAACTCGCCATAATAACTAGGCTCACATGCTGCGCTTTTTGCAGCTTCCGTGCCGTTGTTTTTGTACTACTTGTGTCTACTATGATTGCGGTGTCTACTCAATATGACCCATGCCTTGTACCAATACACCCTATAGCCTCGTACACGTATGGTGGTAACCAGTGGACTAAGTGCTTAATTACAGCAGTGGGTCTCCAGTCGTCGTTCCATAGAGTTGTCTGACTCTATAGAACGATGACTGTATTGGTTAGCGGAGCCAATGCTGCGAAATCAAACAAAATTCCAAAAAGCATCTCCGAATGACGCTCGTGCAATTCTCTGTTGCAGATGTACGGAGATCAGCACACGCAGTATATATATATATATATATGCATACGATCATGTATGAATATATATATATATATATATATATATATATATATGCATACGATCATGTATGAACAAGGCATAGTAAACGTGCAAAGCCACATGCCTTATATAGAGGCCATCAGCAGCATTTCTCATCATGAACGATATATATATATATATATATATATATGATAAGATTGCGCCCACACAGCAATAGAAGAGATCGTGTGTGTACATGTCGTATCATACAGGTCACTAGGAGCTCTGAAAAGCCACACGAATCAGATCACCATGATATATATATATATATATATATATATATATATATATATATATATATTTAAGTATAACAGAGAGAGAGAGCATAGCTAAAGGTAATAGCGTCTCTTATATGACAAGCTTGTTCAACTTTAATTGAGAACACACGAAAAAGTGGAGCTAATTTGTGGTGCACAACTCTCACTTAACAACCGAAAATTACTGCTGTATCAACCGTAATGTAGTTACGGCAAGTTTGACCTACTACTCCGAGTTCGTGACCTCACATCTACGAGTGCGGGTTGGCACTATATTGCCACACGTAAATATCCTTAAAGTGCTATTTGTTTAACATATGCACTTGACGTATATTGAGCAGGGGGGCGGGGGGCGGGGTAACTTATAACACGCGATGGCAAATGAACTATGCCCGGCGTTTTCAACGTCCGAACAATAACGGTCCGAGAAGTAGACTGCTTGCTTCAATTCAGCTGAAATTAGCTGCATCCGCCGGTGTTGTAAACAGTCGCGGCGGTGTAATTAAGCACATGAATCCTTTTCTTCTCTCTCTCTCTATATATATATATATATATATTTATATACTGCTTACTGGCCTAAATACAATTTATTATAACTTTGTAATATATATATATATATATATATATATATACTGCTTACTTGCCTAAATACAATGTATTACAACTTTGTAATATATATATATATATATATATATATATATATACTGCTTACTAGCCTAAATACAATATGTTATAACTTTGTAATATATATATATATATATATATGTTTCAGAAATATTAAAACAGAGATATATAGAGTATTGTTGAGATCGTCAAAGTACATTTTTTTTCAATGGGACACCTTTCTGATGTGCGCTCCAATAACCTAAGTAGCCGGCGATCCATCACTCCAAAAGCTGTGGCCCGTTATAAGATCGTAAACGGCTTGTTTACTTGGCGGATGACCAAATGGGCGCATACAAATTCATAATACCATATTAAGCGAATAGCTACGTTCCTCTCGCAGAAGTACGCATTTTGGAAATAGCAGATGTGTGGCCATGATAAATTGTAGCAACTTATGCGATAATAAAGGCGATAGGTATATATATATATATATATATATATATATATATATATATATATATATATATATATATAAATATATACATATAAATATATATATTATTATTGTTGAAGTTAGTTCATATCAAAAACAAATAGACATTGAAGTCATATTTTGCCGGTGAACTTTAGAATTTCCACCTGATGCACATACGAAATCATATTATATTTCTTCAAAATCAGAATTCAAAAGCATCCATGTATTTTCCCGATTATGCTTTATACACCGGCTTGTTGAGTTCAACCGCCGCCTTAAAGCTTGAAATAATCTATAAAAGGCAAATATATATGATGATCATTGCGTTGCGACTAATAGGTGCGGCTCTAACAGACTCATTAAAACAGTGACTCTTTAATGAGTCGCAACCGTTTACCTAATATTCCTCTCTGCCTATTTCCCTATGTCGATCACTGCGTGTGAATAAACCAATTGCAAGTAAAATCACAAACCTAAACATTTACTATCGTTCTAACTACAATTGCTACTACAGATACAGAGAGAGGGATTATAATAATTGTGGATTATAGAAACAATCATAATATTTAATAAAATAAAGCAATTATTGTAAAAATAACAACTGTGTACAACATCGTCAAAAATAGAGAGAAATACCAGATAGAAGTCAAAGGAATAGAGCGGCTACTCTGAGCATAGAAGTTGCGGGTTCGATTCCAGCGCGACACCTGTCCATTTCGATGCGGCGATTTTTTTACGATTTTTATAGACTGGAGTTAAAGTTATGAAACATAAAAAAAAAACATTTAAAGCCAAAAATCTCTCAGCAATCTTACATGGAGGGGGGGGGGGGACGGCGGAGGCAATGTACAGCGTGATGAGCGTGTACGTGTAGGTTGAGCAAGGTTGTGCTTTTTCGTGTCTCGTATCTCGCGAATGCACAAATACAAGCACACAGATGTGCTTGTATGTATGAATTCGCGTATATACCATTGAAGGCATGGAAACCATACAGGCATCATATGAATAACACACAATAAGCAGAGCGCCTACTTTGGGGGGGGGGGGGGTTGGGGGGAGAGGGAATGATGATGATGATGATGGTGGCGGATGGAGCGGCAACGCTTTGTTTCGCTGAAGAGGCGGCGACTATTGAACTACGACTAGTCTATCTGCCCCTAGCGCTTGGTTCGCCGGCTGGCTGTCTGTCTGTCTGTCTGGCTTCCATCTTACATTGATCTCAACTGTGACGACTACAATCTCCCGCGGAATCTCACCGTCCGTCGGTCGTAACAGCACACCGCCATCTACCATGCTTACTAGTAAAGTTTTCGGGCTGACTCTCAGCCAAGATTTAACGTCCACGGAACTGTGTTTCACATTGCTTCATAGACGGAACCCCATAAATACAAATGTGCAGCGGTGGGGCTCGAACCCGCGCACCTATGTGTCTCCTCCGGTTGCGAGGCGGAGAGTTAATCCACTACGCCACCGGGCTCTACCATGCTTACTACTACTGTTTCTACTACTATTACGACACTAGAACAACAACAACAATATCAACTACAGCAACAGCAGCACCACCAACAACAACAACAACAACAATATCAACTACGTCAACAACAGCAGCAGCAATAACAACAACTACAACAACAACAAGTACTACTGGTAATGCTGCTGCTCCAACCCACATGAGGCAGCAGCCATACCACCGCCACCAGATCTCGGTGGCCATCACTCGGTCACGGAGCCGGACCAGCGTGTGGGTCGGTCATCAGAATCATAGAAGCGGTGCGGTGTGGTGTTATGTTGATCTCAATCAACTGAAAAAGACACAGACTCACACACACACACGGCAGCGACAGCAGCAGGGGCAACAACGTCAACGACAACAACAACAACAACAACAACAACCAACATAACAGCAACAACAGCACGCACTGTTGTGCTTCCAGAGTGTCGTCACCTCTTCACTTGAAATATAAGCGTAATGCTGTCGTTGTGGTTTTTCAACACACGTTGTTGTCGTCGAGAGAAACCGTGATGATGCGAATGTCGATTAAGGGTTTGCCACGGGGCGACGTCATCATCATCATCGCTGGAGATCCACAACGACGGGAGAATGACAGCGATAACAGCAACGACAGTGGCACAAACGAAACCACAAAGGCAACCATCGACTGGATGATGAGTCATCAGCATCAATCGGCATCGAACGCACGTTTATATATATATATATATATATATATATATATATATATATATATGAGAATTTCTAATGCTTAATAGAGTTTCATAAATAAGGCTCCTATGCATATACACTAGTAGCGCTAGCATCGTTGTTCGGCATGCTGACAGGTACATTTAAATAACTCTTCGCTTCCCACAACGTCTTCGCTACGCAATTTTTGTGATAACTTCACAATTCGGCTTCGACAAAATATGAGCGGGCAGCAGCATCAGCAGCAATGCCGTCATGCGATGAACTTCTCGACGTTCGTTACTGCCGCCAAATGTTTTCATCATCATCATAAAGAATTCATTCAGAGCGTTGTTATTGTTGTTGCTGCTGCTGTCGTCGTCGTTGTTGGTTGTTGTTTGTGTTGTTGTCGTCGTTGTTGTTGTTGTTGTCATTGTTGTTGTTGCTGCTGTCGTTGTTGTTGTTGTTGTTGTTGCTTCCTCAAGTTGCTCAGCTAGAATTCGTCTCATTGATGCGCGAGCAGGCAGCGTTCACCAGCGTAAGTATTTGTGTGTGTTTGTGTGCGGGCGCAGGCGCGCGAGCGCGTGTGTTTTCTCTGAAATGGTGTCGTCGTTCGACATCAACGGTTGCCAGCAACGGTTGCCAGGTTGCCGGGGGGTGAGGTGATTCAGCCGTGTGGGGGGGGGGGCCTAAAGTTCAGTTTAGCGTCGAACGGTGAACGTTGGACGAGATAAATTATCTTATCAAAAGAGAGAACGCGACTTACGCCTTAGCTTAGCGCCAGCTAGAAGCAGCCATCATGCCGCATGGCCAAACACAAGCAGCAACAGCAGCAGCCGCTGCCGCAGCGGCGTTGATGGGTGAAGGTATCCATCATCCTCATCATCATCATGACCGTATCAACAGTTTGTCGAGGGTTGTTGCTTGTATTGTTGTTGGTTGTGTTATTGTTGTTGTTGCTGTCATTGGTTGTGTTGTTGTTGTTGTTGCTGTCATTGGTTGTGTTGTTGTTGCTGTCATTGGTTGTGTTATCATTGCTGCTGTTGTTGTTGTTGTTGTTGTTATTGTTGGTAGTGTTGTTGTCCCCACCGACGTTATTGTTCCACGTTTCCCAGCCGACGTTCTATAATTGTCGGGCTCAAACGCATACGTCGTTCAAAATCCCAAATGATGCAGGCAAGCTTGTAGTAATAGTATTCGTCGTCGTCGTCGTAGTAGTAGTAGTATTAGTGATAGTAATAAGTAACCGACGCCAAAGTGGTCCCGCATCTATTCTGACAATTAGGCGCCTTACCCAGTCAGACATTGTCTGGACATCGGCCGAACCACACTAGAGAGCTCGCCGCAGAGCTGCTGACACAGGACAAAACAAAACGACGACAACAACAACAAACAACAAAGCAAAAAAGACAGACAGGAAGACTCGCACATGGCCAGCTATGTAGGAGGTAACGGGTAAATTCATCGGTTCGTCGCTATGTTCGACATGACGCGCCAGAACAATGTCAGTGCAACGCCAGGACAACTATTGTGCGAACATGTAACAATTACAGACGACACAGTGTCATCTTCAGAGCATGGGCAAATAATAATCATAATAATAATAATAATAATTATTATTATTATTATTACAAAGCGACGTCATAGCGTATGCAAAGTCAACGATGATTCTTCTTTTTCCTCTCTCGATTCCGTTATCTATTTTCGGATAGTATTTAGTGCCGCTGCTGCCGCCGCAGCCAAATGAGTTACCACCGCCACAGAAGATGGTGACCCAAATGTTTCGCTACGTGACCAGATCTCAGCGCATGCGCCTCGCGAGCCACAAGTGAGTGGTGTCCTTATCCTGTATATCTGCTGTAATATAAAGCGACGCACCTTTTCTAGCTTTACTGATTTAAGCACACTCGCTGTGCTGTGCAAATGGTAACAATCCAAACCATGGCTTCGGGGTCACACTGACTTGCTGTTGTTATTGTTGCTGTTGTTGTTGTTGTTGTTGTTGTTGTTGTTGTTGCTGTTGTTGTTATTGTTATTGTTGTTGCTGCTACCACAGCTGTTGTGCTTATCTGTTACCATTGCAATTAGATAATGCAAGCAATTATCTGCGTTGGTTCTATTTCACTTCGCAGTCAGCGCATTCATCACTGCGCAAACAAATAACGCTGATAGTAATCATTGTAGGCAGAATGTGTTCCAGGGAAGCAGAAGATAAACTGGCGTTTTGATCTAACATATATACGAAAAAAACGGAGCGAGCAATGAAAAATACAGATCTCTCGCAACAGCGCCACATTAAGGCAGCGACGTTCTAAGCAGGATCAAAATCGTCGTTTAATGTCGTTCCTAGTTTCCAATCAAGTTAACTCAAGCTAACTGACTCGCAACCTCAACTTGAGAGTTTAAGAGTTCCACTTACCCATAGCACGAATAAGCATCCTTCTGTAAAGAGTTAAAAGTTCAGCAACTACTCTGGGCATTGCTGAAACAGGTTCAAACAGCCAACCAACAAACGCCTACGCTAATACACAGCTGCTGACTAGAAGCAAATTCGTCTAATTATATAAACTCTAAAAAAAAACAATGGCACGTGCTTCAGTTCTATTAGTTCTCCACCTTAGAATCACATATATATATATATACAAAATGAAACGTGTATATATGTATATATACATATATACTCGTGTCATTGCTTTCATAATATATATATATATATATATATATATATATATATATATATATATTATGAAAGCTCTCTCACGGCTAGTGTCAACGCTGCTTGCTCGCACCACATACATACTGTGGCTTTGGCATTGCTTTTGAGGAAATCATCCATTCTGGACCGGCGTTCGATTTCCGTTTAAGACAAGCTACCTAGGTAGCGCCAGGCTCGATTTCGTGCCGCGCACGGAACTGGCTACGGCCGCCATAATGCTCTGGCTGCTAGAAAGCGTGGCGAGCCAAAGTCCAAACGTGGTCGTGATACGATCGTCCTCGTTCTTGAGAAACTCGATCAACGGCATCAACGGTAAAGGGATATCCCGCACAGATTGAAAGACAGAGTGGCAAACAACAAAACAAAACGAAATCTACTGTCGCATGCCCCCTTTAGTGCAACTTTGATTTAGCCTCGTCCAGCGTTCACGAGACAAATTGACGTTGTGCGTATTTCTGCTCCCGCTGACCGCGTCCCACTCCACGCCCTCGAAAGAAGAGAAGCGCTGCCGAATCAGGCCTCGAATCGTAGATACAGCCAAAAATGGCGCCAATCGGCTAAGATTACCTCTATATTCTATCCGGTCGCTGGTAGAGGTGCACACATGCACATACATACATACAGACATTCAACTGGCTAACGCGCTCACTAACCTCCTAGTTACCAGACAGGTTTGGCGTTATTTCTTCTACAGGCGCCAGCTCTGTACCACCACTACCACCAGCATCGCATTATAACAGCACGCTAACACATCTACAGCTACCCACAGTACAGTTGCAAGCAGGCTGCAGTTGGCTGTCGAGACACAAGCCGACATTCGATAGTAGCTCGATCGCCGGCGGCATTACTAGCGGGCGACACGCACATATTCATATGCACACTACTAATACTCATAGTAATGCAGAACAGTCATTGTATGACAACTGTATAATATGAAATGTTATACAATCAATGACAATTTACAACTACTGTAAATTGTAATCGACTGTACAATGGACACAGAACTCTGAACCACGCGCGCATCTAACTTCGTGGCTACTCCATGTACTTGTGCGTTGCCCCGTCGCTCAAATATGTCTCACGTCAACCACTGATCATCTACCCCGGCCTAGGCAGCCGTCGAACTGCGCAATCAACCCACTGAGCAACCAGACTAGTGCTGCCTGTGTAGATCACCACATGCATTCAAAAATAACTGACACATTATCTCTTTTTTTTGTGTTATCAGAAAAGAAATACGTTACGCACAAACGAACACCATCTCTGGATACGGGCCATCCGAACAGTGTCCGTCGGACTCACCCCGCAAGACTATCGGCATTACCGACTAAAACTCCAGGTTTTCGAAGGTTTGAAAACTGCGGCCTCTCTTATGCTTCGCTCCAGGTCTCACCCAGGTCCTCCCGGTTAATCGTGCTACGACGGGTGGTTAATAGTGCGACGAGTGCGGACACATTGTGATACTCGTTAACAGCCGTTAACTAGACTCAGCTGCCGCTGTTCATTCTGTTTCTGTCATCTTCCTTCCTCCGCCTCTCCCTCCCGCTTTTTTTCTCCTTCAGTTTGTCTTCTTCGCCTCCTCCCCACCTCCCTCCATGGTGATCGCATCCAACAACAGCAATACGCAACGGCACGTAGCAATTAATTATTACATTGTTGCTGTCGTTGACTCTTGTTAATGGCACAGCCAACAACGCGTGGCTGAGCAAACTAAAAACACATTTCACTCACCTGTTGCGCTCTCGTACTTTTAGACGCAGCACCGAGAGTGCTGCTGTTCTGCGGCTGCTATTATAACTGCTGCTACCCATATACATATATATATATATATATAGATGATGTTCTGCTCTTTTCGCGCATAGCCTCATGGAAACAACGATAATGATATTACTATGATTATGGCACTGGTGAGGACATGTTGTAATAAATGGCCAATGATCGCATCAAAAGTCGCTCATCTAGATGAGCATACGCAACCGAACTGAGTTCGAAACGGACAGAGTTTCGACGGATAGCTAACAACTAGCATCCACACATAAATGTATATACAGATACGTTTCAAATAGATGTACATACAGCAGCACATACGTGTGTATGCGAGACTATGTGTGTGAATGTGTCCCAGCTTCTCTGTATCATATCTGTGCGACCGTGCTGTCGTAGATGCTGTTGTACATATTCTGCTGCCTGATTATTATTGTTATTATTATTATTAACTGCTAGAAATTCGCGCTTGGCAACCGCTTCCCGCTCGCATGCCTAGTATTGCCCCAGCCAGTTCTAGCAGTGTATTATTACAGTGACGACGCCCCGCACATTCCCTACAGCTGAACGAATTGCACAGCGAATCAGATCGTCTGTCCAGACATCGTCACCGCAGACCGCCATCAACATCATCAGCATCATCAGCATCATCAACATCATCAACATCATCAGCATCATCAACATCATCAGCATCATCAACATCATCAGCATCATCAACATCATCAACATCATCAGCATCATCAACATCATAAACATCATCAACAACAACAACAACGTTGTCAGGAGCAGCTGGCAAACGTCGACACCCGGGGTTCACAGCGAACACCGGTCGCCGCCGCCGCCACCTTGGGTGAACAACGATATCAGCGTATCATCGTCATGACAACCATCCTTCTTTCCCCTCATGCTTGTCCTCCATTTGTCCCTATCAGACGCCTTCTCTCGCTTTCTCTCGTTCTTGCTCTCTCTCTTTCCATGCTATTTCTATCTGTCTCCGTCACTCCCTCTCTCTCTGCTTTCCTTGGTGTCTCTATGGGTCGATTTCTCGCTCTCTCTCTCTCTTAGTACGACAGCAATCGCCGCCGCAACCGTTGCTGCTGTCGTTGACGTCGTCAGCCTCGTGGTCGTCATTGCCGCCGCCGCCGCCGTTTCGTTGTCGTCGTCGTCGTCGCCGAACGAACAACAAACTAACGGACAGACGAACGGATGAACGGACAGACAAACAGACAGACAGACGGACAGACAAACAGACAGATAGACGGACGGACAGAAGAAAGGAAGGAACACCAACACCACCACCATCATCATAAACAAAGATGGCGACACCGGCAGTGTGACGACGACAGCCGCAGCCACGCCAAAGGGACTGTGATCGCAACGTCGTCGGGGTCGCCGCCGCCGCCGCCGCTACACCAAGCATCTCTATCGAGACGACCGCAACACACAAGCTACTACGACTACCATTGCTGCTGCTGCTTAGCCAAGTTAGCATCGTTTTCGTTGTTGTCATCGTCTCTGTCGTCGACGTTGTTGCTGTCGTCGTTGTTGTTGTTGCTATCGTCGTTGTTGTTGTCGTCGTCGTCTTCGTTGTTATTGTTGTTGTTGTTGTTGTTGTCGGCGGTCCATTTAGCGGCCGCCGCGCCGCCAAAACATGGATCGCCGGCCGCCGCCGCTAAACCCCGCCCGCCAGCCGGGGCAGCATCAGCAACAACAACAATATTTACAACAACAACAGTAGCATCATCATCATCATCTTCGTCCTCCAGACTCAGTAATGGAAACCGGACTTCTACTTCCACTGGTTCCGCCGTGGTCGGTAGGCAGTAGTGTGGCTCATGCTGCTGCTGCTGTTGATAATGGTCGGTTGAGAATGTGATGACGGTCAGGTGAATCCATATTTTTTTACAGGGGCCAGGAACGAAAATGCATAACGCACACCCTTTGGTCTGGATAGTGTGAGACTCTCGAACCCACTAAAAACCTGGTGACCCCCTAACCTACATGACCGGGATATTTGTGGTATTACTTCAGTATCAGGTGATTCCATATTATCGGTAGTATTTTTTGTTTTTATTTTAACCAGTTTCTTTTGCAATGCATGATACACGTACGCCGCCGGCAGCAAGTAGCGACTGGTTGGGTACGACTCACAAACCCACTAAACTTGGATTCCTCCCACCCAATCCCTAATGTTTGGAGCTAGCTGTATGTCATTGCCTCGAAATCCACCAGCTTCTACTAACTACCAACTACGCTTTGCTCACAACAGACCACTTAATTAACAAGAGAAACGATTAGAAACAGAGATTATGCGAGAGTGAGAGAGAGAAAAATAGAGATATTACGTGGTCACAGTAAAATAGCAAAGCAATATTGTTATAGACGGACAGCTCTCGAGCGAACGACATTAGTTATACACAAAATTACGTCAATTTCGGCTGTAGATGAGCGTGATTATACGACCTATACGACGTATAGAAGTATACTACATGCATGTATGAGTATGCATGCAAACATACATACATATGTATATGTGCTTACGTAACGTCCGCACATCACACACAAATATATATATATATATATATATATAAATATATATATATATATATATATATATATATATATATATATATATATATATATCCACGAATGCATACATGCAACGTACAAACATGCTCTGATAATCAAATTTAAGCACGAATACGGTTGATTTCATGATTCACTCGTAGAATCCCCCACAACGGCAAGCGACCCTACATGCGAGGCGGAAGACCCTACCCAACTATCTAGATGGTGGTGAGACCTTCGACTCTTAGCCATCTCAGCAATGACAGCCGTGTAACGTGAAACACACGTGCTCACGCAAAACATGTGTATTGATAAACAAGCGTGGATGATGACGCTGCAACAAAAACAACAATAACAACAACAACAACAACAGGATTGATAATAATGCCAGCTTAATAACTAACGGGACTCGTCTCGTTCGAGACCGACCCCAAACCATGACATCTAACGCTATTATCATCATCAGTCGTAAACTACTAACTATTCGTAAACTAAGTTCTAGTTTTGTAGTTCCCCCGGTAATTGGCTAGCGCGTGTGGTCAGCTGTGCCTTGAGTGATTTGAGTCTGTCAGCCGGGGTAAGTCAGTTTGTTAAGTACCGGGTGTGTGTGCATAATCGGGGATGATCGGGAAGCAGTCATGTCTGGTGACGAGACGTCTACTATACTGTCAGACCTTCGACGGGCAGGCCGCTTCGTTGTCGCCGGTATGACAACAACAACGACGACAACGACGACGACGATGAAGGTCAAGCGCAGAACAAGAATGAGTACGAAGAAAAAGTGAAAGAGGGAGAAAGCGCGCCAGTAGGAAAGGGAAACAAGTGGTTGTTGTTGTTATTATTATTGTTGTTGTTGTTGTTGTTGTTGGTGTTGTTGGCGACGTCATCTCGAAGCGCTGGCACGACCGCTTAACGTCAAGTTAACGGGCGCACGTATTCGCCGTAGAAAAGTGTCCTAATTTGTTGATCCGCTTTCGCCTCGTTATCCTTCGTGTTTAGCATCGGCACCGGTGGCGGCGGCAGCAGCAGCGGCATATGCCGCCTGTCTTTAACGCCATCGACGTCTTTGCGCGTGCGCCACTGACCCAGCCTGCCTACTGGAATATACTAATAATAATAATAAAATGATACTGATAATAATAATAATAATAATAATAATAATAATAACAAAGATGAGACAACACGAACAGCAACAATAGCAACGCTAACAAACAAAGCACCGAACAAGCTAAGACAGAACATAGTATAATGCCAAAGCGACGACCAACCACGATCATATCATCGACCAATTAAATTTCCGTTTATTGACAAAACTGCAATTTTACAAACGCTTAAGTTCTCGTTAGATAGAGCACACCATACGGGAAACGAGACAAACAGGAGCAACACTAGAAGGAAAAACACGAACAACAATATAAAGAAAGCGGTACAAAGCCAGAGAGAGGGGGGGGGGGGGGAGGAGAGAGAGCGCGCGCGCGAAAGGAAGATGGGGCAAATGACGTCTCACACACATCCACACAAAATACAGCCATATATACATACTTACAAACATATATACATACATACACGGAAAGAACGGCCCGAGTGCGCTACCGGCAAGAGTAGGAGGAGAAAGAGCGCCGTACCCAATTGGGAAAGGGAAATGGCCCGCGCTCGTTCGAACGCGACCGAGTGAAACGGGCCGGTTCGCTTGCCGAACGTCGGACGACCGACAACGATTTGAGTCGTTCCAGAGGGAGATAGATTTCAGCAGCAATAGTAGTACAGTAAGAGCAACTTGTGCGACAGAATAGAAATTTACTGACTGTCTGCTTATTGCTTAAGTGATTAGGTGGTAAATCATATTAGAGATTTGAGGCAAACGATGGCAAACGACGTTCAGACAACTGAAACTCGACGACACAAGATCATGCTCGCGATTACATGCTCGCGTAGCGAACTGTCCGTCGAATTAATTTGACAATGTGGCGCTCGCCAGGGCTTACACACACACATTTTTTTTTTCAATAAAAATTTGTCTGCCGGTGACTTAGTCATTAGAAATCCTAGGTTCGATACATAGTCGTCGTCGAAGCGCATTTTGGCCAGCTTTGCAGGTTTGAGTTAAGGTTATGAATTGCATTTGAAACACATGCATATATCCAAGCTCTACGCGGATGTAGTCACTCTCTATGTGTCTCGCTGACCCGCTGATCGACATACTCGTCTCGGATGTAGATCAGTGACCACCTTGTCACTGTAATGAAGCAGCGGCAACAGTAGAAGAGACATAGTACAGAGAGAACGAGCCGTAGAGCAACCGCGCGAAGCAGCAACAGCAGGCATTCTTACAGACAAAAAGATAAACCCAAAAGCATACAGACAAACTCACAAACAGACGGACGGATAAACCACATACAGACGGACAAATAAACCTCTAGACAGACACAATCCACAACAGACGGACAAATAAACCCCCTAGACAGACACAATCCACAAACAGACGGACAAATAAACCCGTCTTTTTTATTTGTCAAATAAAAAATAAACAAACGGACAGATTGGCCCACAAAACAGACAGTCAAATCCACAAAAAGTCGGGCGACGGAAAGACAAACCTACAAACAGACAAACACACAGACAGACAAACCAATAAACAAACAGACGGAAAGATGAAAAAAACAATGAGTGGCGAATCAGTCAGTTAGGCAAACTCGAAACTGTTGCTGCTGCTGCTGCTGCGCCGCTGCTGCCAGCAAGCACCGCAGCGCGCCCTGGTGGTGGCCGGCACAGATCCGGCACACTGAGTGGGTCAACCGGCACTGTAAGAAGACGACGGGCCGACGGTTCTTGGCCAGCTGGCTTTCAGGGCCGCTATTCTAGCTGGTTGTATTACTTGTAGAACGGTTGTTGTTGTTGTTGTTGTTTTTATTGTTGCTGCTGCTGCTGCTTCTGCTAGTTAAGGGAATTTCTTCTGCCGTTGCTGAAATAAACGCTGCTGCTGGAGGGAACTTCTACTGCTTCTAGCATGACCCACGATCATTTCCGCTCACTAAGACTCATAGTTGAATAGCAGCAGCAGCAGCAGCAGCAAAAACAACCTCCCTCCTAAAAACTAAATTGACTTTAATTTTAGCAGCAAAAACAACGGACAGCCTACGAGATTATATGCTGCTGCTGCTGCCACAATATTTGCAGCAGCAGCAGCAACTTGAATAATAATAGTACTGCTTGTTGACCAAGCTACGGTGGTTAACTAAAAGTCGACCAGCATTGCCGCCACTGCTTCTGCTGTTGCTTGTGATGGTGGTGGTAAAGGTGCTATTGTTGCTACTACAACAGCAGCTGTTAACGTGGTTGTTGTTGTTTTTGTTGTTGTAGCTGTTGTTGCTGTTGTTGTGGTCGTCGTCGTCTGCGATAGTTTTGCTATCTATCTGGCTCTGTTGCTATTTGCACTGCTGATGCCGCCCGGCACAACAGAACACAGACTCACAACATACGAACGAACGAAACACTACTGCATACACAGTCGATGCATGCAGACACGCATGCACAAAACATCATATCACATGATGATGCCGCCGCCGCCGCTGAGTTCACGAAAAAAATGCTGCTCCAATATGAACAGCAACAACAACAGCCGCCACAGCGGCCTACTAGCTTAGATAACAGCAGCAGCAGCAAAAGCAGAGATAACAATTCGCCAACGAGACGCTTCGAGAAACGCAGACGAAATGCAATACTGCAGCTAACGCAGAGAGCGAGACTAAACTGGGACGCTTCAGTGCACATTATCACATATGCATATATTTCTATTATATATAAATGTATATATATATATATATATATATATATAATACGAAGTTTATTTTCACTCGATGATATATATATATATACATATGCATGAAAAAAAAATATATATATATATACGCCCACAATATTGCTATTAACTCCAAGACGACAACCCTGGCTGCTTCTACTACTACTACTACTACTACGGCTATGATTATTGTTATTATAATAACGAGCGCGACCGACGTTACGGGAACGAAGAAAAAATAGTTTGCATACTAGTTCTTCTAGCGGGGAATGGCTATTAACTACTTGGCATGTTGCCGTATCGTCAACTGGTGGTGGAACAGCAACAACAACAGCAGCAGCAGCGGCAGCAAGGAGCGGGTGCTGTTATATAGTAATCAAAGATGTTCCATCTCACGCATGAACTCACACGGCAAACTCAAGATAGCAACAACAATAGCGCGCTATAGCCGACAGAGCAAAAAGAACCTCCTTTCTCATTCTACTACAGCAGCAGGTGCTACATTTTCGCAGAAGCATCCATTTGGTGCTTTTGCTGCTGCTGCTCGAGCAGCATTTTTGTCTCTCCGTCACAACACCACCACCACCATCATCACTAGAATCTCCCATTATTCCCACCGCATCAGCAGCAACAACAACAGCAGCAAGAACCTCATTAAAGACACTCATGCAGCGTCAACAGACCAATCCAAAGGCCCGTCGGTATGATTCTCCTCCGGGTCTGACAGTGGACATCTATTTCTCCGAGTTTGGTCAGGACACAGGTTCTAATTATAATCAGCCATAACCACTTATCTTATTCGTAGCGTTGGTTGGCTGCTACCTTCTCACTACTTTATGCTGATATCGTATATAGTTCGTTTGCACCGTCAACCAGTTCTTTTTTTTAGGGGGGGGTGGATGGTAATGCACCATTTCTTTTTTTATTGAGACATCTATGCTTCCCGTTTTTTTTCGATCTCGGTCGATTTTTAATTCACTCTGGCATTCATCTTGTTTAAATTGGGAACCATGAAAACCAATTTAGGAGTGACCGGTCTGGCTCTCGAACCCAGGCCTTCCGAATGCAAGGCAAAGGCTTTTGCCACTAAGCCATCTTGCTCGGTTAAATTCTACTAAGCATCAGCAGCAGAGAAATCGACATAAAAATCGTCAGAAAAACACCAGTCCAGCCGGTTGAGCCGGTCGGACCGCCCGCCCGCCCGGCTGGTTGGTCGGCGTGCGCTCGAACAGGCAGCGATCCCCGACCGACCAGGCAAAGATCATCATCAGCAGTAACAACAACACGCTCTAACAGATGGACTCAGCGGCAGCAGCAGACGGCCAGACATACAGACAGATAGATAGGCAACACACAGCAACAACAATAACATGAGCGAGCAGTGAGTGGTTCGACATGAATAGCGTACATGAGTATGCTATATATATATATATATATATATATATATATATATATGCGTACGTACAGTATGTTTATAGTTATACTTGACCTGTAAGTGTCAGATGTACGTAGAAAAACACACTAGTCCCGTAGTCACATCTCTTGTCGGTGGTCACGTACATATACATACGACACCGATCTATGTTATCTGATATGTATGTATATACTATATATATATATATATATATATAGATCGCAGGCTATGTCGACGCTTTGCGTCCCGCTCATTAACCTACTAGTAATGGTTAGCTGTTAGAGTGAGTGTTCACAGAGTGAGAGGAAGAGGAATACGAAGAAAAAGAAGAGGTGGTTTTATGACTGTGTGTAGCAGCTGCTGCTGATGTTTGCTATGGAATTGCCAAGCTATTGTTGTTGTCGCCATCGTCGTCGTCGTTGTCGAGTGCTAGCCTCTCAATCGAATCGATGATAATTCGCCTCATCGCTATCAGTCTGCGTATTATTTTTAGTATGTTTATATTATTATTGTGAGGATTCTTAGCCTACAGCCGACCATTCTCTGTATCTGCTGGTGCAGCAGCAGCAGAAGCAGCAAACCAAATGCGCCCAACACCCAGCGCGTATGCACCTACCTTACGTTGCTGATGCACGCCGTTGTGCTCTTCGGTTTTGCGTAAATGACTCGCGTACTCCATGCAGTTGTGTAATAGACGTGATGCACGTCGAGGAGTTGTTGTTGTTGTGGTTGTCGTGGTCGTCGTCGTCGTCGTGATCGTGGTAGAAGTAGTCCATTGCGGCGAACTAATAATTGACCGTGAACACCGCAGGTCGTCTTTCGACGCCTTTTTGAACGAACGCCAACCACTTTCGAATTGGTCGATGCACACAATTACTGCACTAAATTGAAGTCTCCCACAAACCGCACACACAGAAACACACGCACGTCGTGTTGCCACAGTGTGTGTTTACTTCCTTACACCTCACGTTTTCAATTTCTACCCATCTATCTTTCTCTCTTTCTCTTTGTGTTTCTATAAATGTCTCTCTTTTTGTTTCGATCTATGTAGATCGCTTTCTCTGTCTAGCGCATTGTGTTTCTTCTTTCCTCCTGTGTTATTTATTATTTAGTCAGTGTCCACGCTCACACGACACTCGGGCGGAAAAAAGGCGGCTGTAGTTATCGATTCTTGATGCTGCTGCTGCTGTTGCTGCTGTAGTTTAGCTTACGTCACACAGCTCAGCATGTGGCTTTGCTTGTTTCGATGATTTATCCAAGAGTTGTGTATGATGATGATGATGGTGGTAGTAATGGTGGTGATGGTAAATGTCGTCGTCGTCGTCGATGTCTCCGTCGTCCAATGAACAATAATAACGGCACACTTTGAAGAGACTTTGAACTTTGAACGCCGTCTTCATTATTATCACGAGAGCAGTGCAACTGTGAGATGGCGATGAGATGATACTACGATGCGACTACAACAACAACAGCAGCAACAACCATAACAACAACGAGATGGTGTGATGTGATATGATCTAGTTAGATCGTTCGCACAAATACACAATACAAGACATTCGTTTCGACAAACGACACACATTTCGTCGGATTTCTGGCCAGAAGTCGGGCACATCCATCGAACGCGTATATATGTAGCACTCGGCGCACGACTGCACACCAGCGGACACTGTGCAACAAACGCACCCCAATTCTGCTGCTGTTTTGCTCACTCACTCAGAAATACTCCAAGAAAGATCGATGCGGCAGTTAGCTGGCTAAATACGACGAATGCATTCGCTGCAACAGTAGTCTATGATTGTTGTTGTGATCAGCAACAAGTAGTTCAATTCAATCCAATCCGGTTGAATATTGCCCCCACACACAAACACACACTCAGCTAGCTGTAGAAATCCCACCCAACAAACAATATTCCTGCTGCATATACACTGATCCGCTGATGTGCATTCCACTGTGTTGACAGCCTAGTGTTGCACCCGCCGGCACAACGTTGTCGACACTGCCGTTGTTGTCGTCGTCGTGGTCGTAGGAGTAATTATAAGAGTTCGCGTGTTTTGTCGTTTCCACACGAGCCACATTAAACACGAGAGTTGTTGTTGTTGATGCTGCTTTCTGTTCTTCATCATTCACTACACTCCGTGGAATGATGATACTATTACTAACTACTATTGCTACTACACAGCACACAAACTACTTTGACGATGGTGAGGTGCACAAATATCCATCGGGTTGTTGTCGTCGTCGTTGTTGTTGTTGTTGTTGTTGTTGTTGTTGTGTGATTTGTGTCGTTGTTTTACAGTGTTACCGTATGATAACCTAGGGTTCTTTCTTGTTGCTGCAGTTGCTGCTGTTGCTGCTGCTGCAGATGTCCCTCACAGAAGTGCAGTCAGTTCGTGATGTTGTTATGAATGAACGAAGCCGTGCTGCTGCTACAGTACGTAGAAGAAGATGTATGAACATAGAGCATATAGACCCACCACAGTCAGGTGGTGCCCAGTGTCTCTCGTTGAGTTGGTGCTGGCTCTACTCTACTATATGCTTCTCGTTTGTTGTTGTTGATGTTGTTGTTGTCGTCATGCTCGTAATCGTCTTCTATATGGCGTCATTGTTGTTGTTGTTGTTGTTGTTGTTGTTGTTGTTGTTCTAACCATGCAGCAGCAGCAGCAGCGACAACAACAGCTGATGTTGTTGTTGTTGTTGTTATTGAGGTGGCGCCGTTGACGATGGACAGGAGTTTCCGTATTTTGATGCGGTGGCGGGTTTATTTTCGGATCAGTCGGTGGTTTCCATCACCTTGGGTATCGCGCCAGTCACAGCCAAGCCAGTAACGTTGGTGATGCTGGTGGTGGTTGTGGTAGCCAATATTATACTATAGCCGCTCTGTGTGTTGAGAGCGTAAATACGTACACACCACCACAATCCCCTTCATTGTTTCCTTGTTTCGTCTCATCTGTTCTCCTTGTTGCACAGTACGTGGTGGATGGCGGTACGTGATCGCCGCTTCGCCGTGAACGAATCGAACTGTCGAGGTGAAACATCCAAGACGGTGGCAAACATTACTACTGCTGCTGTGGCTGTCTGTGTGTGTGTGTGTTAGCGTGGCTGTGTTGTGTTAATTAATATGTGTCTTTGTGTGTGTTTTTTTGGGGGGTTGGGGAGATGTGTCTCTGGCTGACAACGGTCGGTCGGTCGGTGAGAGTGTACACGGCGCTGCTGCTGCTGCTGTTGATTGGTGGTAGTGGTGATGGTGATGGTGGTAGTGGTTGAAGAGATACAGAGATAGGAGATAGATGGGTGAGTGGGTGGGTGGGTGGCTTTCGTCACGTTTTCGCCGCCCCGTAACAACGACTCCAACGACGACGACGTTTCCACCACGACCACAGCACAGATAAACAGTTGGACACGCTCACACAGCCATCAACCATATACGTGCCACAAGATCACACACACACACAACATCATCAACAACCAGCAACAGCAACAACAACAATGTTTCTCTCCCCTCACAAATTTCGCTCTCACCCAGCCAGACTCCAGATAGACCTACACACACACACACAGATAGACAGCCTGAGGGCCACCTACTCTGCATTTGCTCTCCGTGTTGTAGTAGTGGTAGTAGTGGTAGGTGCCCTTTCTCTTTCTGTTCCGTTCGCGTGTTTCGCGCTGTGATCTCTCTCGGTAGATCTCTCTCTCTCTCTTCTATTCGTCGCAGCTGCAACGTCGAGAGCGAGAGAAAGAGATTGAGATAGAGAAAATAATGGCAAGAGACGGAATCCGTTGGGCGAACGGCTGAGGGCCGGACAATGAACGGTGTCGATGATTTCAAATCATCATTATCAACGACGACGACGACGACGATTATTTTGACAAAGACAGTATTGAAAATACAGCAACGATCTCGCGCGCTCGCTGTGCTTCGTATGCTTGCTGCCAGCGCAGCTAATGAGCAGAATAGGAACGAAATAACGCTTCTCTCGTACTTTACGCGCGGCACAACTCTCGACTGCAGGTTCTCTCATAGCTCATATATAGGGTGGCGGAGATATGAGATCCTTCCTTGGCGCTGTTGTTGTCGTTGTTGAAGCTGAGGATTCACAATACATCGACGAGGAGGAGAAAGAGAAAGGCAGTAGAGTACATCGGCGGTGGAGAGAGGGCGATCATCTCGAATCGACGTGATGCTGATGAACTGAGCTAGACGACGTATGACGATGAGATGCGTATATGCGCAGATATTGCACCACCGAAGCACTGCAGTCCTGCGTTAAAGCACGTTGAAGGGCCGCCAGCATTATCCGCTCAAAGACAACATCATCGACCGTATCCTGTCGAGGACGACGACCAGTGCGAACAGCCAGCAGATGAAATAGTAGTAGTAGTAGTAGTGGTAGTTGTACTGGTGGTTGTGGTGGAGGTTGTTGAAATAGCGAGAGTTGGAGTAGAACTAGTGGGCCGTGCCACCGCTGTTGTCTGTGTTATTGTTGTTGTTGTTGTGGCGGGTGGTTCATCTTCCTCTCTTTGTCGTCTTATTGTTGTTGTTGTTGTTTTCCTTCTTCTTCTTCTTCTTTCCCGTTTTCTAAGTTAACCGCGTGCGTTGTTGTCTATGCATGCATGTATGGATATGGCCACACACACACACAACACATACAGACAGCCAGCCAGACACAAACTGAGAGACCTCCAACGAACGACTCGAATACACGACTCTACAACGACTCAACTCGACTCGGCTCGACGACACGAAGACCTCTGTGTGGCTCTGTTGCACAGCGAGCGAGAGAGAGAGAGAGAGTGATAGAGAGAGACACACACAGCTCACACAGTCTCACACAAACCAGCAAACAAACACGCCCTACTCGATGATGGTGATGAAAGTTTGCTACGAGTTCTGCTTCTTGTAGACCTGCCGCCTTCTGGGCTTCTGGGCGGGGGTTGGCTGGATGTGTGTGTGGGTGTCTGAATGTATGTGTTCGGTTGTGAGTGTATTTGTGTGTGTGTATAGAACGGGGGTGAGTGTAGTTCTTATGGCGGGGGGACCGCTACTGGCTGGCTGGGTGTGTGTAGGGGGGGTATATGTGTATCGGGGTGTGTGTGTGTGTATGTGGGGTTGTTGTTGTCGTCGTCTGTCGGTCAACTGTCGGTGTCTTAATTTGTGTCTCTCGGTCTGTCTGTGTGCGAGTAGTGATGATGATTCGCCGTCTCGCACAGCAGTCAGCCGTTGATCACAGCAGCAGCAGCAGCAGCAGAAGCAGCCCTTCTCTGGTTGGTCTTGTTCGGTCTGGTGGTTGTGTGGCTGCTGCGTACCTGTTTTTCCAGCAGCGTAATCGAACGTAGCCGCAGCAGTTGTTGTTGTGGTTGTTGTTGTTGGCCTTTGACGTTTGACGTGCTAGTTAACAACAACAACAACAACAATAATACAATTAATGTTGTAGTAGCCCTTGTCGTGGTGGTGGTGGTGGTTGCGGAATAGAAACAGCTCTCGGTCCGTTACGCTAGAGCTGCGCTATGAGCTGCAGGCAGTAGTAGTAGAACAGTAGCAGCAACAACAACAACAACAACAAGAGGAACGTCGACAACAACAACGATTACGCTGGCAGCCACGAACCGTTTCGGCTGCGTCGAGTCGTACGGCCATCAACCACCACGACAACAAATGAACGAACTAAATAACCAACCAACCAACCAACGAGCGAGCGAGCAAACACAGCCGCCGCAGCAGCAACACCAGCTGCAACGACAGCAGTCGCAGCCGCAGCGGCAGCAGCAGCGATAGTCGCAGCGGCAATAACGACGCAGACGACAACAGCAACAACAACAACAACAATATCAGCTACAGCGGGCAACTATGTCTGCCCGTCTGTCCGTCTGTCTGTTATCTTTGTTCTTGACTTGTTTCAGTTGGCAGCCGTTTTGGCTGCGCCCGCTGCTGCTGCTGCCGCTGTGGCTGCTACTGCCTCTTTGGCTGACGCCAACAGCGGCCGTCGTGACAGCGGCGCAGTAGCGGGCATGGCGACGGCGGCCGCTGCTGCTGCAGCCGTAATTTTAGCCGTCTCCGCCGCCGCCGCCGCCGCTGTAGCCGCAACAACGGCTGCAGTAGCAGCAGCAACAACAACAACAACAACAATAACAACAACAACAACGACAACAACACCAGCAGCAGCAATCGTAGTAGAACCAGCAGCAGCAGCAACGGGCCACCACTAACGACAACACAAACACAGCCAGGCCGACGACGACGACGACGACGATGATGACAGCGGAACTGGCGGTGGCGGCAGCGGCAGCGACGGCGGCCGCTGTGCCGCCGCCGCAGTAGCAGCAGCAGCCGCGCCCGCCACCAATAGCGGCCGCCAATTTAGCGCCCTCACCCTCTCAGCGGCCGGTCGGCCGGCCGGCCTCGGCGGGCCACACCGCTTGTTCGGCTCGGTTCGCTCTCTCACGCATTCGATCCGCGCGTTCTCATTGGCTGGCTGGATGGCCGCTTTGCCTGCCAGTCTGCCTGCTTGCTTGCTAGGTTCCTTGCCTGCCGCCGCCGCCGCCGCCTGTCTCTTGGCTTGCTTTCCCGACCGGCAGCAGTGTGTCTAACTACGACTACTATGAGCAGTACTACTACTTCGAGTTCTACTGCTACTACGAGTTCTACTGCTACTACTACTACCGCGCCGCCGCTGCTGACCGCCGTTGCTTCTGCTGCGTCGGCGGCAGCCGGCTCCGGTCGAAGCGGAGCCAAACGCGTTGCCTGACTGGCTGGATGGCTAGATGGCTGACTGCTGCTGTTGTTGTTGATGGTTGAAGTGGGCGGGTCTTTGGCGTCGTGCGGCGCCTATGATAGTGGTGGTGGTAGTGGTGGTGGTTTTGTTCGCCGCCGCCGCCGCCGCTGCTGCTGCCACGAATGCTACGCCGTCAACATCTGCTACAGCCTCGACGCCCGACGCCCGTCGTCGTCGTCGTCGTCTACGTCTACTACGCACGCAGACTACTACAGCTGCGACTACGACGACAGCTACGGCGATATAGGTCGACGGCGGTTGGTTGGTCAGCGGATAGTGGACGTCCGCTGCTGCTGTTGTTGTTGTTATTGTTATCATCAAGATCATCGTCATCATTACTGTTACACCATCATCATCATCATCGACGTCGTCGTCATCGTAATCATCGGCGTTTAGGTGGCCGCCGCTTACGCTGCTGATTGCTGATGAATATCGTTGTCGGCGATGATCCGTATCATCATCATCATCATCATTACCACCACCAGCAGCACTGTCGAATGACGACAAGGCTGCTGATAGCGGCGATGGTTGTAGCCATGATGATGATGATGATGATGACAGTCACAACATGGCGGCGACGGCGGCGGCGCGAGCAGCACCAGCTAAAGAGAATGCCGAGCTGGAGGAAGCCGACGCGCGCGCGCGCCGAAGCGAGCGAGCAAGCCAGCGGCCGCGCCGCGCTTTTACCGAGCGGCTTTAGCTCTGCTACAGCTACGGGTTTGGCTGCTGCTGCTGCTGCTACTGCCACTGTGTATGCATGCAGGTCAAAAGCGCAGGTCCACACAGGACTCTTTCTCCTCGTCTTCTTCGTCGTCGTCGTCGTCGTCGAGGGCGGGACTAAAGTCTGACTGCGGTGTTGTTGCTGCTGCTGCTGCTACTGCTTCTGCGGCCCCTATCAGCTGTTGCTGCTGCTGCTGCTGCGCCAGCGACGTAGACAAGATATAGCGCGCTCTAATAGCAAGACGCTAATCGATGCAGCAGAAATTCGTGGCCTGCCGTCAAGTAGCGAAGGCAATGGGCGGCAGCAGGGGCGGCAAGGTCAGATAGTGCCACCACACGTCGTCTGGCTGTTTGGGTTAAATGGCGTGGGTTAATCGTAACGCTCGCCATGGGCAAGAACAACACCAACTACCTCGGGCCAGCGAAGCAGCTTGTGGTGGGGGGCGTGGCGGTGATGGCGATGATGATAATGATGATGTTGAGGTATAAAGTCGTAGGGGTGTAGGTATCGATGTTGAGTGTAGGTGCAAGCAGGTAGAAACCCCTTTCATTTCATTCAAACCCTCTGGGGGATTCGATTCATTTGTCCATTTATTCACGCTTACGTATTCATCCGTACGTATGCGATACTCCTAGCCGCTCTCGCGGGTACGGCGTACCTTCAGTGCCGCGGCGGGAGTGTAAGAATATCGTTTCTCTTGTAGTAGTCTACGCTCATGTCTAGAGTCAGGTACCAGCCCCCTTGATTTCATACAAACCCCTTGGGGGATTCATTCGTTCTCCTATCCATTCATACATGTTCATTCATGTCCAAACCCCTTCTTTCATAATACCCCCCTACGGGATTCATTCATCCACTTATCGATGTTCACGTACCCATCCATATATGTCCATGTCGTGAAGATTATCCAACCAACCCCAACGATTTTTCAGTTTAGCAGCCGGCCAGTGCTTATGCTGACTGTCCTTATAGCGTGATTTTTGTTAGCTGCTGTTGCTGTTGTCGCAGGTTTTGCTGTTTTGTTTAGTTAAGTATGTCGTTTTATAACATTGTTCTCGTTACATTGAGCTTCCGCAGGTTCTTCGGATGCGACCCGGCGACTGTGCACTTCATACTTCGGTAATCTTACACCTTATGCAGGAATATATTAACAAGTTTTGCGCGCTGCTCTGGGAACTCACAAAGGTCCATCACGAGGATATAACTAACTGTTTATCTAAAAAGACACTACAAACTATTCTTGGTAGCCAGTTATAGAAATTGTGTGTGTATTGATATTCAAGGTCCGGGGAAAGACATACTGAGCTTGCTGGACTACGCCTATATCTCCGTAATCTTCTGAAGCATGTCTATGGCCCGTTAAGTTAACGTCTACCAACAATGTATAGACAGTTTGAACAGTTATCAATGTACGCATTACGAATACAATGCTAGCTGTCGTTTTCTCGGCATGCGAAAATTCTGCGACGGGCATGCAAACACAACTAGAAATCGAACGAATTTATGCTTCCCGGCACTTTTGTATCTAGTTCAAATCTGTGTTGCAAACGATTTTTGGAATCAACTCCTTCGAGAATCGCATTGGACTGCGGGCATCTTGTTGTACCACGAATCAAGGCTAGGCTGACGTAAGCTGAGGTAAAGACGCGAAAGCGCGTGACGAAGAAAAGCGGAACTTCATTGTTCCAATGGTTGAAGTGCAGGTTGTGTTACGCGGAACAGGTTATTGCTAGACTCAATGGCAGGAAAAGAACATCGGACCATTTTGGACGATGCACACCTGTAACTGCCAGCACCATCTTTTTAGCTTCCTCTGGTGCTGCAAATAAGGCAAATGTTTTCAGCATATGAAACGCAGCCCCACAACAGCATCAAGAACGTGTCTGAGCGTGAGGAGTGAATATCTATGTACACGTAGCGATGTTAATGTATTTACGACTAGTTAGACTGACAAGGGTTGCCCGCCGCTAGTTACACTTCACAGTCGTCAAGTTGCTGCGTAGATGTCTGGTTAGCATAGACGCGCGCGGAACAATGATTAGACGCAATTTAGACCAGTCCACATCAGATAAGAAGCGAGCAACGTTTTGTCGGGTGTGGAATTAGTCTGCTGATCCCATGGCTGGTCCCGATCCGCCCGATGTCCTCATTGCCGCTAACTGCCACTTCGTTGACAGCAGCACCAGGTAAGCAGGTCGACGATAGGCAAGGTTACTCCGTACGCTTGTCACTCTAGTACAACAGTAGTCTAGTTAGACCGTCATATAGCGACGTAATCATCGTTGTCGTCTTTGTAATCATTGCTGCCATGTTTTCCGCTAGTTGTTTGTCGGAAAACACGGGTCGTTTTCTGCTGCCGCCAGAGCACCCGACACCGGTCGCGAAGCAAATATACTCGGCTAGTCGTGATTACGGCTGCTATTGCAACAGCATCAGTAACAACAACAGCAGCAGCGGCAACAACTGCACCAGCAACAACGACATTAACAATAGCAGAAACAGCGACCACAACAACAACAACAATAGGCACTGCCGTAACTTTGGCACTTGCTTCTGTAGCCAATAGTTGCGTGGCAGCCGGTGTCTCGCTGCACAGGCCGGTTTTCCTTTCATCTTGACGTCTCAGCGCGAGCGCATTCCTCCACGGTATCGTTTGGCTTTGTTTATCTTCTCTCCTACCGCTGCTGCTGCTGCTGCCGCTGTTGCTTCTAATTACGTTAGCGCTCTCCTAACCCAGTGCACCGGTGCGCGTCGACGCGACTAAACGACAGAACGAACCGGTTCCGCATAGTCAATAGACAAAGACAGCGGCTGCGCTAATTACTGCGGTGATGGTTATGATGAGCATCATTTGTTTTATTTTTATTATCATCATCATCACCATCATTATCACGAGCGTCATCACCATCATCATGATCGCGACAGGGACACTGGTTTGAAATGTTTTCCACCGCGACGGGCGACCAATTTCAAACCATGTCGGACGTCGGCCCTCTCCTTTCAGTCAAACACGGCGCTACACGCCGTGCTTTGGTTCCGTTTCGTCTGGACGTCGCGAAATAAATTGCTTCCAAAACGCACACACGTACTGCGTTGCCAACCTTCGGTTTCAGCCGCTGATCTTTATTTTCGTTTAGGCCCAAACGGAAGGTCGCTGCTGCTGCGTTTTGGTGGTGGTCTGCTCAGAACGGTTTCAAATTTGTTATCTAAACTTTGTTATCTTATCCATCCCTCCTACCTAGTAGGAGGAGACTTCGGCAACATAGCTGCACGTCGACTGGTATTTTTTCATGCACACACGTGTTGAGACCACGCTCTCTAGAGGCCCAGAAGACCGATCTATTGGATCATTGCGCGTTTGAAAACTGGCGCTATTTTTTCCAGATGTAATAATCGACGACTTCGATTGACCTTTAGCTGCAGCTAAGCTACGTTTATTGAATGTAGCTTAGCTGCAACGTTCCTGTACTCATCACGTCCTCAGTCTTGAAGCTTTTCTGCTGTGCCGTCTGCCGATGTGGCAGTCTGCACTCGGGTCGAGAGGTTTAGTGTCACTTCGAAAGCATTGCGCGTAAACGTGAATTCTCTCTCTTGCTTTTTTACATTTTTCATCGAGAGTTCGTGGCTTTATTTATGTTATCGTCTGTAGCTTTATTCCGAAGTTTTGCGCCGCTTCCGCATTCGGTATTCGGAGGTCATCAGTACGACTTTCATCGCATGACCTAGCGCTGTAGACTAATCTAGGCGGGATGAGGTGGGACGGAAGCCCACCGAGTGTGACATCGGGAGGACCACTCGAATTCGAATCCAGCGCGATCTCTCACGCCATTTTCGAAGCGATCCAATTTTAGAGGTCTTTTGCAGGTATGAGATAAGTTCAAACTTAGTCTAGACAAAGAACGAATAACATGAACGATGAGGCACTAGAACTGCTTGCTCTTGACGCCGACATCTCGCCCCTTGACTAACGTACACGCAGGTGTTTCGCGTGCGCTTCGTAGCCATGCGTACGAAGCGTGCCACGATCCTTCGTCGTCGTCATCGCCGTATTGACGCCCATGGATGGTTTGCTAGACATGTTTTTAAACAGCTTTAGAATCATGGGCATCATCACCCCTTTTCCACCTCCTTCTCCTCTGTTGTTTCTGTCTGGCGAGAACGGGAGGGCGAGTGTCGTGCGCGTGAGCATCTTTTCCCCAACGAACAGGAACGAAATGTGGAAGCCACGTGTTGCGGCTCAGTTTTTCGAGCTTGACCCGCTGGAACGTGCCAGTCACGTTTTGGCGGGCACTGAGCTCGTGGCAGCAGCAGCAGCGGCGGCGGCGGTGGCGCTAAAGACAAAAACGTTACAGCGTGCCTGGGCTAGCCCCCGCCCCTCTGTCGCCTCGTTCTCCGCCTCTGGCGAGTTGATTTCTTTGTTTCCAGCCAGCCATCTTCAGTTTTCCAGCCCATCTGTCAGAGATCTGTTCTCTTCCTTATCTCTTCTATCTTTCTCCTGTTATCGTAGTTGTGATCCTTGACGTTGTTGTCGTCGTCATCGCCGTCATCGTCGTCGTCGTTGTCGTCGCTGCTGTTAACGGCTGCGACGACGGCGGTGAGCGACGACCCACCAGTTGTGCCCATGCGCGCGGAAAGTATCTTCATCGTCGTCGTCGTCGCCGCGGCTGCTGCTACCGGGGCCACCGCGTGACGACACCCGGCAAGGAGGACATTGAGGAGCGAGTGGAAGAAGAGGAAGACGAAATTCCGACGACGACGACGACAACGACGACGATGATGACAACAAGAAGATAGAGGGACAGAAGGGAGAAGAGAACCAACAACAACAACACTAGCAGCAACAGCAGGAAGCAGTACCAGGAGTAGAGTATCAGTAACAGCAGCAGCTGCTGCAGAAGAGAAAGACGAGGGTGGAAATCGTCGTCTGTCTGTCTATGTGACTGTGTGTGTGTGTTTTCCCGGCGTGCTCCACGGTCGCGCCGTGCTTCCAGTGTTTTTGGATAGAGAGTCCAGCCGTCGGCTGCCGCCGAGGCTGGCTGGCTGGCTGCCGCTACCGCCGCCGCGCTGCTCTGATGGCTGTGGCGGCCAATCAGCGTTGAGTTCGACGCGGCGCGCACGCAGTCAGGTCGCGCATGCGCGCTGCTGAACCGCCCAATCAAGCAGTTGGCCGTCGCGCCACCACCGCTACCAACAATACAACTATCACCACCATGACCATCACCGGCATCGCCACCTCCATCATCACAACCAGTGTCAGTAGTAGCAATAGCAGCTGCAGCAGCAGCAGCAGCCACAGCAAGGCAAGAACAGCGCAACAACAACGAACGTCACTATGGGCAGAAGGCGTTAGATCAGCAGATTGTTGTTGTCTTTCTACTTTGGAAAAGCGTGCTGTTGTACTTATCGATAGATAGCAATCATACCAGCAGCAGCAGCAGCAGCAGCAGAAGAAGAAGTAGTATCAGATGATTCGAATTAACACACCTAAAATAAAGCATAGACGATCATCAACGTGGTAAACAAAATAACATTTCTGTAGAAACTCTAACAGCAGAGTCGTCGTCGGCGGCAGCAGCAGAACCGTCGGGGAAAAGCGAGCGGCGGGCGGTCGTTCGGCGGCTGCGGTGGCGCTTCGAGCGCTCACACACACACACAGAGAGACAGACACTCCCAGATAGACACCGTCCCAACCAGCCAGGGACTGTCTGTTATACAGTGTGATACACACGCAGGACAGATATACAAACATGCAAACACACAACCATGCAGATAGACAGACACAGACACATACACAAATATACAGAAAACACACACACACACACAAATATACGGTTATACACACACACAAATATACAGACGTACAGAGACACAAATATACAACCACACACACACAAATATACAGACACACACTCACATACGGGTACACACAGACACAACCATGCAGATAGACACACAAATATACATATACACACATATACGGGTACACACAGAGCCACACAAATAAACATACAGATAAACACAGACATACAACAAACACGCCAGACACAGTTGATGGTTGGCAATGTGTGTACGAGTATATCAGTGTGTGTGTGTCGGGGGGGGGGGGGGGGGGAGGGGGAGGTACGGGTGATGTTAAGTAATTGTACTTGGCGAAACAAACGCATGGTTGTTTGTGTGTGTATGTGTTTGTATATGACCGCGCTCGCCTGCCCGCTTGTTCCCGGTTTGTTTGTTTGCTAGCCGTCTGCCGGCCTATAGTGTATAGGATGCTGGGTTTGTTTGTATGTTTGAATGTTTGTGTGTGTATGTGTGTGTGTGGATAGCGTATGTCTGTATGCTTTTGTAGGTGAGCTTTAAATGCTGGGTGCGCGTGTACAGTATCTTGTTTATATACACATATATCGATTACTACGTGTTTTGGTAGTAGCGTGACTATATATATATATATATATATAGTGTACGCGTATAGCGTAGTCTCTGGGCGTGTCTGGCTATGTGTGGGTGGTGTGTAGACGTGCGTGTATTTACTCTGCCGCCCGTGTGTGTGTGTGTGTCGCTGCCCATAGACAACTGTAAGGCATGAGCAAAGGAAGGCCTGCGCGCATGCGCGAAGCCACCCGCTGGCTTTGGCTGTGCACAGTCGCCAATACACACACACACGCACAGAGGCACACTCACAGACACACAGCAACAACGACAGCGGCAATAACACAACAACAGCTAGGGCCGCTCGTCTCGCTCTACAGCTGGCGGCAGGCGATGTCAGTCACACACACACACACTCACTCAGATAGCGGCTCCCCTCTCCATCGCCTCTCCATTCTTCTCCTTGTCACACACCCAAACAACCCCACACACTTCACACAACCCATACACACACACAGAATCACAACGGAAACACACCCACAAACAGCCACACACACACACACACAGGAACACACACACACACAAATACCCACACAGACCCACAACACTCAGTGGCTCGCGATCGCGCACGCGCTTTTTCTCTATGAGCCGCCTGTATATATATAGGTGGTACCTGCCCGTCGTAGTAGTCGAGCTAGTCCAGTCCAGTTCGAGCGTGTGGGGCGTGGAGGTTTTTCTTGGGGGGACCGGCAGGGGGGAGGGAGGGGGCTGGGGGGCGGAGGGGTCAAAACGAAACGCCGGCGTCCAGCGACGGGACGCCTGTCTGCGACTACACGACCGAGACACGAGGTGACAGAGGCAACAGCAATAGCAGTAGCAGCAGCGGCAATGTCGAAAACCCGCTGGCTGTCCCGCTCGACACGTCATTGGTCGTCCTACACGTGATTGTGTGTCCTGCGTAGATGAAAATGAAGAACAAATAAAAAAATATAAGGAGGAGGAGACATCGTCCGTTCTGAACAACAGGCGACCACAACAACAACAAAATTGCCACCTTATTACGTCTCGTCACCACACCTGTGTCTCCTGTGGGTGGTCGGGTGGGGTGAGGCGCGCTGTATAGAGTGTATATACACGCTCATATATATATATATATATATATATAAATACATATATATAAAAAGGCGAGTACTGCCGAGTGTGCAAACGTATTGTAAATAATTAATAAATCATCACAATATGTTCTATATATATATATATATATATATATATATAGAGGCGCTTGTAAGCAAGTGTTTATATATATATACTCTCATATGCACACATCCACGATTCGATACACAGCCCCACCCTCACTTTAGTTAGGGATGTGCGGCAGACAGAGAAAGAGTGCGCAGGCTCTGCAGGCAGATGGTGGTGGTGGCGGCGGCGGCGGTATCAGAGGTGATAGTGGTGCTGCGGCTGCTGGAGAGCGGTACCACTTACTCCCCTTGCACCGTCGCTCTCCCAATGGGTTAAATGAAGGGGGGGGGGTAATGTGTGAGGGAAGCTAGGGGGTGAAACACATATGATGAGGTCTACTATCCCCCCCCCCCAACTGGTGCTGTTGTCCTAAGTTGGTCCCCGAGGTTGGTGTGGGAATCGTGCGTCGACCGACCGCGCGTGCATCCTGCTCATTGGCGGGACTCATTCACGGCCGGCGGCGGCAGCTGTCAGATCGGCAGGCAGATTGTCTTGGACCTAAGGCCGGGGGGGCGCGGTTTTTGTCTTGGCCCGGAACGGACGGACGGACGGACGAACGAACGAAACGACACGACAATGTCCTGTCATGTCCTGCCGACAATGCTGCTGCCGTCCTCGTCGTTGTCGTCGTGGTGCGGCGCAAGGCGGGTCCGGAGAATGATGATGGCCAAGCTGATCGTCGCTTGGGCGGGGTCTGACGAGATCAAGAACTCGGTGGGCGGGGCCAGGCCAGGCCGAAAAAACACGACGGACTTTGCTGTTGCTGCTGCTGTGTCGCAGCAGTGTTGGCATATCGGCGGACGTTTACGACAACGACTGACTATGAATGAGTAAATTGCTTAAATAAACGCGACCTTATATTGTATCGTGGTAGCAGGGCAATGTAAAAAGTACCACCTACGGTACTTACTATCCTGGTTTGGGGGACTACCTGTCGTAGGTTGTCTTTGTTTGTTCTGTTTTAATGATATAAAAGGTTTTGAAATAATAGCAACAACGACCAACAATGCTTCTGTTTGGGGCGGAAGAAATTATTTTACACGCTTGCCTCACTATTAACAGTGACACCACGAACAGTGGCAATGATATTTCTACAGCTGAAATGGCGCCAAAAAACTGGTCCAACAAGTGCGCGGACTATGGCGATGACAACAACAGCATTAACTAGAATCCAAATGAGAAGCTTAATCTTTTAACGGGAGAACATTTAACGGGACATTTAGCCGAGCTTTGAGGTCTGCTGGCTCTCCTTGCATTCTCGAGCCTCCTGGCCTTTGCAGGAATGGTTGGAAGCGACCGGACGGACTGACACTAACGTCCTTCGAGATGGGTCGCACGCTGGTATGGGATACAACCGTTACTGACTCATTAGCCCCCTCAGTGGTTAATGCGGGAGCGGAACATGCGGGTCACGCGTCTATGTTGGCGAAGGCGAATTGATGCAGAAAGTATGCCAGTATTACCTACCTCCACGACTTTCGCCCGCTGGCATTTGAGACACTGGGGAAACCTGACCCGAAGAGGCACAAACGTATTCAACGTGTCGGCCGCTCAATCGTTCGACAAGGGACACTAGAGCTGTCGAGTACCTGCACCAGAGACTATCGCTGGACATTCAGCGGGGTAACGCTGCCTCTGTGCGTGCAACTCTGCTAGACTGTACACGCCCAAACTCAGAGGATATGTGACGCTTTCACTTATTTTATCCGAAGTATACGTTCATGAGGAAACAATTGTCACCTCTTACATATAAGCAAATAAAGTTGTAACAAAAAATTAGCAAACCACGCACAACGGATACGCGCGAGGATCATGACTTGTACAAGATTTACTCCAAATTGCCCAACTTTAACGAACCTTTTTGATTGCACACGTTATATATATATATATATATATATATATATATTATTGCACAAAGCGAAACGAATCATAGACGTGCGTATACGCTTAATTTAATTCCGGCAATGATGAACAAGCCGGTCTATTTATAGTAAAAGTCATCTCGTAGGGTAAAGCGGACGCCCTACTCAGACCAGAGGCGGCTACGCTGACGCGCTGTTTGTACTCGAATGAACTCTTTGTGTGCCAGCATTGTTGTATCGGGTGCTACTCAAATACCTTTGGCGGTTACCACGGCCGCCGTCTTTGATGTCCTTCCTCGTCGATGTCGGTTGTCGGTCCTGACGGTCGTCCTGATTTTGCGCCCAATTTCCTATATAGGGTGCATGAATAGAATAAGGTTCTGCATCAGCCCGTCGGGTCAGCTAGTGGTAAGTGTCACTCAGACAGACATGTAGCTTTCGGCGATTGGTTAGGCCGCCTTGCAGCCAGTCCGGCCGCAGGTCGAGGCAGGCTATAGGGAGGCAGCAGATCGACGGACACCTGTTGAGCGTTCGCTTCAAGGCACGAACTCCGCACGCAGCCTGGAGGCAATAGCCGTGGCTGCAGATCACAGATGCGTTGCTACAGTAGCGGCTAACACAAAAATAAATATATATATATAGAGAGAGAGAGATTAATAATATATATATATATATATATATATATATATATATATATGTATATATAGAGTAATAATAATATATATATATATATATATATATATATATATATATATCCAATAACACCAACATCAGCAACGATAACTATACCAGCAACAATATAACAATAAAAAATAGAGCACGCAACAGCCCGTAGAAGAATACACTGTTCAAGTAATTTGTCTGAGCAAATCGGCTATCTGGAGGTAATGCGTCAGACATGCGTTGTCTAGAGCAGCTAAGTGCCAAAGAGAAGGAGAACTAAAAGGGAAAGGAGTGAGAGACGGTACGAAGCCCTTTCACCATTTTTTTTTGCTTTTGATTTCCTGTAACGAGGCGAGCGACGATGCTGATCACCTCATCAAAAGAGCTGTTGCGTCGAAGATGCTGCTTATGATGACATAGCTAATATGATTAACTGTAATGAGTGATTCCATTCGAAATAGCGATTAAGTGGTGTCTTTTGGTTTTTGTTCCGTGACGCCATTACAATTAGTGTCGAAAAATTAAGGCCTTACACATTACTAAATATCACCGCTACTACAAGGGGTACTAATTACGTAGCTGGCCGTATTGATATCACGCCATCAGGAGATTTTTATCCGAAACGGATAAACTCTTTTTGACTACTATCAAAAACGTGCTTCTAGTAGCTGCGTCGTGGAGATGTTCAGTACTAACGATTGTATACGTTGTGCACGTTTTTTACATGCGCACTTAGCGGCGTTACGCTAGGTCCGTAACCAACGAATAACCTGCTGCACACGTGTCGTTGCAGGTACAGGCTGTCACTCGAAATACAGCAGTCAAAAGCCAAATGTCCTCTGGCTTCGAGGACAACAACAATATGAACAGTACATACCGTGCTATAGGTGCACGGTGGGCCCTTGTTGTGTTGTTCTGTATGCCTGAGCGTCTCTTCTATACGCCGGGCGCACTGAGAGGAAGCTGTCGATCAAACGTTGTGAAGATGCTGCAATTTAAGATATCACAGTCTTTTCTGCGATCCGTCTTTTGTTGCTTACAGAACGCTTTAAATGCCGCCCGGAAATTCGGCTCTCGTATCGCGGGTTCGACTCCGATACGACACGTAATGGCTAACGATGCCAGTGTCTCGTACGTTGCGTAATTCAGACGTTTTTAATAAATATACATGTATATTCACCATTATATATATATATATATATATATATATATATATATATATATATATATATATTCACCATTATATATATATATATATATACAACAATAAATATTACTACTATGGCCAGTTTAACAGCACGGCCTGCTCAAATACGCGTGGTACGTGGGCTGATGTTGTCCACTGGCCAATAGAGCTGACCCCGGTTTGAGAACAATACAGTTTCCTGCTGCTCGTGTTCTTTTTTCTAGGGGAGTAATTTTCTCCCTGATAGCGCAGTCATCTCTTGCCAGCCCCACCTTCCCTTTCTCTTGTCAAACCGGAAGCGGAAGACGCCTAGATATAGACGGGGGAGTAGTTCGAGAGCATCAGAATGTCTTCACTTCACGAATCGCGCTCGGTGTCGCGCGGCGGCACTATATCCACAGTGACTTCTTCGTTGGAGACAGGGCGGAGAAGTTCATCAGGGAACGCTTCCTCTCCTCACCGCCTTACATGGTAGTAGTCGCTAATGAGGTGAGTGAGTGTTCGCTCCGTGAATACGAGCTGAATCACTCTCAATCACTGTCACGACGACAAACTAGCTATCAGCTCATCCCCTCGTGAGTTTGACGGCGACCAGCCTAACTGGGAAACAAACTGTTTTACTTAAGCTCACACGTGCTGTTCGACAGGCCTAACGCGGGTCGTTTTAGCAGCTAGCGTACGCATCGTTCATACTGGCCTTATTCCTTACATGTAATACATTTTTTGACACTTTGGCAACTACATTTTAGACTCGCTCGGCTAATGGGCTAAGATACATGCGGCACGAAAGCGTTTAAATGCACCCATCGTCGTAGCGTGGGACTAATATGGGCATTCTCCAGCGGAGGAATGTAGCAACAGGACAATGTACATCCAGGTCCAACAGAAATAGCCAGCAAGGCCGGAACTCGAACTTGCAATAGTCAGTCCGTGTTGCCCATGGTCGCCATGACAACGTTCTGATTCAAACTATACGCTAAACGCGCAATCCACCACAGCTACGCACCGTCGCATTATTTAATAAAGATATATATATATATAATGCATAAATGAAATTTGGCAAGAGAAGGAAGAGGTAACTAATCACAACAAGGCTATATCAAACATACTCCATATGAAGTTTATTACAATGGGCTCCCTGTCTTTCATACAGCTGTGTGTTAAACCAAATTAGTCTTATAGTTACAGGAGTACTTCCAGGTATCTTGCTTTACCGAAAAGGGCAATGTTATACCCTTCTAGGCTCAGGTTGAATTGCGGGGGCCGTTTCTGTCCGTTTAGAAACATTGCCACAGTTTGGGGTTAGGCGAAGTTCATGCGGCGATATTTTCCAGGGCGCACTTGGTGTCCTCTCCAGCTCACTAGCATCACACATTAGCAAGATAATCTGCGGAGTCATGCTCCTTAGAGTTGAGCCCAGAATGTCTCCCACTGGGATCCCGTTCGTGCCCATTGCGTTTTGCGGCCGGACTTTGTTGATGACCTTCCTCACTTCATCTGTTGTGACGGTCTGGCGGACACCCCCGCATGGGCACTACGCGGCTGCTAATCTCTCTAAAGTGTTTCCGCGCACACGGGCCGCCTCTGGCGACTAAAGGCAGTAGGACAGCACTAGATATGCTATACGCAGTCCCCGCTGGAGCAACATACAGGCACAATGCACAATCAACAAAACTGCCCACAGCTCGTCAAGTGCACCTCCTTTTCTCAGATGGTCGCGCGACGCCCGACAATCAACGCATAAAACAAAACATATGAATACTCTCCTATTATTGCTGACCTAGTTCCTTACGAACCACGGTACTTTCAGAAAATGTTTGTATCGTATTAAGGCGGGCTCCGTCGCCAGTATGCATTCTATGTGTCTCAGGAGGAGAAAACGTCGATAAATCAATTAATAATTTCAAGCAAATGAGGTAGTTAATAGAAATTTAGGCATTTTTCATAAAGCAAACTACAATTTAAGGCTAAATCTTCTACTGTAGTTAATTGCTGCTGATGTTTACTCACTATTATTGGTAGATTATTGGTATCTATTGGAAGATGCGGTTTCTATTTATTCATAACTTAAGTCGTCTGCGTAAAACCGTGGGGAGCTTTGACTTTTCAGAGGCACTTCCTAAGGCCAGTCGCGTACCGTATAAGTACAAACGAGCTAGCTGTATTACCGTGTGCCATACTAATTGTTTTGGAGACTTCTTTGGCAATTGTGTGAGTTTCGTTTAAAATTGTGATACGTTCACCGGCTAAATATCTTGGATGAGATTAATGCTATCAATCGGTTCTTAATGCCAAAATCTTAGAGAGTGAGTACAAATAGATCTCTCGAAATTGCATCAAAATTTCTTTAAAAATCAATAAAAGCTGCGTTAGTCATATCTTGTTTTCAGTCCCCTGGGTGTTTCATTACATGTGTAAGTGTTTTACATCTGAATGTCTTCTTAGATTTAATAAATACACAGAACAAATAGGCTTTTTATTTTCAAACATGCATATATGTATATGCCCACACACACATATATATATATATATATATATATACATTTATGTATGTATGTATATATGCATATATATATATATATATATATATATATATATATATATATATATATATATATATATATATATATATATATATATATATATATTCTTCCTAGATTGACTCTCGCATAGAGGTAAACACAAGTAATTTTATTCCGGCTGCAATTTTTTACCAACACAATGGTAACTGTAGTAGGTTTAAATTACTATATCCTCCTTGCAAATATTTGTAAATGTTTGAAACAACATACCATTGTAACTGTGTATATATTAAATAAATGGCCTTGTTCAAAAAAAAAATATATATATATATATATATATATATATATATATATATATATAGATGAACACCTTCAGAAAAAATCCCTTCACATCTGACTTTAGGTATATTCTCTACTTACAATAATAATGCCATATTAACAATTACTAAACCATTCGAAATTTAAGTAAATTAGGTATTAAAAGCCGGTGTCGCCAGAAATCGCATTTTATATTACCTAAATATTTAATTTAATTGGTTAGAAATAGCTATACCACAATTAATACAATTTTCGTTGCAACAAATGGGATTCGTTTAATTTTTATTTTAAATGCCAAATTAATTCTATTAATTTGTACTTAAATACTTTTAGTCATTTATGTATGCACTCAATCTCGACAGGCTCTCTGAAAAATCTGAATTACTTTGAATGGTCGTAGGGTAATGGTTAGGAGGTTAGGTTATTAGGAGTAAAAACTAATAACGAAACTTTAATTTTTGCAAAGCCTCTTCTAAACGACCATGTCGCATCTTCTGGACGGCGTCCTGACGGCTGGACGAACACGACGATGTGCTTCTGCTGCCTCACAATTGCATTTTTTGTGCTCCTACGTCGGGCAATAACACCAGTGCCACGGATTTTAGTAATATTACTCTCACTTCGAAACAAGACGTTTCAGAAATCATGTTCCATTGAAAAATATATTTGCTTTAACGAGCTTTACAGTTTCCTATACAGATCATCAAAAATAAATAGGACACCCTTAATATATATATATATATATATATATATATATTTACAATTTCCTATACAGATCATCAAAAATAAATAGGACACCCTTAATATATATATATATATATATATATATATAATTTTGATTCTAATTGTAAGGAGCGACCTAGCCAAAGGGTATTATAATTGTCAATAGTGTTTTAAGAGCTTTACGTGACTTAGACCAACCGGGGCGCATGATGTAAGTTTGTCTTAAGAATGACAAAAATTACATATATATATATATATATACATTTTTTTTTTTGTGAAGGAGAATAGGCTATTTAAAGAGTAGTGAGCGCCTAACGGATCATGTGCCCAAGGATCCTCACGAGGTACCCCCGAACCCTTTTGATTATAAGCCACGTCATCTGTTGATGTCGTAGGCGCAATCATTCTCTTCTGTGTTTGCCGAATTCCATACTGGTGCTGTGCTGCATATGTACTCCACAAACATCCTCATGTTACTTCTCGGTTGGTCTGGTGCTCCGATCCCTCGTTTTTCTTTTTTACGGGCCATCTCAATCATAGCAGCGCTATGGCGGTTCTTCTTGTTTGCTCTAACCCGTTGTATATTAGGAGAGTATGCTCGAGGATCATTGTCTATGCCGTGCGCTATATATAAGAATAAATCGGTTCCTACAAAAATACAACAAATTAGACGGCTGACTTGTTTCATGGTTAGGTCTATATACAAATCGGCCCTGGATGTCAGAAACGCTTTAAACAGTTTAGCGTGGAGTAGGATTTTAGGCACTATGATGAGAAAGAGTGCCCCTCCTGTCCTCGTGAGAGCTGTCTCTGGGTGTCTGGGGGACAGAAGAGTCTTTGGGGCACAGTATATATATATATAGATATGACGACAGAAGTCCCACAAGGGTCAATCCTACCCCACTGCTTTAGAGCATAGCATTTGATGATGTCCTAAGGCAGAAAGGTTTTCCACAAGGAGTGGAGATGACTGCGTAGGCTGATGGCCTGGCCGTCATAACTCAGCAAAGACAGAGGAAAAACTTAAGAAAACATGGCACTCTGTTCGATAAAAAGTGAATGAAGCTGGGCTTACACCGGAGAAGAGCAAGGCCATTCTCTTGACAGGGAGGAAAAAGTGGGCAACGTGAAACTGATGTTGGCGGGCCAACAAGCAACAAAAGCCAGATAATTTGGCGTTCTTCTATATAAGGAACTCAGGGGCACCTGTCACATCAGAAAATGCATGGCCAAGGCGGCTAAAATGATAGAAAAGGTGTCTTTCTTTTGATATTAAGTTTATTTATATATCTCTATTTTGGAAAATGCGCTAGGTACAAGCTTGTATTTTAGTCTCTGACTCTCTCGCCCTCGCTTGACAATAGCTATAAAGTACTTAACTCTATGCAAAACTACAATACTAGCAATGGCGAGGCACAGTAACGTTGAATGTACAAATGCGGCTACGTTCTGTGGAGCAATTCAGTTGTGCAACGGTCAGTGCTTAGATTCTTTAGACTGTTGCTATATTTTGACCCTCAATCAAACGGTTGTCTTACTAAATAACAGAGGTTTTCTGTTTTTCTGCGGTTTGCGCGCGCTCTCTCTCTAACAGTGGTTCTAGTTTTTTTGTTTTTTTACTAAAATTGAATCAGGAAGATATGAAATTATTTATCAAATTAGCCCTATTCAAATTGTAAGGGTCCGCCTAAGACCGCTGGTCTTCCTGATACGCATTTAGGCAACTGGCACTGGCAAATCGATTGATGTACTCTTAAGTTTATTCTTAATAACTTTAAGTATACGTGTACTTTTAATAATTGTAATAGTGCTGTAGAGAGCTTTAGAGTGCTTTGCTTGCGCCCCCCACGGTAGAGTTAACCCTGGCTTACCGAACGTACATAAACACAAAGCAAGCGGCCACCCGTATAAATAAGTTAATTTTGTCCCTTGTTGTTCTACACAGGTTAAGAAAGATTATGTAAGCTGCTAGTTGGTCGAGAGGGCAGTAGCATGATTTGGGGCATGTGTTCGCACCTTATATATATATATATATATATATATGCATACATGTGCGAATACTTATAATGCGTTCCCGTCTTAACTTGATTAGGTATGACCATCATGTTACACAGATAAGGTTGCTTTAGTCACCCTTTGGTTACCGAGAAATATCTTTGTTTTCATGGTTTTTCCGGCCACTAAGGATAGCCGTCTAGGTTGATATCTTCTCCGGAGCTCGTTTGCCGAACGCCCGTATTGAATCTCTGCTTAGAGCGAGGTGGGCGGTATAAAAGCCGGTATGCTTCTCGTCGACGTATTCGGTGGGCGTCCAGATCCCAGGAAAGGCTGCCATCATGGAAAATTACACATCATCAACTTGAACCATCCACCTCGGGGTTCCTCAGTCATCGAGCTACCAGTTAATGCCGGGAAAGTAAAGTATACAAAAAAAATCAGCAGGTACTTTGATGGGTGAGACTATCGTGTTCCATGTTGAGGTTGATAGCTTCTCCCGCATTTTTGTCCACTCTACCTTGCCCAAAGCTACTCGACGTATCTCGTCCAGTTTCTGGGGCGGACTCGGGACATATCAAACGTTAAAGCCATTTGGGCATCTATGGCTTAGAAGATGCTTAGGCACAAACACGCTGCATAGAGGGCTGGCTTTTCCCCATGAACGAAAACTTCGTTGAGCTAACGAAGACACTCATATAGGATCATTTTACACTGCCCGGCTCCTTCGCAAACTCATGATACATACATGTGTTTACATGCATACGTGCACCTAGCTATGGATATCAACGTCCTGCGAGAATGAATGCAAAGCGTCGCTGGGCGATTCTTCTCCAGTGTAGCGGATCCGGCTGATCCGAACCAAGAGCCGGTTGGTTGTCGTTTGCTGGTGGCATGGCTTCAAGCCGCCGAATTCCCAATCTTGCTCAGCTGTCGATTGTTCTGCGCTAGCCGACAGAGCAGTATAGCAGCCTTATACACAATCACGGGTAATCACGGGAGTCAAAAGACGGAACAAAAACACTTTCTTAAGCCTGTTTTTAAACACTTTTGGTTATTTACACACGTGCATATGTGCATTTATGTGTATGTGTGTGTTGTAAAGATTGTGAGCCACACTTCTATATATTTACGTATGCATTTATTGTCAGATATATACATCAGTGTTTGCTGCTGCCGCTGTTACTGTTTTTTTGTTTGCATGCACAGCGGTGCGGGCACAGACGAGTAAACAGACGTCAATAATGTCGCCATTAGACGATTTCGACAAGTTGAACTTTGTGATGTTGACTTATTCGGAGAGCCATCATCAGCTGTAGCAGCAGCAGCAACAGCACTATTAGAAGCAGCGGTCGGAAGGGAAAAATATATGCGGAAGATCGGCACAAGTTGTTGGCTATGGTGTGAAGAAGATGGCCGCCTGCACCGATGCACCGGACGTCATAAGTGGTTTGTGGTGGCTTTCAGCTTGACACGGCAGTAAATGTAGATAGGTAGATGCTCTATGCACTTGTCTTCTCGCCTTGCGTAACCCAATCAATATCTCCCTGAATAAAGTGCCGTTAATATTATTATTACTATTTGATTAATATGCACATTATATTAATTATTATGTAAACGAACATAACCGGCAAAATTCACGCGCAACCCCACGCTAACCACGCGCACCACGCAATCGTAGAGTCCGAGCAGAGCTGGGGGGGTTGGCTGCCCTATCGTAACGCGCCAGAACCGCCCTGGTAGCAACGCCTGGTTTCAGCGGCGAGATTTTCGATTGCTCCACTCGTTCGACCAGTTTGGGGGTACTGGCGGCGATCAACGGGTCCCCGCCAGCAGCCAATCCAGTCCGTCCGTGTTTCCTTCCTTCCTCTACTGCTGCTCGCCAAACCTCTCCCCGTTTTTCAACCCACCCCCCCGAAGGTCTGTCGCTCTGGCGGTTCGCTGGCTCGCTGGCTCTATCATTCGTTCAGCGTGCCTTTCGATGTCTGCCTGCCGCCTGCATACTGAGAGGCGTGGGAAGTGGCGGCAGTGGTGCCGCCGCAGTGATGCGCGAAATTGCGGCAACTCCCATAAACGCGGGCGAAATTGGCAACCACAAAAACGGCACTTACAACAGCAAGAACGACAACAACAACAGCAAGAGCGACAATAACAATAGCGACGACGGCGACGACGACGACAACAACAATAACAACAATGACAACCCCGGCAGAAAAAGAGTAACGTCAACAGTACCTACGACGACACTATCAATAATGTAAGCAAAAAACGACAACAACAACAACATGAGCTGCAGCAGCGACAGCAACAATGTCAAGAAAAACATCCACAATGATATTATCAACAGCAACATATAGCAGCAACTATGACAACAAAAACAACAACATATATAACAACCGTGACAACAACATATATAACAGCAACAACGATAACAACACCAACAACAATATCAAGAGCAACAATACTAGTGATAAAAACAACAACAACTTTGCTACAACAATATTAACAGCAACAATGACAATAGCAATTATAACAGCAACAACGACAACGACATCAACAACAATGCCAAGAGCAACAATGTTAGTAATAGAAACAACGACGACAACAACAACAGCTTTGCTACAACAATCGGAACAACAACAACGACAACATCAAAAACAAGAGCAACAATGTTAGTAATGAAAACAGCAACAACAACATTAAAAACAAGAGCAACAACAACAACAACAACAACCGCCGCAACTACGCCTGAACATCTGTCGAAAAACAAATGTCGAAAGTGAACCATCGAAAGACGGATTGCCGATTGTTGTTCTGGAGCCGTCGGTAATCGTCGAGTCAGCAACGTCGAGCGGCGCGAACGATGCGGCCGGCCATACGATCACGGAAAACGCATCTACCTACGTGCCACCACCATCTACCACCATCTACCACCATCTACTGTCATCTAGTCAGGCAGGCAGAGAGCAGGCTGTCTGGCAGAGACGCGCCTGCTGACGCGCTCACGGGCGCACGGCCATGTCCCTTGTCGAACGCGGAGACGCGGAGACGCACAGCCGCCGCTGCCGCCGTCACCACCGACTATGGCGGCGGCCATAGTCGTTGTGACTGTGGAGAAAGGAATCAACCAGCCAAAGCTCCTGCGCACCGCTCCGCACGAAGCCATGCTACTAACTATGCGTACGTACAAACGCACGCATGCTTCACAGATACTGCTCGTTCGGGGAGATACGTAGCTAGAGAGAGAAAGATATATATATATATATATATATAGGGAGAGTGGGTGAGAGAGATAGAGAGAGGGGGGAATATCGGGCCAAAGTGTCGACCGACCGAAGAGACCAGACAGGCACGTTTTCATTATTGAAACAGACACCTATATGCGGGCGGCTTTTACTTTGACAATTTTGACAGCTAAAAACAACAACAACAACAACAACAAGAGGAACACAAGGCGGAACACTACAACAGCCGCAACAACACGAACATTAACAACGGAAAACACAGAAACCGAGTATATGGTATAATATTATATATATATAATAAATAGAAGAGATATATAAGAGATATATATACCAAAGTCATTATTATTGATAAACATGCAAAGAGAATTCGGGAAAGGAGACTTTAATATAAAGAATCTGTATGTACTCTACATTAGAGGAAAGATAGATATATAGCGTATAACAGTCATACATATAATAAACAAACTAACTAATATATCTATATATATTATCTAGATATATTATATATATATTATATTTATTTATTTTATATTTATATTCTATACTATATTATATATCTATTTATATTATATGTCAATCTTCTTTCTTTCTTATATCCGTCTTATTCTATTCATCTATTTCTTATACACTCGCTTGTCTATCGCCACTTTCCCACGACTCGTCAAATTGTCTATTTGCAAGTGCGAATATTGCAAGTGCCAATAAATGGTTCCTGTTTTGTTGTGTTGGCCTTACAATTTTAATAATATTTTAAAGACGTTTTTAATCTTAACTTAAACTTATGGTAAAAGTAAATACCTGTCAAAACGTAAATGAATTTAATTCGTCGCTAGGGTACTTTTTGTTTCCGGTAACTTCATGTGAACTTCAATGCATAAAATCGTTCGAAATTGCATTACGCTGCACTTTAACTCTGCTTATATGGTTAAATGTTAGTACACTTGTCAACTAAAATGCCCCAATGTATCACTTTGCTAGAAATTAATATCTGTCAAAATATAAATGCTTATAACTCGCCGTTCGTGTATTTTTTTCAGTATTTTTTATGTTTAATGTTTCAAAAAATCTACATAATAATTAATAATAACAACAAAACTGAGTAGTTAATATTGTCTTTAATCAGTTGCTACTTACTCATTATGCTCATCTAATGTATTTAATGGCACCGCATGTGCTACTGTACAATACATTGTAGGAATGGCAAGGTGAACGCCAGACTTCAAAGACATACTTACTTGAGTGGTAAATAGTAGTGACTCACTATAAGTCTGCATTTTTGGTAAATTATTGCAGCTATTGCTATTGTTAAGTATCAACAAGCATAGAGAAAGGCTAAATCGAGGGGCTTAAACGTGCTATCAGATACAGACCACCAGAGAGCAATCTATTGGGCATGGCTGCTTGCAGATGCTCTATCTAAATAGTTCCACAGATGGCGGCACTGGTGGGGCAAGACTGAGGCTACCCTTACTAAGATTGGATACATCCAGGCAAGTGGGTAATCTCAGTAATTATGGTTACTGACATACAACATTCAGCTTATATTATTCTATCCTCTGGCCGTCTTGGCAATGCCTACCTTACCGATAAACAGTGAGTAAACCATAGCGTCCCTTTGAAAATGTGAAGGACCTGCCTATATATATATATATTTAAAGCGTATTTAGTATATACCGTTTGGGACAATATATATATATATATATATATATATATATAGCGTATTTAGGATAACGGTATATACTAAATACGCTATATGTATATATATATAAAGCGTATTTAGTATATACCGTTCACGGTGTGGCTAGTTCTAGTCTACCTATTTAATTCCATGGAACGTGTGTGGGGCACGCCGAAGCGACGAGCTAGAGCGAGAGTTTAGCTACACCAACACTTCCGAAGCTCATAAATGCTACATGCTACAGTGAAATAAGATCCCACAGCCATTAAGCGATAGGTGAATTGGATCAATGCAATGACGCATGGCGGCCGTGATTAAAGCACTCAAAGGTAGTAATACAAACTATTCAACAGTTAAAACAAGTCAATCATAATTGTGCCTTATAACGATACTTTTCATTATGATCAAGTTATATGTTTGACCTATTTTACTTAAATATTTAAACAAAACTAAAACACAATTCTAACGTAACATTATAGTCGTGTTTTAAAACTGATTTTGTTTGTATTTGAATTTTGTTGTCATTTTTTATATGTTATATATATTTTTTATTTGAAATTATATTTTTTTAGATTAAGGGGGAACGAACTTCCGCACGTCCAGCATCACAGCTCAGCATTGTGGGGCTCGCGGCATTGGCCTGCCGCCTCTACAAGACACGTTCCCCTGCCCTAGAGGTGGCCTCTAACTTATTTTACATTGTACCTTATATATATATATATATATATATATATATATATATATATATATATATGAACACGGCACACAACTGTACGTATGTATGCTTAAGCCTGCACACAGACGACTGAAGTGCCAGCGGAAATCGTGTTGGGGTCGTATATGAAATTACTTGACATTGAACATTCATATATATATTGTTCATATATTCATATATATATATATTTAACGAAGGATTAACTAAGCCAATGTGCCTAGCGGGCGCCTAGACTTTTTTTCGTAAGGCTAATGCCCGTGTACGGTTTTTTTCATGTCATGGCTGATTTCTAATCCACTCCGGCATTGACCTTGTCTAAATTGGAAACCATGCAAATTAATTTAAGAGTGGTCGGTCTGGGTCTCGAACCCAAACCTCCCGAATGCAAGGCAAAACCTTTGCTAGTTAGCCATCTTGCTCGGTGGCTTGGCAGAACTTCCAGACGTCTAAAGAAGGACGACGATCTGGTCTCACCGGATGACCGGTTTAACAAAGTGTCAACTTTGAGGTTTCGTGTCATGGTTTCGAACGCAAGATTGTAGATTTCGTGACTATACCCGATTGATTAGTACTTTCTTAGTTTACTGGTTTTCGCGTAGTGAGCTTCAGATGCACCACCACCGACCATACAATTACATACCAAACTATACGGGCTGTTCTAGAGCGCTCGAAACACCGTATGACCTAAGGGCTCTGCTGAAAGTCTCATCAATAGGGGCATGTCTAGTACGTCGCCCTGCGCTGATGATACATGATAGGCCGATATGTTCCAGTTTGTCGACGGGAACGACAACCAAAGTAACAGTGATGTGAGATAACTAGGTCTGATACTAGTCGTAGGCCTGTTGCTATGCGAGTTGCCTCATCATGATGAGGATACCTATGCGGGCGTTGGGAAGCTTACATAACCAGGCCCCTGAATCCTTCACGGACACGGCGTTTAGGCGAGCTCTGGTTATGTCGTCGGGAGATTTGTTGAAGAGATGTCGTTCCTCGTCGTGCAAAACGGCACTTCAGTCAAGCTGGGATAGTACGACGTTAGGCCTACCTCCACACCGGGTCTCCTGAAGGTGGGCCAAGCGGTTTCCGACTGGCCGAGTTCCGTTGTATCAAGGAGGGGAATAGCCCTGTTCTCTGACTCTCTAATTTATGAGACAATGGCAGGGCCGACCGGGATCAGTAAATTCGGGAAGCCGGAACCCCCTTTAAAGACCTGTATCAACGCTTGTAACCGTGCGCTAGGTAGCAGAGATGAGCTGAGCAGAGACATAGGGTAGACAGTGTCAGCTCGTTGAGCATTTGCAAGTCGTCGGCTCAATTAGATTGGGCATTCCCTCCAAGACCGTGGGTGGGGCAGGGCCACGTGGGAAGGGTGTCGATATGCCAATCCGACGTGGTGTAATAGATGAGGAGCGTGACATGCCACGACCTTCATCTGGTGATTGCGTCCTGTCCTGTCAAAAGCGTTTTTGAAATCGAACTTTACAGGTACCCTCGGAGGTTCGCGCCAGTCGAGAAAGTCACAGGTTGCGTGAAAAGTTACTTCAGTCCCAGCCGACGTCGTAAACTGGCCCAATCGGTGCGTATCAGTGGCGTCAGAAATGCCATGGCTTTTTTATGCTTGCATCTAATCTTCGCGGGCGCCTGCGCAGCGCACATCAACACGCGATCGGGCGTACCGATCCGTCATTTTTCGGAAAGGCGAATAGTCTTGCGCCAAATATCAACGGTTGAAAGAAGGGAGAGGGTGCGCCCTAAAGAGTATGTCTACAACTTTAACCAACGCCGAAATCAGGCTAGCCGGTATGCCTTCAAAGGACGAAGGAAGAAAGTCAACTAATGGCCGGGATTCCATAAAGTCTAGCACTGTGGCTGAGCTCTTAGAGAAGCTTTTAGTAGCCGCCCTAACGTCTTGCTTGGACGTGGAAAAGGGCAGAAGCATTCTGGTCAGTGTCGGCCATTCTCACAGTATTCGGGAGCTAATGGGCGTTTCTATCGCAATGCCTCTATACAGCCAATGCCAGGCGTTGGGGCATCTGTAGATACAATACGTGTGGCGACGCCAGAAACATCTTCTTTGGAGAGCTTGATAATGGACTGGCGCACGTTATTGAATGATTCGGGAATCGCGAAGCGATCATGAGAAGTGGCAGACTCGTCTGACAGATGCATACGTTGGGAGTAATCGCGAAGATTGTTGAGGATGATGACTGAGAGACGAAGTATCGCTACGGACGCGGGGGAGACGAAGGACCACTAGATCAAGAGGGAAAGGCCATATCCTGCCGTTAAAACATAGAACTATAACATATATATATATATATATATATATATATATATATATATATATATATATATATATATAAAGAACGTTTCTATACTTGGCACGGCCGTGGTAATCGTAACCTCTAAGTTTGTCTGGCGCGGAAGGAGTTCTAGGCATAGTATCCTCTACATGTCGTTATGTTGAATTTGCTGGTCTGAGACTTGTGTGTGCCAGCAAAGGAATGTAGCTGCAAGACTATGCTGGACCAGATCTACCACAACCAACGGACAAAAGCGATTTCTTTCCAAGCCGGATCCAATTCCATGTTGGTCTATGTTTTATATTAGGTTGCTAAGGCCTTTTTGGGAAACCAACCATATACATATATATATATATATATATACATGAACGGCCTTTACCGTTATTTTCCACCTAGTTTGCAAAAGCACGTATACTTTTAACACGAAAGCAAGTTATGACGTTACTACCTTGATAATTCCGTAACACCAGAACCGACTGGTGCACAACTTTTACTCTTCGTGAAAGGCGGCGATTGGACATACCAAATAGTCATAACCATGCAGTACTTACATGGAGCACACGTGACGACTGTTACATGTAGAGCCAGACCAAAGGTGCAAGACATTGAATACGTCAAAATACCCGAACTCCCGTCTGGCCTGTTTGCCTTAAGCTTTCCACTCCAAAATTAAACATTCGTAGAATACATATTTACACAGAAGTTTTTTATTTGTTTATAGAAAGAAATTACAGAAAATATTTTATTTGTTTATAGAAATCGGATTGTTTTAGTAGCTGACAGGCTGACATGAGACACACAAGGCTGCCCTCTACTCGCAAACACTTCTCAAGCTAATTGCTTGACAAAATTGTGAGACAACAGGCTTAATAGTGATGTTTCAGTTATGACTTCACGCGTTTGCACATTTTAGACCAATATTTTTTTACAGACAGCCTCTCGTCTTTATCATCGTTGGCCCTCACAATTGATTCCGGCTCTAAAGGCAATCTAGGTTAGATGTCGAAGAGAAACAAACGGTCTGGCGGGTAGTTACATCGTCCATTCTGTCCAAGGTATGGCCGAACGAACTCTTCGTTTAAAAGAATTGCGTTAAGTTTTTCAGAAAACAAACGCGGCCTATTGTCAATCAGCTATGCCTCGCGATAAATCGACCGGAATGGCCGCGTTACGTTGGACTGCCTCCAAAAGTCGCAAAGCCTTTTCGCCTTGGATCGGGCCAGCACAGCATCCGTCCGTCTTGATTCATCTAGCTTTCGTCGTCAGATCGCAGTATCAAGGCAGTCGTAGTAATCGTAATCGCTGATTGGTCACTGACAATGATTGTAACTTTTGTTTATCGCATGCACGGGGTCATCTGGCATGCAGGCTAGCACCGGTTACTGGATCGAGCACCGAGGATGGAGAGCCACCGCTCCGCTGTCCCCCCGGTCTGTGGCAGGTGTTGTGACGTCTGGACGTGGGACGTCTAGGATGGTTAGAGTACCAATTACGACGTAGTAGCAGATACGACGTAGTAGCAGTTCAAGTAGTGAAGATCGAGAAATAGGTAGAAATCCTCTAACCGCTGCAGCGTTCGTTCGAGCTGGAGCTGCTGGTGCTGTTGCTGCTGTTCTTATAGTGATGTTCTCTCGTCGAACGATCAGCATCTGACAGTCCATTGAAACACATCTCAGCTCGAAGGGGGAACGAGCCGTTGAAGGGCAGACGTAATTGAAGAAATAGTAGTAGTAGTAGTAGTAGTATACCGGTGGCGTGGTGGCCTAAGTCTGCGCCTCGCAACCGGATGAGACATATAGGTGCGCGGGTTTGAGGTCCACCGTTGCACATTTGTATTTATGAGGGTCCGTCTATGAAGCAATGTGAAAAACAGTTTCGTGAACGTTAAATCTTGGCTGAGGGTCAGCCCGAAAACTTTACTAGCAGTAATAATACAATTTGCAGTTACTTTCAAGCTGGTTTTCTTGTTGTCATAGTGATCGAGTTGATTCAACGGACCGGCGAGAGAGAGAGAGAGACCGTTTGCCACGGTCCGGTAATATCTGACTGGCGTTCAAGGTCCTGTTGGCGGTCCTTTGGCAGCGTCACCTCGCCTGGCCACTGCAGCGGCTGCGGCTCTCCACAGTGAAGCGACGCGCCGGCGGTGGCAGCGGTGGTGGTAACGGCGGAGGCGTTAGCAGCAGAAGTCAACGTGAGAGAACAAAGAAGATGACAGGTTGAACCGACGGGCCACAATGACGAAAACGAACGAGAATCCGAGTGAGTCAATACAGAAAGATATCAAAACAAACAAACAAAGCGACAGGGCAGAAGCTGACACTAAAGAAGAAAGAGGAAGCTTATTGAGATGAAGATGAACGGGAGAGCTGGAGAGAGAGAGAGAGAAACTAAGAGAGGGAAATATATAGACACAGAGAGAGAGAGACCGATTGAACAAGAAAGAGATATATTGTGTGTGTAGGTGGGTGTGTATGTAAGAGAGGTAGAGACAGCGTATGTGTGTCAGAGAGAGAGAAGAGGTGGGGGGAAGAACAGGAAACCAGAAACACAGCGCGATGACGTGACAAAATAGAGGGAACCGGTAGGCAAGCATGTGCGTCCGTAGCGGTGAACGGTGGGATGAACTGAGTAGTTAGTCACTTTGCTGGTTAGGCTGGTTGCTGGTCTGTTTTGCTGCAGTGGTTCACTAGCGTCATCATCATCATCATAACCATCATCGCCAGAATAATCATCATCATCATTATTATCATCATGTTCGCGATCCAGATGGCGACTACCACGAAGACCACCACAGTCGTAATCATCAACATGGTCATCGCCAACGGCATCATAAGCACCGGAGTGAGGCTCACCGACCTCACCGCGACCATCATGAATGCGAAGGTCATCATCATCATCTTCAGCATCAGCAGTACAAGCAACAGCAGCAGTAATACTGTACTCATCAGCTAGTGCAACAATGTAATTAGCATGAAGATCGCCATCATTATCATGGCGATCATTATGATCTACATCGTCAAGGTCATTTTGAAGGTCATTGACACCAGAATCATCATCATCATCACCACCATCATCACAATCATCATTGCTACCATCAATGGGGGATCTTCACCGTTACCACCATCATCACCATCATCATCATCATCACCATCAGCATCATCAACATTATGTTTAGGCGATTTCCTTCCCCAACCACGCCACCATCAGAAAAGCATCATCATCAAATTGCCTTGAAGTTTACCATCATTCGCATCAACATCATCATCATCCAAATGCCATGAACTTCACCATCATCAGCACAAAATCCACTCTCATGACGAAGCCACGATGCTCAGAACATAAAGATCGCCATTCTCACCATGGCAATCTTTCATCATCATCATCATAAACATCATCATCATCACTACTGTCATCATCACCATCATCACCACCATTGTCGTCGTTTTAAAAGTAATCATTACAATCATCGTAAGGGCTGACGCCGGATCGTGACGAACATCGACGCCTGTGACAGACAGGCCCATCAAAATTCTGCGATTCGATCTACTATCGAGCCAGAGAGCCTCCGTCCACCGTTCGGCCGTGGGACAAGCTGGCCGCTTTAGCGCCATTGTGTCGTGTCATGATGGTCAAAGCTGACCCTCCTCACTCGCATTCACTGTCGACGCGGCTGATGGCAGCAGCGGCAGCAACACCATATTTATTTCGTCACTTTCGCCGTTATTGTTGGCATTGCTTTACACATGACGCCACCTCGAAGTTGTTGTCGTCGTCGTCGTTGTTGTCATTATCGCTATAGGTGTTGTTGTTGTCGCCATTATTGTTATTGTTGTTGTCGCCGTTATTGTTATTGTTGTTGTTGTCGTTGTCGCCATTATTGTTATTGTTGTTGTTGTCGCCATTATTGTTATTGTTGTTGTCGCCATTATTGTTTATTGTTGTTGTCGCCATTATTGTTATTGTTGTTGTTGCCATTATTGTTATTGTTGTTGTTTCCATTATTGTTATTGTTGTCGCCATTATTGTTATTGTTGTTGTCGCGATTGATGTTGTTGCTATTGTTATTGCTGTTGTCATCGCCATTATTGTTGATGTGACTCCGTGTATGATTGGTGTTGTTGTTGTCGCCATTATTGTTATTGTTGTTGTCGCCGTTATTGTTATTGCTGTTGTCGCCATTATTGTTATTGATGTTGTCGCCATTATTGATATTGTTGTTGTTGTTGTTGCCATTTTTGTTATTGTTGTTGTCACCATTATTGTTTATTGTTGTTTTCGCCATTATTGTTATTGTTGTTGTTGCCATTATTGTTATTGTTGTTGTCGCCATTATTGTTATTGTTGTTGTCGCGATTGATGTTGTTGCTATTGTTATTGCTGTTTCGTCGCCATTATTGCTGTTGATGTGACTCCGTGTATGATTGGTGTTGTTGTTGTTTGTTGCTACTATTGGAAGTGCTCTTCGTGTCGTGTTGTTAATAATAATAATCCGCGACGCACTCATATCTACACAACAGATATATCGCCGCTGGATGGCTCGTAGAACACGCTGAAAGAGAAAGCAAATGCGACGGCCGTGTTGAACCGCTCGTGTCGACGAAATCACGCACCGCCAAGTGAAATGAACCGCAAAAGCTAAAGCTTGTTTTATTGCTTATTGGTTTCCGTTTACTATCTGTCTGTTTTTACATTTCGTATGTGTTGTTTCGTATGTGCTGTTGCCTTTCTCTTCGTCCCCTACGGTTGTTAGTTTTTGCTTTGCGCGTTTTCTCATTGTTGTTCGTTTGGCCATTGTTTGTCTTCTATTTTTGTTGTTTGTTATCATTACCATTTTGATTATGTTTTTGTACGTGTTTCTGAACGTCGGTATTGTATTTGTTGTTGCCGCCGTTGTTTTGTTATATTAATCTTGTTGCTGCTATTTTTTTGGTTTGTCTTGATGTGTGATGAGAATAGTCACTTTTCTTCTGGGGTTGCTGTTTACTGTGGTTATAGACGGGACGAACGGGTTGTTGTTGTTGCTGTTGTGGCCAAAACAATACGAATAACGCACATAGATTTAAAAACGTATTGTTGTTGTTTTTTTAATTATAGGATATCCTCCGTCTCCTACAGATTGAAATCGCCGTTACGGCATATCTTCAATGCACCGACGGCCGGACATGTTAAGATATCCAGGGTTTCCCCAACAGTCCTTGTGGCAGCATAACCGCTGACTCTTAAGAGCGATTAAGAAAATTCGGGCAACGTGGGGACCGTTTACCGAATTGTTTTTTGTTTTTTTTTGTTCTGGGAGGTTTCGGGAATGCATGATGCACATGCGCCACTAGCAGCCTGCGTGACTAGTGTGAGACTCGCAAACCCACTAAACCCGGATTCCTCCCCACCCCTCCAGGCTCGGTATTACTTTGGCATTACATCGAAGCCCGAATTGTCTTAATCGGCCGAGTTCTCGCCGAGTCATCTACCGCGCTGATTCGCCGGTAGATGACAACCATGACTAGCGTACTGGTCCCCTACTACCACGCCGTCACGAATAGCGCACATGATTTGCGCTCACAATCGATAATGGCCGGGATGGATACATAGTACTGCTTGCTATTCGTAGTAATAGTTAGGGTAGTTAGACTAGTCGTCGTAGCAATAATGGCCGTCAACAACAGCTGTAATAGTAGTACTACTAACTAATTAGTTAGGGCAGGTCCTAGACATAAAGCCATCTATCGTCCAGCCGTCTGGTAGCTCGATACCGGCTTTTGTGTCTGCACACGGTAAGTCGTGCTCACGATAACGAAACGAGGGTGTCTGTCTGTTTTATACAAGCATTCTATTTCTTTCCTTCCTTAGTCATCAGTCAGTCAGTAAAACAGGCGGCGATGACAAACAAACGGTTTTGCTCCTCAAAAGCGTATTTGTACCGCCATGCTTCTACGTTGATGTAGATACATTTGTACGTGTCTGCGTGGTTGCACGTGCGCGTGTCTATGCTTATGTATATATATATATATATATATATATATATATATATATATATATAGTAGTAGTATATATATAGTCAGTCTATGGATGTGTGTTGGTATGCATACGTGCCTACCGACCCAGGTAGAAGGGGGGAAGAAGCGAGCCGAGAAGCGTAGCGGATCGTCTACACATACAAAGCTCGATAACGCACGCATCTCCGTTGCCCTGCTTCTCTTCTAGCAAGCGAGAGCAAGAGAATATATATATATATATATATATATATATATATAGAGAGAGAGAGAGAGACAAGGGAAAATATATATAGAGAGAAAGCGCGCGCGAATGAGCGAGAAAGAAAGCGGGAAAGGGAGAATGTGCCGAGAGAACATGCAGAGGCTGTGAAAGTGAAGGAAAAAGATGCAGAGAGCAGGACACTGGAAGGGGTCACGCCTTCAAGATATTGGGAGAAGGGAAGAGAGACACAGTAAGGGTGGCAGGAGAGGGAGAGGGAGGATGGAGAGCGGGCGGAGTCGACCGTATCGAACGGTTCAACGGATATCTCTCCGATGGCAACAACAGTGGCGCCGCCGCCGCTGCCGCTGTCGCCGACAAGCCAACGTAGATACGGGGTGATGCGGAGGGCAAAGTGACAGAGAGCGAGATAGAGAGAGAGAGGGGGGGAGGCCGTCGTCTGTTCGTTTCAGTGTTGTCATGTGGCTGTGTGTATGTGGATGTGTATGGGTGCGAGGATGTGTGCTTGTGTGTATGTATGTATTTCACTGTGTGTGAGCACAGTGTGCTGAATGTGTGTGTGTGTTTGGCTGTCTGGCTAGCTAACTGATTGACTAGTTGGTTGAGACGGCGGTCGTCGTCGTCGTTGTTGTTGTTGCTGCTGCATGTGTCGATGCGATGATGTGAATAGATGGATGGATGGATCCTGTGTTGTTGGACCGCGTGGTTTGGATCATGACGACAACGCAGACGACGACGATGCCAAAAATAACAACAACAACAACAGCCATAACGACGACAAGCCGGTGCGGCAGCGCTATCATCGCCAAAAATGACAAAAACAACATTATTATGTGGTATATAATTAAATGTAAATCTATATATATATATATATATATATATATATAATAAAAATAAAATACTACTACAAAAAAAAATATATATATATATATAGATATACATATATATATAGAACAACAAAATCGAAATGGAGAGGCCGCCCTTAGGGTAGGTAGGCCAAGGAACTAATAGTACATAGACAGCACGTGCGCGTTCGGAGCTGCGACTGCGGAAGCACATAGGCGGCGCCGAACGCCAAGAACGGTCAAGGATTGTTTCGGTATTGCTATTGTTGTTATTCGTCTCGTTGTTGTTGTTGTTGTTGTTTTTGTTGCTGTTGCTGCCTGTGTCGTTGTTGTTGTGGTGCTACTTTGTTGCTGTTGTCAGTGTTGTTGTTGTTGATGCTGCTGCTCTCGTCACGAAGGCCTATGTTGAGACCGCCGCTGCTGCTGAAGTTGGAGCTGCAACAGTGATGCGTGCGCATGGGCCAGTAGCCGTCACTTCTCATTGGTGGAGACGGTCGGATGGCCGAGCGTGCTGCTCCGGGACCTTCGGACCCGGCCGGCGGGATGTGGCCTGGCCAGGCCACGCTTCGCTTAAGGGAATGTGTGGCTAAGCTTCTCAACGGCTTTCCGACGGGGACTCCAGACACCTGTTGCCCCCCCCCCCCCCCACGCGTGCGGAATAGCTCCGTCGCGTGAATGCCGTGTAATAATGGTCGGTCTAGCTCGCCTGTTAATTTGCCTATCCATCGATGATTAATGATGCACTGACCAAGGACAAATTATAGTCGTTTTTTTTATGTACGCTAGGAGCGATACAGACGGAAAAGGAGAGATGAAGTAATTGACAGAAGGAAAATATAGTTTGTTGTACAGAGAAAGAGGGAGCGTGTAAACGCGTAAAAAAGAAAAGCGGCATCTAGATAGTCAAGCAAACAAACAACCGATCAACACCTTTTTGTGTTCTCTTCTGTGCAACTGTTTAGGCTAATATATACTTGCTTCGCCATAACGCTGCAGCTAATATAACGAGGATACCGTCAACCTTCGCCAGGCGTTTCAATTTAATATGTATTGTATATAAATTACATAAAAATAACAGTTAAATAAAATATAAACATTTCCTCAAAACAATTGATACTTTGTATTTTAAAATAAATAAGTATAAAAAAATGTGTATATATATATATATGCCCGGTACTCACACACAGCATATGAACGTTCGCACTCACACTCGTGTGCACATTCATGCTAGCATATATATATATATATATTGTTTGGGTTAAGCACTTTATAATTTATATGTATATATATATATATATATATATATATATATATATATATATATATATATATATATATATATATATATATATATATATATGCATATACAGGGTGTTGCAGGAATATTTGAAGCCCGATATACAGAATTGTAGAGCTCGTTAAAGCAAATATTTTTTCCAATGGAACATGGTCTCTGAGAAGTCTTGTTTCGGAGTGAGACTGAGATTACTACAATTTGTGACACTGGTGTTTTGTGCAAATGTGCTGTTGCGAGACAACCAGTCCTAGACAGAAACTAAGCACACCATCGTGTTCGTGATAAAATTCTGCTCCATCTGAAGAATATGCAAGGCCGGTCAGAAGACGCGACATGGTCGCTTAAAAGTGAATTCGCCAAAAATAAAGTTCTTTATTAGCGTTCACGCCAAATACTTTAGAATCATAACCCTATAACCATTCACAGCGCTCAAAACGGACACATTCAGCCAATGCGCAATTCATGGCGATTATTTTGGTACCAAACATATGTCCATGCGAGCTGTGGTTGTGGAGTAATTACGATTTTTCGGAGGGCATGTCCAGATTAAGTGCATGTAAAATGACTGTGTGGCGACGTTCACTACCGCCGATGTGTCGCGCGACAGCCGCAGCGCGTCATTTTTCATGCACTTAATCTGGACATGCCCTCCGAAAAATCGTAATTACTCCGCAACCACAGCTCGCATTGCCATAAGTTTGGTACCAAAATGATCGCCATGAATTGCGCATTGGCTGAATATGTCCGTTATGAGCGCTGTGAGTGGTTGTAGGGTTATGATTCTAAAGTATTTGGCGTGAACGCTAATAAAGAACTTTATTTTTGGCGAATTCACTTTTAAGCGACCATGTCGCGTCTTCTGACCGGCCTTGCATATTCTTCAGATGGAGCAGAATTTTATCACGAACACGATGGTGTGCTTAGTTTCTGTCTAGGAAGATTGGTTGGCTCGCAACAGCACATTTTGTGCTCCTATATCGGGCAAAAACACTAGTGTCACAAATTGTAGTAATGTCGCTCTCACTCCGAAACAAGACTTCTCAGAGACCATGTTCCATTGGAAAAAATATTTGCTTGAACGAGCTCTACAATTCTGTATATCGCGCTTCAAATATTCCTGCAACACCCTGTATATATATTATGACGGCTCAATTAAGACGCTACACACGCCTGTCCATAAGCATCTCTTCTCTCTGAAGTTACGATTATAAGCATTTCGCCTAGAAAAAGTACAGAAACCCTGAATGTCTACCCGTATATTTCCCAGGCCGCTCACAATTACACACTTAGACACATACGCGCCCATAGACCCCACACGTACAGACACGGCGACACGAAAAGATGCCTCCAGCTCGTAGCAGCTAATTAGCTAGGCTAGTCATCTTCACGCCAGTTACGAAGCTGGCAAATGCGTGGAAAACCGACCGCATACCTGGACCGCGCGTTCTCTAGGATACGCGAGCAGAACCTTTCTCCAAGTTCCAACAAAGCAAATTGTTGAGCGTTGTCACACACATTATTCCGATGCCTATTACATTCTGATGAACTCCGCGTCAACAATCTTCATACACAGTGCCTGACAGTGGGTTAGGTACGTTCCCACTTGAAAGGCGGGTGAATCTTGGTGATGCCACTAAGGCGTAGCTTCGCTCGACGAAATGTCGATTAAAGTTTTAGCTACAATAAGAGCAGCACACTGAAATCGCTGAAGTCGTGCACTGAAGTGCAGCTACTGCTAATTATTAAATATATACAAAAATCCACCGCTAATCGGAAAAAAATGCCATACAAATGGGTGTCGACATATAGGGATGATTGCACTCGCACTGCTAAAGGATCATGACAACATTTTTAGTGCTTATTTCGTCTTTGTTAGTGTTTCTTGCGTCAGGATCAAACCCGTCATTTCTCGTGCAACTATCGCTCTGACCAACTTCTTCCACACGTCCCGTCAATAACTTTACTTACACTCGTCCCGTCAACAACTTTATCATCATCCCTCGAGTATTTCCCTCGACTAAATGCATACAGATCAACTATACGCTATCTTCTGCACTGTTGCTTACCGCTCCACCAAGAGAGATATAGAAGTGAACGCTGGACATTCAACTGCATGGTATTTAACGCATTGCGCATTGAGCAATATTGACGGCGGATGCACGCACTATAGTCCTCATAGAGTATTCGAGTATTTTGAGTGATCGTTAGGATTCGAGTACATCAAGTTGAATACCATGCAGTTGAATGTCTTCAGCGTTCACTCCATTATCTCTCTCTTGGTGGGGCGGTAAACAATCACTGCGCTCCTATTTTAGCGTGCCCTCTAATTAGCATGTTGTCGTCCAAGCAAGGGCTCGTCCACCCTTTAGTGTACCTCACATGCAAATCGGTATTTGATGTGCAACAACAACAACAGCTTGATGAGTTGTGTACTCACAAGGCTTTCACGCCAGTGTACAACTTTGCAGACGTTCTGAGCGTCAAAGTTACCTATGCTGCTTCTCCGGAGAGCGAACATTGAGGTGAGTCTAGGCCGTCCCGGGTAAGCCAATTTTAGCTAGGTGGGAACTAGTATAATTGCGTATAATCTTTGCTGCACAATTTACACACACTGCTCGGGTCAGATACCAGACATTTATATGAGAAACGCGACATTATACAAATGCGCATTACACGCATACTGAAACCTACTACTAGCCTAACCTACTTCACTCATATCGAAGAGATGTGGAATAAATTAAAGGTACTTTGCGGAATTGCACAGGTCAACGAGTTTTACTCGTTTACCTTCATGAATAGCAACTGTTCAAAGATTGTGTACGCAGGATGCGTGTCCAATGTAACACTGGTAGACATTAATAGACTAAAACGCGCACGGAAGTCGATCCAACATAACGCTGGACATGCAGTTACTCTACAGCTTTCTGTAATGCGCTATGAGCTGTGAAATGCGATTAACGACGATAACCAACGTTGGTTGAGCAGTCCGCGCGAGTTGCGCGCGTTCTACCGACAGTGTTTTTCCGCCGTTATTTCGTCGTTCATTGTCGAAACTTGCCACCCCCTTCCACCCCACCTCCCTCCATCCTTACCTACCCCCGCTCGCTTCAAAGTGACAATAGCGTTGCTTAAAGTTTTGATTACTTTGCCTGTCTGTCTAATGGACCAGCTGATCAGCTCGTGTCCTTTGGTCCTTCTCTCTCTCTCCTGTGTTCCCGTGCGCCCTGCTACTATACTATGCTATGCTATGTGCCTCCCTTCCCTCCCCCTCCCAGGCTTGCCTAGAGTCGCCCGCCCCTCCACTCAATCACGGACGGCCCCCCTATGTGCCCTTTGTATGTGCGTTCCCTGGCGGGCGGAGGAGCGGCCCGAAGCTTGGCCGTAAGGCAAAAAGAAGGGAGGAAGAAGAACTCGACAAGGCGTCGGTTGTCTGGGCGAAGTCAACCACCCCCGACGACGGCGGCGGCCCCTCAACGACCAGCGGCCCGTCAAGAAGCCCCGATCACAGTTCGCCGTTCACCTAGGGCTAAGGGAATCTGACGATCTATCTATCTATCTGGTCGCCTGCCCGCCCGCCCGCCAATCGGCCTGTCTGCCTGCATGCTGCTACTGTCTACAGCTAACAGCGGCAGCAGCAGCAGCAGCTATTTAGCTGGCCAAGAAGGCCCAGCCAGCCAGCGTTAGCCAGAGTTAGATACGTGACTGCGAGGCGGCGGAGGCGCCTGTTTGCGGCAGGCTTCCACCCATCACTTACTACTTGCTAGTAGTTCCTCAGCTGCTACAATCAGCAAGCTACACATACATACACAACTAGAAGTGTCACAGTAGCAGTAGTTGCTACAGTAGAAGGGTCGTAGTAGTACCTGTAGTAGTAGCCTTATTAGAAGTGCCGTAGCATTTGCAGTAGTAGAAGCGTCGTAGCATTTGCAGTAGTAGAAGCGTCGTAGCATTCGGAGTAGTAGAAGCGTCGTAGTAGAAGTGCCATAGTAGAAGTGCCGTAATAGAAGTGTCGTGGTAGAAGTGTCATAGTAGAAGTGCCGTAATAGAAGTGCCGTAATAGAAGTGTCGTAGTAGAAGTATCATAGTAGGCGTGCTGTAGTAGAAATGTCGTAGTAGAAGTGCCATACAAGAAGTACCGTAGTAGAAGTGCCGTTGTAGAAGTGTCGTAGTAGAAGTGCCGTAGTAGCAGCATCTTAGTTGTCGTAGTACTAGAAATGTCGACGGCAAAGTAAAGCGGAAGTAGTTCTGATAGAAATGGTTGTGCCATATACTTTCAATGGAAAAAATAGACGTGTCGTAGTAGTAGTAGTAGTACTTCCAGTAGCGTCGAGCCCGATGGCGTGGGAGGTGCATTCGCCTGCGCCTTGCGACCGGAGGGGACACATAGGTGCGCGGGGGGTCGAACCCCACCGTTGCCCCACATTTGTATTTATGGGGGAGTCCGTCTATGAAGAAGTGCGAAAAGCGGTCCCGTGGACGTTAAATCTTGGCTGATGAGGGTCAGCCCGAGGAGTGTATTTAGTAGTTCTAGTAGTGGAAGTGTCGTTGTAGCAGTTGCAGCAGTAGAAGTGTTGTAGTAGATGCTGTAGTACAAGTGTCGTAGTGGTTACAGCAGCAATCTCAGTAGACGGTTTGACCTGGTCGAGTCGCCAAGCCCGGTGGCGTGGCGGTTGCATTCGCGTGAGCTTCGCGACCGGGCGAGACACATAGGTGCAGCATGGGCTCGAGTCTCACCGTTGTACATTTGGATTTATGGGGTTCGTCTAAGCAACGCAAATGCAGTCCCGTGGACGTCAAACGTTGGCCTAGGGATCAGTCCGAAAAAGTTTAAAAGGGGTACCGGCAGCCGTAGAACCGTGTTGTTGCGTACATATGCCTAGAGCTGTGGGTGTGTATGTCGATGCTTGTTCGTTTGTTCGCTTGGTTGGTAGGTCTGTTTGTATTTTGTGTCTATGTGGGTATCTTTGGGACTCTGCCTGTCTTCTGTCAATGAAGGAGGCAGTATATAAGGAGGCCGTGGCCGTGAAGAAGCAGTATAAGAAATAGGGAATTAGGGGGAATGAATGGGGTGGTGGAATGGGGGGGGGGGAAGGAGGGTTGAAACGGGAGTGTGAGGTAAAGGAGGAATTGCGAGCATGCGTGGGGGTCGTGGTGGTGGTGGTGTGGGTTCATTTGTACCGTCTTCTTTTTCGTCGTCATCGTCGTTGTTGCTGTGGTTGCTGTTGTTCTTGTTGTTGGTGTCGTGATCTTCGTTAGGCAGAATGGCAAGCACCACTATCCAACTAGGCAACCACAACGAGTCGCTGGCATGCGCGAGCTCTACCTAGTCGCCATAGGTGGATGAGTGGGTGTGTAACCCTATGTGATGTTACTGTTAGCGCAGTCGTTTTCGATGCCTTAACGCGGCACCAGCAGTAGTTGGAGTAGTAGAGGCGACGGAAGCGACGACGACGGGGCATTGGCGTCTTCGCTCTCAGCAGCAGCAGCAGCAATGGCAGTAGCACCAGGTCAACAACGAACAGAAAGGCGCTTTAGGAGGCTTCAAGAAGGACTTCGCAACGACCAGGCTGATGGTGAGGTTGAGGAGTTGAGGTGGCTGGGTGGGGTGATGTAGGTGGGGTAATGTCGGCGCTGAAGCAGGCACTCTGTATGTCGGTCGGTCTGTTGGTCTGTCTTTTTGTCTGTCTGTCTACCTACCTGCTTGTCTGTCCGTTCTCTGCAGATACGGATTGGTGCAGCTGCCCTAGTCTTCGCAAAGCTCGCCTGCTTGCCAGCCCGGCTGCTCGAGCGACGCGGGTCTGCGGCGGTCTACAGCCCCTCCGTTAACTCCCAGGGGAGCTGATCCTCACCGACATCAACAGATTGACGACGGCTGTCGCTGCTGCTGCTAAGGCGCCGCCGCCGGTAGCGATAACATACTACAACTAACTCCCACGCCGTGCCCAACTTTCGGAGCGTCCTAGGACTGCTATGGGCTGTTCTTGTTGTTATTAATGTTGCTGCTGTTGTTACTGTTGCTAACTTTGTTGTTAACACACGCTAATGTTGTTGTTGCTTTTGGTAATGTTGTTGTTGTTAACAAACGTTATTGTTGTATTTAACAAAGCTATTGTTGTTGTTGTTTGTAGCGCGTGGTATTACCGCAAATACTGGTTACACTTTACCATTTGCGTGTACCCGCACATCTGGAAATCGCTCTACTATCTCAATGACATAGCGATTTCTATAGCGGTAGTAACAGTGCTACATGATGTGTTGTAACACGGTAAATATAAATGAAAATCATAACGTTGTTCAATGTGGCATACATACAGATAATACAATACAGAATTTTACTAAATGTGACTGTCACCTATGTATATAGGGGTTGGACAAGATTACCATACAATAATACATCGTGGCTGTTAAATAATATATATATTTATATATATATATATATATATATATATATATATATATATATATATATATATATTTGTATATATATATATATATACCCTAAATGACTAGGCCCAAATCTTCACTCCACACTCTTAAGAGCCTAACGTAATTGAAAAAACTTGGCCATTTAGCCTGGCTCTCGTCTACGAAAGCTTAGAGCGACCTCATATGCTAAGTCGTAAACCGCAGTAAAAGAGTGTAACAGACGGAGTCCTTTCAGAATAGTACAAACCTAAAAAATGAACTAAGAACAATTTCCTTACGGAATGTTTTTTTTAATACTAGCCCCTGGAATAATTAAATGTGGCGTTATACTAGTGAAAGTACAGTTAAGTACACCTTTATTGATGAAAGACGCGGCATTTCCTCTGAGAACTGCCATTGAAAGCAGCTGCCTCAGAAACTCGTCTTCGCGTGTATCCCCGGTGTAAGTCTTTTAGAAATGTCCTTGTACTTCTGCTGACCGGGCCAACTGACTTCATTGCAATCGGCAGGAAACTATATCTAGGCTTTTCCCCTGTGTATTTTTGCCACTTTTTTTCTGCGTATTCGGTAACCCATCCCGCCTCGGTGGCGCAATTATTATTATTATTATTATTATTATTATTATTATTGTGGTGGAGCCCATGGACGGAGTAGCGGGTGAGAACGTGTCGTTGCTCGAAGAGAGGTTTCATCCATATATTGTCTAACATTGCCGGTGTTTTGTAGAACGCTTCTGGTACTTCCCTCATCTTCTGCTCGAAGTGCCTACGGAACTCTCGCAGTGACGCGGAGGTCGGAAGTTGGAAGCGATTTACCAGATCCTCGATGAACGGCGTGGTCCTAGACATAAGTTAGCCTGTTTTGTGCATTTCCACCACAAACTGTGCCACCGCACTGGGTTCCATAGCCCTTCCGATGAGTGTTGCTGCAAATTTTGCGGCCTTGTCTGCACCAAATATCTTCATGAAACATGCCGGTCAGCGCCAGCTATCTGGGCGTTAGGTCGCTGACATCTTCCGGAGAAGCATATACAACATATTCTATATATGTCCAAGATTAACGGAAACGAATGCCGTTTCCGAGATTTAATGAATTAGTGTAATGTAATTTAACCAACAATACCGAAAGATGATGCAATAATAATAATAATAATAATATAATATATTATTATTATTATTATTATTATTATTATTATTATTATTATTATTATTATTATTATTATTATTATTATTATTAGCATTATTATTATTAATTATTCTTAATATATTATTATTATTCAATTGTGAGGTGTGAATGTGTATCCTCGTTATTTCATGGTTACCATCTAGCTATTCTCAGCCCATCGCACCTAATATCGACGCAGCATTTCCTCTGCAAACTGCCAGTGAAAGCAGCTGCCTCAGAAAATCGTCTTCGCGTATATCCTCGGCGTTTGCTCGTATTCGATCACCTAAGTATTTTATAAATTTCCTTGTACTTCTGCTGACCGGGCCCATTGTTTACATTGCAATCGGCACGAAATTGTATCTAGGCTCTAACTCTGTGTATTTACGCCACTTTTCTTTTCTGCATGTTCGGCAACCCATCCCGCCTCCGTCGCGCTGTGGCATAAATAAGACGGTGCGGCCGTGCAGGATACTATCGCATCCCAAACCAGGCATTTGCCTCCCGCTCTCCGGAGAGCTCTTTGAATTATTGCGTTTATTTCGATGTGCCTAGGGGCCCGACCTTGGCTTAGTGATGCAAACTCAATGGGTGGAGGCCATCCTTCTCCACTGTTATCCACAGGCCTTACTAAGTGTGGGTTCGCATATCGGCCCGCCGATTGTTTGATTGTGTTGTTGTTGTTGTTGTTAATATTATTTTATTATTATTATTATTATATATTATTATTATTATTATTATTATTATATTATTATTTTATTTACTGAAATATTGGATAATATGATTCTCAAAAGATTAACGTAGATCATTTATTTTAAGTTTTTCTACATAATAGTTAGAAACCGGTGGGATGGTACGCACTAGAGTGCTGTTTAAAGGTCTATGAAGGTCATATAGGTTGTCGCTTTCGAGGATCACATGTAATGCGCTTGTTACCTCTGACATGCGTCGAACCCTGTGGCGTGGTGCATTCGAGTGTGCTTCGCGGTACCGGAGAAGGCACATATTGCGTTCAAGCACCAATTATTCCACATTTGTATTTATGGGGGTCTGTGGTACGAAGCAATGCGAAGACGCGGACGCTACATGTTGGCTAAAGGTCTGCCCAAAAATCTTAAAAAAATCTTTGGCATAAGTTCTAGCTGTTTTCGAGCTGTACTTATTTCTAGTGATGCTACATGCATGTGATTTCTTTTGTAATCACCCTCAAACTGAAGACCTAAGCCTTGCACGCCTTTGGTGAACTCCGAAGTTCTGCTCTTGTCGTTCGAGACTTTGCATTTGTGGTAGCCGATTGAAAATATATGCTTGTATTGGTCCGTACATAGCCCCATAAAATCCCCGGTGTCATATAATACATCTGATACGTATTTGCCTGGCGGGCTTTGTATATAAAGAAGATGGTAGTCTTTTATTCCGATCATTAATCTACGGTTATTTTGTCTCAGCAGTCTCGACCATACTGCCCATGTTGGTGTCTTTCTCTGTGCGGTGTTTTAACTTTGCTTGCTTCTTCGAGAGAAACTTTCCGATAAGACACCTTCAGATTTTGTTAGCGTCTGTAACAATTGTGCTCGGCGAGAAAACTAAAACCGAAGTAATTTATTATTATTATTATTATTATTATTATTATTATTATTATTATTATTATTATTATTATTATTATTATTATTATTATTATTATTATTATTATTATTATTATTATTAAACATAAATTCATGTTTTCTTCTCCTAAGTGTTCCATTACTGTTTGTAATCCCTGTACTTTCTACAACAAACAGTTAGAAAGATTGATTTATCCTCTAGCAGTTAATCTTTGCTATTGCTACTGCTGGTTTTGAGTGAAATTGTTTGATGTGCGGCTGCTGACGCTGCCGTCGGAAACCACCAAGACGCCATCCTCGCTTTTAGCCCCTTAACTCAGCTAGCTTTTCTGCTGCTGCTGCTGCGGCTTGTGACTTCTGGTTTGTTCTAAACAGCCAAAAAGCCAGCTTTTCCTCCTTGCAGGCTGCAGCAGCTGGATTCACCAGAACGTTGACTTTTTTCATCGATTTTGATGCGATTTCGATGATTGCGTGCAGCGTGTTTGGCAAGTGTGCACAATTATTACATTGCGTTTTTCGATGTTGTCGATGCTGGTTGTTGCTGCTGCTGGTGCTACTGCTGCTGCTCAGGTTGCTATTATGATGATTAGGCACAAGTGGCCTTTGTCGAATAGATCCGGGTGTGGGATCTTTGAACTGTCGTTGACGTTTGCAATACTTTTTTGGACGGCTAGTCAAAGTGCTTTTTACAAACATTGACATTCTGTAGCACAATACGGATTCCGGTTTATGAAAGATTTGGCGACGATGAGACACTTCCTCACAAGAAGCAGGATTTGCAGTGGGCCGCATTTTGTTGGTGAGGGATTTGAAAACTGCAGTAAGTGTGGGCAGGTTTGTTCCAGCTTTTACAAAGGGTTTTCGAGAGGTAATCGGCTAGAAACGCCCGCCGCAGGTCACACAGGAAGGCCAAGAGTTGGTGTCAATGTCGCTTTCGATCAACAGAAATACGAGAAAGACGTGCAGAGTTCATATCTTTCATGAGACAACGTCGAGATGGGTTCAAGTACACACTCACAGAACTTCCGGTTATCGTCGCTGTTACACTAAAGCAACATTAATTATCACGACTCAGATCATAAAATAGACAATTATCTGAAAGCACTGAAACTGCGAGCGTCCTCTAGGCGCCACATTGGCGGAGTGAGTCTGTAAAATAATATCCGTTTATTTTTGAAGAATAGTGAGGCCTTTCCTAACTCAGAAGATTATTATTACTCTATTTCCGCACCACTTTTAGATGCGGAGATGGAGTAACGATATTCAGTCGTGAACGTTTTTTTTCCAATTCACGACTGTGTTTTAAACCGTAAAAACCTTCGACGAGGTTCTGCGTGATCTTATGTTCAACTGTTTCAGGCAGATTTGTAAAAAAGTTCTTTCTAGTTTTTTGATGATGGTACACAGTTGGTGGAAGGAAGGTCCGATGTGCTTGAATTAGCGCAGAATGTAGGGACTTCTCAGAGGAACCCACTAAGCTGCAGCTCGTTCACGCTGCTTGTTTAATCTTGATCGCTATTTGCGCCAAGAGTTTCAACATACCATGACAGTAATGTATGCTGCAGATATTGTTGTTGCTTACCGTAACGCTAGTGTCATCCTGCGCATTACCGCAATGGTAGAGGCGTACCTGATAGAAACGGGCTGGAGACCGAGCAAAACGGCTTAGCCGTTGCTTTGCACTCGGGAGGTCTGGGTGTGAGACCCGGGCCGGCCATTCTTAAATTGGTTTTCATGCTTCCCAATTAAAACAAGAAAAATGCCGGAGTAAACTAAAAAATCAGAGATGACATAAAAAACCGTACACGGACATTAATTAGACTTAGGGAAAAAAAGATAAGCTCACGTAAAATCAAGGCGATTAAGTTTCATCGCAAAGGACGTTTGGCTGCAAGCGATTTTACGGCGCACGTTGAGGAGAATGCGAGTTCGGTACTGACACCTCTCTACGGAAGGATCGGGCAGTGCACTTGTTTATACTGAAAGCCCTACCAAAGTTGGTGTGCAGTTTAAACAGAGTGTGGCAACACTTACCTTAAGCGAATTTTAATAAGCCTGGAAAGTGTTTTACGTTATACATGCAGCAAGCACTTTGCCTTTAAGTTAGGGCAAAAAGCCGTTTTGAGTAAGTATTGTCGGACCGCGCGTCGATGGTGGAGGTGTTTTGGCTTTGGCTGCGTGCGCCTGTAACAGAGCCACTTAACCAGCCCTTGGGGGAGTGGCGACGCAAGGTCATAGAGGCAGCGACCAAGATAAGAGCGCTCGACGTCTTTAGGTCTCCTTGGCTGTGGGCCCGAGTCTATACCAGGTACATCGTACACGGGTTTCATTACTTCATATGCTCCCGGAGGGAGTTTTATGAAGTATATAGAGTACTCTGCGTGTTTGTCAATGTACTGCTCGCAGCGGTGCGCTAAGTACGACTCGGTTGGTTCTCCGGCACTACAAAGAATGTCTCTGCATTTCGTCTCTTGGTGAAACGGCAGGACAACAACTCATATTAACATGAACCATCTCGTATATATCCTAGTTGAGTAAAAGACATGTGACTGGAGTTTCGAAACTATACGTCTTATTCTCAATCCTAATGAGCAGTGAACTGGAAAAATATCCCAAAAAAGTATATGCGATCACGGCTCAATCACTTCCGTTCTCTTCGCTGGTCATCGAGTGTCACCAAGAAAAATGAAATAATATCCTACAGACGTTCATTAATGAATTAATTAGATTGATGCCAAATAGCATGGCAGCGGCTGCTATTGCGGTACGCAGGGGTTAAACACACACTATTTAGTTACTTTAATTTTACATTTATAATATACAGTTCAACCATACATCGTCTTAGAACGAAAAAAGTGTCAAATGGTATATAGCTACTGTTGGACACATTTTACTCAAATATAAAGAATAGCCCATATTCTACGGCAACATTCTAATCGTGTTTTGGTCGTGAACTGATTTAACTAATTTACCAGCTTTATAATTATTTTTAATATGGCGCGACCATTGTGCGTAAAAAAATGCGCCTAAATTCAAATGTGATGGGTGGTGCATTTTTTTTTGTCTAGAGGTGTATAGTATACATACATATTTATACATGTGCACACAATTGTATATCTATATACATGTGTTTATATAATGTACGTTTATATCAAAGGTAGTTGAGGCATGTATGCGCTGTACTGCTCAGCGCAAGCGCCATTAGGTGAGCGTATGGGCGCGAGTCGTTGGCGAATTTTCGAAGGAGAGGCCGGCGGGGATTGCATGAGTTGCTCACCGTGTTCCTCGTTGCGGTCGCTAGATGTGCACGCACGTTGTTCTCTTTGAATCGTGGCTCGTGTCAGGAAGGCCGTGTCAGATGGGCATGAACGTGAGCTCCCGCGGGCTCTGGCGGGAAGGCGTCGACCAGGCAGGCATGCTAACTTCGTCGCCGTGGCCTAGGATGAAGGCAAGGCGAAGGGGGACTAAGGGGTCCTCGTCGTTGTCCGTGGGTGTTGTGCGCGCTCCTGCTGCTGCTGCTACTGCTACATCGACATCTCCTGTTTGTCCTGACACGAGGCGGCGACCCGAAGGCGGCCTTGCATGCATGCTCGCAGCAACCCACTTCATCAATCAGTGCGCCAACGATGTGAAGCTGAAAGCTAGCCGTTGCTCGCTGAGCTCTGAGATCCCTCCTTGCGCAAGAGACGTCCAAGGGTGGTCGCCCAGGTGCCTTCACTTCGTGCCTCCCCCCCCCGCTCCTCCTCCGCATTATTTTCCCCCTGTTGGTTGCTAGTCCTTCCGTTTTGTCGTCTCAAACACCAACAGAGCGACCAACCGATCGACCGACCAACCAACATCGACGACCACCACTATTGCTACCACGACCATCTTCACGGGCGTCTTCATCTTCTCTTCGTCGGTCGTTCTCCTCATTGTGCTCCTTCTGATCCTGCTTACCATCGTCGCCGTCATAGTTGCCCTTTTGCGCAATGTTCTCCTTCTTCTTCTTCTTCTTCTTCGCCTGCCTGCCCTTGCCCGCCCTTGCTCCAGCCCGATTCCTGTCCTCCGCCCCCCCCCGCCCCCCGTTCAACCCGCCCGTTCCAAGCCCGAAGCTGAAGACTGTGCCCGTTCCAAGCCGGGGGTAGGAGCTGTGACCCTCCCATCTACGGCGCCCTTGTTACCCAGCCGCCAAAGTCGGGCGGGAGTGATGACGATACGACGAGGGCGGGAAGCCAAATCGATGCCATGCCGCCAGTGCATTGGACTACTTGCACGTTGCGGCATCGGAACAAGGCGCCGGGCGGCAGCGGCAACCGCGCTATCCCACGCCACGATCGACGCTCGGGCACGCACATACGCACATACATAGTATAAATTCTTCTATCGGCAGCCATCCGCGATTTTGAGACGCGCTTGGCCACTACTACTACTACTACTACTACGACTACTACAACTACTACTATAGTTGTCCATCGCTCGTAATGCCGGCGGCTGAGTGAGGCTGTCTGCATCAGCGCTGGCCGGCTGATTTAGAGTGAACCCCAAGACCCCCGTCCCCAAGAGGACGGTGATGGCAGCGGCGGAGGCGGAGGCGGCGGCGGTGATGGTATGGCTGAAAGGAGAGGTAGAACTAGTAGTAGCAGTAGTATTAGTAGATACCTTGTAGCAGTAGTAGACTGTCTACTATTTTTAGGCAGCCGAACACCGAAGCTCTGAGACAGAGCAATTTCTGAAGCGATCAACCAATGCTCCTCCGTTGCTCGTTGGTTGTTCGTTACGATCAAACGACCGCGGTCATATGCATTGGCGGCACGCTAGCTAAAAGAAGAACCGGCCGGCCCGCTTTACGCAGTGTATGCTGACTTAAGGCAACTCACACAAGAGAAGAAACTAGCCTCAGCGCTTGGCGCTCGGTTGGCTCGAGGCTGCTGCCACTTCCTCGACGCGCATACGAAATCTGTCTCGCAATGCACTTATCGAGCGTATCAAACTTGTTCTCGACACGCTGGTACCCCCCCCCCCCCCTCGAGAGAGACGAGGTGGATGCATCAACGGACATTACTTCGCTGCAGTTCACGACTCGAACTGGTTGCAATGACGATTTCCACTATATATATATATATATATATATAATTGCCCAAGCAATGGTGGTTTATAACATATCGATGTAGCTTGTCGGAGACTATCTTACAAAATGCGCGATTGCAAGAGAAGAATCGGAAGAAAATTCTGTTTCGTTTGAAAGACATCCAACGTTGGCCAGCGAAAGGAAGATAGTCGTATTTAGAACACTTTGCAAAAACCGAGGTCCTGTAATGCCCAATTGTTTACTTTTTACCTTAGACACGTAAAAATTTTGCCATTGCGCTGATTAAACAAACGCCTTAAAAAATGTGCGCATTAAATTATTTATTAGCTGCTCCTGTATTGTCTGGTGTCGGTATCTTTTTAAAATATTTTTATGGGAGGTTTCGGGAGTGCATAATGCACTAGCATTGCTATCAGTTGTCAGTAACTAGTGTGGCACTTACAAACCCACTAAACCCGTCTTTCTCTCAGCCCATTTAGGCTCGGAATTGCGTAGCATTTCTTTGATAGTCTGACTGCCGTTAACGTCGCTTTCTGTTAACTTAAACTCTTTCAAACCATCGTCGATTTGCAACCAAAAGAATCCCAGTTAAATTTACATTCTCCTGAATTGTTTGTTTTATGAGTGTTTTCATGCCTTAGTTTTTGCAAACTGTTCTTAATGGGACGTTTCTTTTTTTCTTACTAGCTAACGTTAGATGTCTTTCAGGCATCGGACTACTTCGATTGTCACTCCTAAACAAGACATTCGTTCATCTCAAATTTATATTAAAAAATCGTATTTCCACTAGCGAAAGCTCTTTGATAGTGCCTAAGAATTTCTTTTGATGAAGAACTGATGGTATTTTCCTTGGGTAAGGTACAAATGTTAGGAAAGACAGGACAGGCTTTGTTTATATTAAAAAGCAACGGCTTTCTGTGTTCTGCCCTATAAAATATCAGAAGATACAATTTTCTCTTTATACTCCTGTCTAGAAAATTCTTAGCTTCCAAACTGTTTAGATGTCAGGCTCTGGCATGACTCTAAACAGTTAACAAACAAACAACAAATATCCTAAAAAAAACAAAGATTGCTTTCCATGGTGGTAAAATATGAACATAATTTTACGTATGTGTATGCCCTAGAAAGCGTTTAACTTTAATGTCCACTATAATTAGCGTTCATGCTATATGCTGTGAAAAAAATCTCGCCTAGAGCATTTGCCAGATCTGACAAGGTTCAACGTTTTACCGGTAAAAGCTATGCACGTATATGTATGAAAACGTAGCTCTATGGAATTTTGCTATCTCGTAGCCATCCAAGATGGCCCTTGCATATACAAGCTTAGGTCGAATTTTACCACGATTTATATACAGCAGCCTCATGTTCATAATAACATTTAGCTTTACCGCTGATTGACCTTGAGACTACTTAAGTGCCCGTAAATGTAGAAGACAAATGTGAACGCATTTCGGTAACGTAACTTGTGTCTTTACAAATACAGATTCACACCTTAGTTTACTATCCTAACAATTCCTTGTGATAAGACAGTTCTCTCACACACTAAAACTGTTTGTGGTATTCGTCGGATTAAGTGGTTCAATTGTTAGCAGTAGACAATCAAGACTGTCCTAGATGTGGTCACGTAGTGGGCTTAAGGAGAGTGCACACTTTTATTTCGAGCGTTACTGTTTTCCCTTCATTTATGATTATATAAAATACAACGATTGTAGCAAATAAAACTAGTGGCACATCATTTCCTTTTTGAGTGGAGTTCATCTTTGGCAGCGGCATTAAGGCATGCCTACAACGCTTCTATAGAATGTGTTGACAATTTCCTAGCGTTCTTGGGTTTTTGTGTCGATCGTTGAAAGGCAATCCGGTTACCTCTCGCATCTTTGACGTTAAAATTTCGGCAACCATTTCTGTATCATACGTTTTTAGAATTTTAAAGCCGTACCCTACATATATATTCTTCTATGCTGTTACCGGAGTCCTTTGTAGAAGTGGTACTTATTGCATGAAGATAGCGCCGAAGATCATTTTTTGCTTGTTTGTAACCAAACATGCACATGCACCTTTCAGAAAAGGCGGTTTAGCTACTTCAAATATTTTTTTAGATATAACACATTGACTTCAGTGCTATACATACCGGATTAGTTGCGCTCAAAGCTTCACGTGTTCCGATACAAATCCCTGGTGGACAGTTATGGTCAACAGTGTATACAGGCGTTAGATTGGTGTAGATATATATATCTACAAATAGAAAGGCTGACGCAGGAGGAGGAATAGGCCTGACAGGAAGGAGTTGGTAATGCCCTTAGGCCTAGGCGGCGAAGAAAATCCGCATGCGTGCTTTAGCCGGTTCAAGGGACAGAGTGCTGGGAAAAGGAGACCGATCACATTAGCCCTGTTCACCGTTGAGACGGGATAGTGCATAGCAATATCAGGGTATTGATATATAACTGTAACCGTGTTTACCGAAGGATATGTTCCACCTCCAAAAATGGGTGTCACGGAGGAGACTGAATAAAATCGTGCGTAGACATAGCGTGCATAGGTTATTATCGCCTAGTTTATAAACAGAAAACTATGGGGCGTCTTATTGCCGAACAAACGACGACAAGCCAGGCGCCGCATGTGATGAAAACGGCGACTTTAACCGTGATATTGTGATATCGCAGATCCGTTGCCATGTTCATAGCGCCAACACAGGTCGGTTTGGGGGTTCGCCAGTATGAAGCATCGACTGGGCGAGAAAAGATGAGGGAGTTAGACACACCGCTCTGTCAAAGAGAGACCACCATTACGGCTATTCGGTTGACTCACTTCTCGATACCGAGGCTACGCATCGTTACCAGCATGCCTAGCTGTCGCGCTGTTGGATTCCATCCTTGTCTTGCAGCAGCAGCAGCAGAAAAAGGAGAAGTATCTCCGTCGGTCCGGAAGCAGAGGCAGGAGTCTTGTCATGCTCCTGCTGACCATGAAGGGTTCGTTCAGTGAATAGAAGCACGTAAAGTAAAGAAACACAGAAATAGAAAGATAAAGGGAGATATATATATATATATAGAGAGAGAGAGAGTACAAATCATGGTTGACAAGCTAGGCATCGGCAGGTCCATTTCAGTAGATACAGGAAGATATAGGAAACAAGAAAACAGAAGACAGAGGTAGAAAGGGGGCGGAGAGAGAACGGGGCCGGTTGTACTGAACTAGGAAAAGGAACGACGTGGGAAGGAACAATGCAAATACACGTGAAAGCAGCGGGAGTAGATCGATGGTGGGTGGAGATGTTCGTCGAAACGGAGCGAGAAAGACTGCACATAGGGACAATCGAGAATCGGCACTAGCATTATAAAGAGCACTCAAAGGGAGGAAGTGATAGAGAAAAGCATGGAGAAGGATCTAGATGCAGATCATAAGCCTTAGGATCCATCTGCCAAACACCTTCGGTATACGCCTCTTTACGCCTCGTATGTCGTGCCAGGCGGCCTTAGTCGGGATCTCTGCGCAGAAAACGGCGAGTCCTCTAACAGAGAGATTTCCTCTGCCCCACCGTTTGCCCTTTCCACAGCTCCATCAAAGTGCTGGGGATTGTTAAGCAATAGATGCATGAACGCGCCTAATGAAAGACATGCATTCACACATAGACACAAATCGATATTGTGTATAGCATTTGTAAAGTGTTCGACTTTAACAACACAGCTAAACACATATGAACTGGAATGGTTCAGGAAACGTTTTTTGACGCGTTGTCTAGTATCGAAACTCGAATCCATGACTTAGCACAGAAAATGGTTAGGCAGCTTTAATGGATAGTACTTTCAAACCCTGCAGGATGAATTATCGATTTCCAGGAACATTAAATTGTTTTCGTAAAGGTATGCTTTGGGTTTATGTAACGTGAGCTTAAATTCAGCTATTCTTTAATACGACGAACCACAGTCTAGGATGACCAGTTTATTAGCGACGTCAAATACGCTGGTATCGTGAATGTGGACGTAATGGTTTTCACCATGACCGTACCATATCATGCGTTGTTTATATGGCAGCTATAACATCATAAATCGTTTCGCATACTGCTGGTGAATACCTATCCTGCGGCAAGCGGTCACGTTTTGACACTGTACAGCCATAGCTACTGTCGTAAGTATGTGCAGGGCATTAAACTGGGTAGCACTAAGTCGGCATCGTTTGCAACTGACCGTCTCCGGGGTCTGCTTGCTCTATTATTTGTTGAAGGTTGATTGCTGTTCTGTCCGTTAACTAGCTAGAACTGAGAAGCGAAGTAAAGTAAGACTACTGCTAGATCATCTCTAGCCAAATAATGCCATGTAATAACTGTGCACGCAGAGCGGGGCAACTACGAGGCAGTTTCGGGCAGTTTGAAACAAACCGCAAACAGAAGCAGAAAAGGTCTGTAGCAGCAATTCTGTTGACCGTAGTCGAGTCACAGAATTGCGAAAGTCGGCATTTGTCATCTAGATCAGAGTAGTAGGTAGCCTTAGTTTGGTAGGGCTCGCTTGAACAGTAGTCGCAATGACAGCTGTAGCTGTTCATTGTCACGTCATCCTGAAGCATCAACATCACCCACCCGCACAAACGCGTGTGTTTGGGTGTACTGCGGTAAAGGTACCCGTGGTGCCCTCTGGTGAGCTTTTGACGCAGCTCGCAGCGAGCGTCATTCGCCGCCTGCAGAAAAATCCACACACAACCAGATACACATATATGTACACGCCACAAAGACACGCGCTTTGTGGCGCGGAAAGGGCGGACGCTTCAAGTCGCCGGTGATATAGCGGTGTTACCACTACTACGACTATTGCTGCTGCTGCTGCCGAGGTAGAGAAGGGAGCGGGTACGCCCGCGAAAGCGAGCAGGGGCGCGCTGGGGCCTAATACGCAGGGCTTGGCTTGGGGCTATGTAGCGAGAGCGGGAAAGAGAGAGAGAGATCGGAAAAGAGGAAGAGAGAGAGGGAGAGATAAGGAAAGATAAACAGAGTTAGAGAGAGAAAATAAGAGGGAGAATGAGAAGTGGAGCAAAAAAAGAGAGCGTACAGATGGAACCAGGAACAGGGAGCGGCAGATTCCCAAGATGAGCTGAGATGCGGAGAGAGAGAGAGAGGAGCGGGGTCGTTATGTAGATGGAGGCGGATTCTTGTGGGGTCTTTGTGCGACCGACCCAACGGGGGTCGAGAGTGTGACTGTTGTTCGGGCTGGGTAATCGGGGGGTGATCTGAAACGATGCTTGGCGGACGGTGCAGGACGAGTGCTGCTGCAGCAGCTACAGCAGCAGCAGCAGCCAATGGCTGAAAGCCGGACGCGGACAGATTTGGAAACGGATGAACGCAAGAAGGAGGAATGAACCACTACAGCGATGTGCATGGGAAGGGACGAGATAGTAAGTGGCCTAGCGCTCCAGGACCAGTGTGCGCGCTCCTGGGGTGGCCGATGTTATTGTGTTGTCGTCGTTGTTGTTGTTGTCGTCGTCGGCGGCGTCGAGGAGAAGGAAGAGGAAAATGTGTAGGGAGAGAGTGTACCTAAGTAAGACGCTTGCGGCTAGCTGCGGCAACGATGACGACAGGGCCGGCGGTGGTAGCAGCACCAGCAGCCAGGGCGCCGCTTCAGACGTCGCAGCCACGGAGCCGATCTGTCCAATGTACATTGTATGTCTGTGTGTCTGTTACCAAGGTAGGCGCGAGCCGCATGGTAACAGAAGGTGCCCCACGTGTGGCACGGGGGTACCTTACTCTTGCCAGCCAAACAGCCGATCCTATAGACCACTGTTGCTGCTACTACTGCTGTTAATGTTGTTACTATTGTTGTCTCCGTTGTTGTTGCTGCTGTTCGCTTGAGCTGTTATTGTTACTATTGTTACTTTTGTTTTCACTGCTGTTAGTTCCTTTAGTTGTTGTTATTATTATTAATATTACCTCAGTCGCTGCTGCTGTTGTACTCAATTGGCGGCGCCAAATATGCGCTTCCCCAACTGAAGGGCAGCAAACCTGGGCAGACCTCGTTGTCCTATCATGAGGATGAGACAATCAAAAATATCTGCCGAAGACCGATGTTTGTCTTTTTAATTTTCTTACATTCTTCTTGCATGTTTTTTTGTTTTTAAGTTTGTTGTTCATCCGTGATGCACTTGAAAATGACAACATACGTCGAAACGTGAACAATTTCTCATCACGCAAGTAACTATTGGGTTAAATAGTTAAATGTATGATTATAATTTGGCCTGCCCCGTCCTTCGCATACATGCGACACTCCTTAACACGCGAGCGCACGACCCAACTGATGATTCTTGACAAACGTACAGCAGACCCATTTTAAGGCTTTATATACATATATCCCCTGAATTAAACGTTTTATCATCCTGACGATGTTGGCATATGAAGATATGCATTTTATAAGTAGAAATCTAAATGTACATATGTGTATACTCACCAAATGTCAGCTTATAGGACATAACTAGGTATAATGACATAATAAAGTGTGAAATAAATTGAATTGAATATATCCTCTGAAATTGCCTCATTTAAATATACATTCTGCATCAAAAGCTCGTGCCGTCGGTGTACGGTCATCTCCTATGATATATATATATATCGATCAACCGGCAAAGGCTGTCATTGGATACACAACGCGGTAACTCCACGGCGGTGCTTAGCATCTTATTCAGATAGTCGACACCAGACCTAGGGCTGAGGTAGTTTGTCATCAGTTTTACTAGGGAGCAATTGTTTACACCTCATTATAAGTTAAACAAATGTCAAACCTATGTATATATATCTATATAATTCCGTTCCACCCGCTTAACTCTTTACAGACTTAAATGCGATGCTTTCCAAATAGACATTGTCATGCCCACTTCTGTTAAACCGTGTTTGCTGTTTTTCTGCTCTCTATTCGGTTGCTCCTGGTTTATAGGAGTGGCTTTCTGCGCTTCTCTAACCTGTCGTTTCTCCAAAAATCTCTGCTCGCTTGTCTGTGACGCTTTGTCGACTTTTCGCTTTCTCACTCCTGTTTTGAGCTTACTACAGGCGTCGGGTACCTCAGATTTTGCTTTCTCTCCTAGGCCGCTGTAGCGACGCCTGTTTCTTATCGCTGTCTTTGTCGCTAATTTCGTCGTCCCTTGCAGCTCCTTTGACTCCCTTCCCCAGCCCACTTCTGCCTCTGGCGGTCCGGGTCTGAGTTGTTCTTAACAGTTGTCACCGTTTATTTACTTTGTCTCTATCCTTCTTTTAGTTATATTCCCAACCTCGCGTGTATACCCACCTATCCGCGCCTGCACATCTGGCGTCTTTGTACGCCTTCTGTTCACACCAATTTAGTTGCCGTATTATTTTGGGTTATCTTCTATTTGCTTTCATTTTCTCTCGCTTTATTTCTCTCTCTCTCTGGTTCTCTATGCATCTTTCTATTTTCCCTTTCAATCTACGGCTGTTCTCCTTGTTGTACTTGTATCTCTTTGCTTACGCGTTTTATCCATCAGACATTGGTAGTACTTCGCTACGGAGCGACTACTAAGGAGACGGCGGAGCTCAATGTCGCTAGGGAAGGAAGCCCAAGGAGCGCAGCAGCCATCACTGGAAGCAGCAGCGGGAGCAACCTCTGCCCCTCACGCGCCCGAGCCCCCGATTAGAATAGATGAATGGCGTAAATTACCGCAAACGTGCGCAATCTCCTCCGTTCGGCCAAACAGTCCCCCAGAAGCTACCCAGAAGCCAGCCAGCCAGCCAAAAGGCTGCACCTTCACGCCGCATCAGATCAGCGAAAGGCGCGCGACGAGCGAGCGAAATCGATAGACTCATCCACGGGTCTGGGTCACCTCCAGGGCTGTCGTCGTCGTCGTCGCCGTCGTGTGGGGGGTATTCTACCTCTGCACAATTCGACAATACCGGCAGGCCATCCTCCTGTTCAGGCATCCGTCTATCCATCCATCCATTAATCGATCCATTCATCTAACCATTGCTATGCCCCCGAAACGTTTCCAATGGGCAAGAGGTAGAAGAGAAGGTAGACGTGGCCCGAGAGGCCGATAGAGAGGAGAATCATCGAGACGCAAACAGTTCTCGAACGCCGCCGCAGCCGCCGCCGCCGATGTTGTCTCTTCGCCTTCTCCTTTCAATTGGTGCTAGCAGGGGGAAATGGCCAACGGCCGGCGGGCGGCCAGCACCAGCGCGCGCCCCCAATACCAATTCCAACAAGCCGGGCACGGGCACGTTGTACCTGCCACCCTTTTCTCGTGCTCCTTATCCTTGTCATCAGAACGTCGGCGTTGTCGCCGCCACCCCCCGTTTAGCTCCCTCTCTCTCTTCTCTCTCTCTCTCGGGGGATAGATCTCTACGTGGGGCAGCGATCTCCATTAAGCAAAATTGATTACGCCCACTGCTCACGTGCCCGGTCGGTCATGTGCCCGGTCAATAGAGGCCGGTTGAGGTAGCGGCGTTCAAGCCAAAGGTAGGTTGGTTCTTTCGTTGATTCTCGTCGTCGTCGTCGTCTTCGCCGTCGTTGTCGCCAATCATCACCGTGATCATCACTGCATGGCTGCAATCGTTCTCATCGGCGGGCCACACGAAGTGACGATGGCCGATAGGAACTACGCGTCGCGTAACGCTGCGCGCCGAAGTATCGCGCCACGGAATGAGGTCTAGTCGAGCTAGCTACCCCGACTGTGCCGAGTTCCGGGGGTTCCGTCCACCGTTGATCGTATTTACGGGGCTGGCATGGCTCACTCATCCCACTCATTCGCTCTCTCTCTCTCTCTCCTCTCTCTCTCTTTCTCTGAACGGCTTCTACTACAACTAGAACTGCTACTAGAGCTACCCCTTGCGATGGCTACAGTCGGTGTCCGCTAACGCCCTTTGCCTAGTAGAATGACAGACATTCTGCGTGAGCTGAATACCGACAGACAAATAGCTTCCTCGGTTTGTGCATATTGACGTATATATACATATAGATAATTTTTTCCCTATATGTGCGTACAGTGCACAAACCGAGGAAGCGATATATATATATATATATATATATATAATATATATATATATATATATATATATATATATGTGTGATTGCGTAAATATGTGCACAGGTGCACAAACCGGGGGAGCTATGTATATAAACTCGTATATACAGCGGCGGCTAGACGAGGACAAACCTTGGCGGGCTGCTTAATCGTGTCCGTCATATATTCATGCATTTTGTCTGGTATCCAAAAAGAGGCTGTGTCCAGTACAATGTTAGCAAACACCGGCCATGACCGACCGAGCAACTGCCTTCAACGATACTCAGCAAAAATGAGCTATTGTTGTTGGTCTTCGCGCCGAACGGACCGCTAATGAGATTATAAAGTCCCTTCGTTTTCCGAAAGCGACATCTTACACACGGAAGAAGCAGAACCGGAGTTCTACGCAGCACAACGGGAGTTTCATTATAGAGTAGGTTTTGTGATGACCCCACAGCGAAGTGAGACAGTGCAAACGTACATTTTGGACGATCCTTGTACTTCGGTGCATGCTTTAAACTGTTTTAAATTTGATCGCGGACCATTCGAATTACTCACGAAAACCTTGGGTATCAGTTTTGTGCCGCAAAACTAAGACAGATTCTCTCTCTGAAACCCATAGAGCAAACAAAGTTGCTCGATGTCGGGTGCTCCTGGGTGTCTTTTAGCCCTATGTAGGGGGTCGTGTTCTATTTTCTTTGACGGGAAGATATTCACTTTACAGTCACCGGGCGAAGTGACCCGCGATCGCCCACGATCCACAAAGATGCCCCCATTGCGGTACGGAGCAAGTTTCCAGTTTATATGCATGTTGTCCAGAAAAGGAGACGTGATGACACTATATATTTTTTTAAAAAGCCAAAGAGTGACATAGAAGTTTACTGCGAACTGTAATGGAACCGTGGATAAGCTTCATGTTTAGTTTTTTTTTTATGTAATACGTGCTTAAGCAAGACGGCTTACTCGCAAATGCCAGCCGTTTGATACAGAAATGGCTGGCGGAGCATTTGAGCAGATTCGGGAAAGCACGGACTCCCAGCAGTCTAGATTTAAATTCTCTGGACTACTATCTGAAAAGCTCTCTGTCTGCGTTCAGCAAACTCTACTTATACGGCGATGGTACAGTTTGAAACATTGGCAGTGCAACATGTGTTTACGTGCATTTATAGGCGTGCTCTTTATATATATTTATATTTATGTACATATATATATACGTTGAGTATGGGTTGTGTGATTTTGACACGGTACATAATAAGTAGATTCCAGACACCTTTTTATTCATTCAACGCAGCGTTTATTACTAAAGGTACTTTACAAAAAAAACATACGCGCATATATATATATATATATATATATGACATTAACTTCTCGTAGTGCTTATAGTGTACAGTATACACCAAGGCATCTCAGCTCACGAGATAATTATACAACATTTAGTATATGCAGACATGCGTATATACATGTATGCAGACACTTTGGGTTTCTATTCGAAGGCGTACTTTTAGTGAAATGACCATTATATATTAGGCTGTATTGGAAGTATAGCAGGCAGTATGTGAAATGACAACGATCATTTAAGCTGCCGACTGACTCCGCCAGGGCGCGGACCCAATGCCGATGGCCACGCCGGGGTATTTCTGGCGGTGGTGGCGGCGGGTGGCGCTCCGAAGCGTCGATTCCAAACGGCCAAAAGAACGGAGTAGTGGAGAGCACGGTGCGGAAGCGGCCTGAGGATCGCCTCCGCTGCAGAGCGGGGGGGGGGGGGGGGCTCAGCAGACGAGAGTCCGCTGGGATTTTCGCGGCACAAAAATTGTTCGTCGACGTAGCAGCGATGGGGTGCAGTGTAGGTGGAAGCTGCTAGGTAGTCAGGCCTCGGTCCGCAGTGGTTGATGGTAGATGTCTTGCTGGTATTACTGCCCTACAGAGAGACCGTGCGAGAGAGATAGAGAGAGGGAGGGAGGAGAGAACAGACGGACTTACTGAGTGATAGCAGGACATGGACAGGACTCGCCTGTGCAGGTCGGTCGTTGACGCTGAGCTCAGCGGCAGGGTACCGGCGGCGGCGGCATAAAGCGGAGTGTCCTTTCGCCGGTTTTCAGCTGTGACAACGACGACGACGACGACAACATTGGCGCTATCGGCTTCGGCCTGCCACCGACTCTGCCACCACCTGGTGATCGATGAGCTCCGCAACTTCACTTAAATCACACTTAATCACGAATTTAACCTTTAATGATCGACTTTTACTTGAGCCGCTCGCCTGACGCCCGGGCCCGCGCGGGCGCACGTTGAGCGGGCGAACGAACGGGCCAGTGGACAGCGGGGGCAACCGGTGAGCGCCAGGCCGCTAGGAAGTCGACGGGGAGAAGGACGGGGGGAGGGGGAGGGGGCAAACAGTTCTCCCAACGAAGTTCGCCTAAGGAAGAAAGCATGTGGAAGTACGTGAAGTAAGAAATCGAGGAAAACAGCGAAACAGGCGCGGGAAAATGAAAAGGAAACAACGCAAAGGTGAAGAAGACGCACAGAGAGAAGGAAAGATCAGGAAATAAAAAACAGGGAAGAGTGTGTGTGTGTGTGAGCGTGAGAGAGAGGGAAATGTGAGAAAATTAAGAGAGGCCGACAATGATGAAACGCCGAAGAGAACAAGTTTGTCACTGCGGACAGTGTGGATGGGGTAGAAAGTGGATGAAGAGGATTAAGCGAAGGGCAATGATAAAGATCGCAGTGCGAATGGAGGAAGGTTCAGAGGAAACGAAAGCGAGAGTGAGAGAAGAAAAAGAGAAAGGAGAAGAATTGTCGACAAGCCAGCGTGCCGACCGGCCCATCAAGCCTTCGCTAACCTCATCAACGCGGTGGCGACAACGCTAATGGGAATTCCAATTGCGAGAGTGCTTTGCAGTTAATGCCATCTGGGTTTCAACCGCTATATATATATATATATATTTTATACAGGGTCTCCCAGAGTTTGTCCAACAAACTTTGGGGTCTAGTGCAATTCGACAAAAAAAGTTTTTTTTTTCCAATGAAACAAGAGGTGGAAATGCTTTATTTTGAAGTGAGAGCGAAACCAAAAATTGTCGTACCTTTTTATCCTGACATAAGTTCACAAAATCTGCGATTTCGAAAGCCTCAGTCATCCTATCGACAAACCAATCATACCTGCGTGTTCATTTTGCATGTGTTGAGTTGATTCTTCGTCAGCTCAGAGCAGAGCAAATGTTGAATTGAAGATAAATCATAAGAAATTAAGTTCTTTGCAATTCTTCTCTCTTTCTCAATCTCTGCAAGTAGACAGCGATCCTGTCACATCAGATTGGAGTGGCTGCAAAAGGCGGCGCAGACGCACTCGTATATGCTACATGCGCTCTCTTGAAGACTGAGGGCTAAGTAAGGGTTCTGGTCAAACTTGATTTCTGCAATGCACTTAATACGTTAAGAAGGGACAGTTTACTAGATGCAGTGATGACGAAAAGTCCAGAGTTTTTGCCTATGGACTGGCGAAGCTACAGAGATTCCTCACTGACCGTGAAGCACAACTTCAACATTGCGTTCGGAAGCAGACATTCAGCAGGGTGATTCGCTAGGTCCTGCTCTATTCAGTCTCGGTATATCAGATCTAGTATAGCAATTACAGAGCCCTTTCAACGTGTGGTATCTAGATGACGCCACGCTTGCCGGCCCTGCGAGTATCGTCGCGACAGATTTAGGAAGAATGCTGCAGTTCAAAGAAGATGGGAGACTGACACTAAGTACTTCAAAATATGAGATAGCTGCTGTCGGGGGCTCGCTTCAGGAAAGAGAGGAAGCAATTCAGGAGGTCACAAAAATATCACGCGTGTAGAGCTTAACAAGTTAGATGTTTACGTGGCCCCCGTGAAGCGAAACAGAACTTCGCATGTACTCTCTATGAAAAAAGGTGTCTTCACCAAAATTCGTCCTCGACTGACAAGCATGCATACTCAGGGTGCTCCGTGCATTTGGAAATGTAGCCTGGGATCATCAAGATTTAACTTCACACTGCGTACATATCCTGCCTTGGTTTGCCCTGAAGAATTAATTGCGTATGATGACGTCAACGGAGACATACTTAGTGAAGTCCTAAACGTCTTTTTAGAAAAGCACGCCTGGTAGAAGGTAGGTCTTCCGATACGTGACGGTTGTCTGGGAATAAGAAGTGTTATGGACCTAGCTCCTGTCTGCTACGCTGCTCGCATCCAGTAAGCTGGTCGTTATCGTAAGCGTTTTTTGTCGGAGGTTGCTCAGGAAACTAGATGGAAAGTATTTCGGTTTCGTCTTCCGGTTGAAGTTTCCAACTAATTTGACTACCCATTTTTACCTAATTAGGTAACACCTAGTCCATTTTAGCCATTTGCGCTAAAAATGCATTGTGTTTAGAAAACTAGAAACCACCTACCGCAAACGTGGCTTTGGCGTAGTTGTCTACTACTACCAAAGCCTACACAGGAGCGATTTAGACGAGGTTAAAATAAGAATTGAAAATATTTTTGTTTGACGGGAACAGAGTTGATATGCTCAAAACGGTGTAATGGGAAGTTAAACTATACAACATTCTGTTTAGTCCTTGTTGCATGACCCCATAACGTATCTAACATATATATATATATACTTGTATATGTGTGTTTACATTCATATATAGCGTGCGCTTTTTGTCAGCATCGTTGATGTCATTAGGCAAGAGAACATACACGTAAATGAACGGCCTAATAAGACCAGCAGCGAGTTGAAGACTGGCTGGTGCCAAATTCGCTCATCGCGGAGGCAGAGCAGCAGGAACGAATAGAAGAAGCAAATATATGATCGATATGACAACGGCACCGGCGGCAGTGTAGGATCTCATGCCATTTCATGGCTTCCGTTCTTCCATTTGGCCAATGAAAAATAAAGCGGCGGATAGATGAAGCCCTAGCGGCAGTAGCAGCAGTCGTGGTCTCGTGTTTTTCACGCCTCAATCTGCGGCCCCAACACATTTCGGTTGGTGGGGCCTCTACCCCCCACTTTACTCCCCCCCCGCACACCCCTTCCTGCCACCTTTGCCCGGTCCCCCGAGGGTCGCCTCGAGCTCGAGTTGGTTCTCGATTCCTTCGTTCATCGCCATCGTCGTCGAATCACGTCGTGCACTGCTCGCGAAGTAAGCCGTAGTGTCGTACTGACGAGAGCAACGGCCCAGGCGGCCACAGACGGACTCTTCTAGTCCCACGACGACGACGACAACCCCACTCCGCCCCCTTAGAACTAGTAGCTAAATTATATACAGCCCAACCGTGTAGACCGCCGCCTTGCGGTGGCGACGTCAACGGCGTCGCGAGTCGGTGGCAAAACCCCTTAGACGGCCGCGCTGCAGTGCAGATTATAAAACACCATGCGAACATTTTTCTGCGGGCGGGTAGTAACGACGTTTGCCAAACGTCATCTGCATATATATTCGAGCGGCTGCATGCGTAGCACGAGGATAGGACTCAAGCGGGAATATGAACAAGATAGGGGAAACAAGAAAAGACGGAGGAGAGAGGATGAAGAGGGAAACGGGAAAACGACGGCGCAAGGGAAGAATAACATGGTGATGATGAGAGTCAAGGAAAATAAGAAGATTATGAAGAACAAACAGACAAAGAATCATGTAAAGAAAGACAAACGAAAAAGGATGAAGCAACGCGGGGGAAAAGAAGAAGGTGAAAAAGAGAAATAAGGTGAATAGAGAGAGGAATAAGAAAATCTAAAAGAGGAATATAAAGGAAGAGGAGAGAATAAAATACAGATGATAAAAAGGAAGAAGGAGAGAGGAAAAGGAGAACGTAAGAGGTAGAGAAGGAATAGATGCAAAATAAGAAGAAGATAGATACGAAAAAGAAGAATACAGAAAACCAGAAGGAGATAGAGCAAACAGAAAAAAATAAGAAGATAACGAACACGTTAGGAGAAAGAGGCAAAAGGGAGGAAAAGGAAGGCCAAGATAATGGAGCAGATAAAATTGAAGGAAAATAAGCAACTAATTTAAATTAATATGACGAACATGCGGTAATGGAGAAAACAAAAAGCTAGGAAGGCAAAGGAAAAGAAGAAACAGAAGAAAAAAGACGGAAAAAATAACAGAAAAAAAACTTTAAAATGTCGGTATGGTGAAGATGTACGCGTCTATCTTTACCACGTGCTAAAGTCACGTTAGGTGCTTCCGCACGAACAGATGAATCAGTTTTACGCGAAACTGCGGTACACTCTTTGAACGTTCTGTAGCTACGATGTAAGATGGTACAAATGTCGCTGCCTCAGTTATGACGCTATTACAAGTGTCCACATTTAATTTATTTGGTAGTGATATACGTTCGTAGCGTTTTTCAGTGGGTTTTATTAGAACGAAAACAGTAGTTATAATAAAAAAATATCATTCGTATATTCTTCGTTGCTGTACAATCCCCTCTAACCTCTCAAACAATTTATTGATTCCGTTCTGCCAGAAATCGTTCGGTCTGGTGTCAAAGAAGTTGTTGAACCAGTTTCTGAGATCCACTTGCTCGTCAAAGGGCACTCCTCTCATACAATTCAACGTGTAGCGGAAAATCTGATAATTTTTTTAGGCCAGTTTACGAGTTGTTTAACGACCGTCCTCCTTTGAAAGCGCCTTGAGACGTTCTTCGTCGAATTCAGAAGGTTTTCCGCTGCGAGGCATATCGCTCAGGTCAAAGTTGCTTTTTTAGAACTTCGAAAACCGTGCTGTAGACTCGCCTAACATATCTTCTCCGCAACGTCGCAATAGACCCGAGCGGCTTCGGCAGCTTTTTGACCTCGAAGATATGCTAAGAAGAGCAGGTGTTGAAAATGCCTATTTTTGCCTCTTGGGTATTCCATTTCTAGGCTTAAGAATAAGAAAACATTCATTTATTAAACAAACAAAAAACAATACAGTTTTTTAGAGTCGGGAGAGCGTTTTAAAATACATAGAAACATTGTGCCAAACAACAAAATAGATCGTTGTAAAATAAAAGAAACACAAAACGCTACAAACCCATCGCACAACCTAATATATGAGCAGAGGCCACTCTCCTCTACCGGTTGTTACATCTACTTCATATTTTGCTCGAGGGTTCAATCTCTTTTCCCTGTTGCCTAGGGCGTTTGGAGGCTAGCGCTATCACAATTACGATTACTGCCACTAACAACGGCAAACAACTGTTCCGTGCTACTTCTGCAACAACGATAATAACAGCGACAACAACAATAACAATAGCAACAAAATAGTGGCTATAACAATAACAACAGCAACAATTGCCAAAACAACAACAACAGCAACAATTGCCAAAACAACAACAACGACCACTTCCATTTCTCAGGCCACGACATGAATAGTCTAACGTGGTTACAACCATAACTATGGCAGCCCGTACTACGAGGCTAACCGCGATCAACTCTGCCATGCAGGATGTCAAACACATGCATGATGGCGGTGGTGGTGGTGGTGTTGCAGCCACTCAAGGAGCCCCGATCGGACGTGTTGTTGTTGGGGTGGTTGCGGCTGGCTAGTGATTGGCCGACAATAAGGCTATCGCTGCTGATGAAGAGAGCTAGCAGAACCAGCCGCCTCGGGAGACGTATGGGCCATCCTCCTTTGCTCTCTCTCTCTCTCTTTCTCTCTCTCTCGAGATGTGTCTGCGAGGAGCGAAGACGGCTAGACGACGGATGGCTGTGGTCCAGTATGATGTGCGAGTACATGCAGATAGACAGAAACCCGTGAAAAGTTGAAGCCCCCGACCAGGTTGTTATTGTTGCTCCTGTTGTAGTAGTTGTTGCTGTTATTGTTGTCGTCGGGGACGACGATGGTGATAATGAAGTTGACGTTCGACCCTGATGGACGACAACAACAACAACAACAGCACCAGAAACAAAAACAACAACACCAGCAACAAAAACACCAGCAACAACAACAACAACACCAGCAACAACAACACCACCAGCAACAACAACAACAAAAACAACAACAACAACAACAACAAGAAAAACAACAACAACAACAACAACAGCAACAACAACAACAGCAACAACAACAACGATATCAGCAGCAGAAACACCAGTAGCAGCAACAACAAGGAGCGCGACGACCATGGCGATGATAATAAGGAGACCTTTGATCAGTTCAATGCTGTGGACGCCGATACGAACAATGATAACAACGACAACAACAGCAACAGCAACAACAACAACAACATTAACAACAGCAACAGCAACAACAAAACCAGCAACAATGGCGATTCTGCTGATGGTTCTGAAGATGATGAAGAATAGAATGCTTATGATGAGTATGGGCGAGAGCATACATCGCATTGAGCTAATCACCGTGTGGATGATGCACGATATGCTGTGGTGGTAGCAGATAAGGCAGCGTCGTTATCGGTCAGCGATGCTTTGCGGCATCTCCCGCCCGAAAGGTCGGCGGGCGTAGTTCGTACTCGATCGATCCACTAATTCAAGCGTTGGCGGAGCGCCTCGCTTGGCTTCAGACTATGTTAGCCTGCCATAGGTATCGCTATTAGGCCATACAATTAGCTGTAGTGAGCGTAGAAATCGAATGTTGTAGCAGTAGAAATGAAACTGAGTGAACTCATGAAACGATGTTAGCTAACAGCTATGGGCAGAGAAGACAAAATCAGGTTCCCCTCAGTTCGAGTAGATTCGTGTAGTCGTATCGTCTCTTTCCTACTTGCTCTACGCCATATCTGTCGATCGATTAACACGCGGATACACTGTTAATTTCATTGTCTATATTCATTGTAAGCACATATGTATGTCTAATTTAAATAAAATAATAAACAGAATTTTGTTACCAGATTATTGCTCGCTCGCTCATACAAAACATTTGTTATGAGTAAACTAATAATGGTTAAACACTAGTTTCTAAACATCGAGACAGTGCAGCTTGCAACATCTTGCATTTCTTTTGCACGCTGTAATGCTTAAAGGGCGTTTATATCGCTTTATATATATATATATATATATATATATATATATATTTATTTTTTTTAAATAACATACATATTTATTTAACATATATTAAGTACAAAAACATGTATATATAAATATGTATATATATATATATATATATATATATATTTATATATATAAAAAAAAATATATATATATATATATAGCTAACCATGTGATGGAGATTAACTTCGTCGAACTGTTTAAACGATCACGGTGAACTGCGAGCGAGGCATTCTAGCGATGGGATCTCGTCACTTGTACTCGGAGCTTTTAGCGGCGGAAACAAAGCCGAGCCGCACATCTAGCTACTACACTAGCCGGTGGTCAGTATCAGTCATATTAGATCAAGCGTGGATGTGTAGTTGGCTGTATTATTATTATTATTATTATTATTATTATTATTATTATTATTATTATTATTATTATTATTATTATTATTATTATTATTATTATTATTATTATTATCATCATCATCATCATCACGGCTCGATGATCATCTCGACTCGAGGCTCAAAAGCTCAGCCTGAGAACGCATCAGCGTACAGCAACTGTGGACAACGGACGCCACTGGAGTGGTCTCGGACGCGCGCCCGAAAATGTTGATCCTCTTATGTGTCCTTCTTACGGAGAAGAAGCCAAGCTGGCGTTTTTCAGGTCCATTTGCAGGCCGGGCGCGCAGTGGGCTTCCCAAGATTGCTGTGTGTAGATGCGGGTGTGGGTGAGGGTGTGTGTGCTCAAGTGAGTCTGCCCCCAAGTGCTGCCTACACGACATAAAAGCGAAAAGATAAAGACCGAGACGATAACGCACTGTGTTGTCGTCAAGTGACATTTTGTTCTAGTTTCGTGTAGTAATCACTCGTATACCTCGCTAGGATATGGATGGTTGTACTGAGCAAATATGACACAAACAAGAGGCCAACAATTATCATAGATCAGCCAGACGCGGACATCGTCATAACAACGAGGACGACGATAACAACAAAAAGATCACGAACATCAAGGGCAGCAGTAGTCACGTGAAAAACATAGCAAAAAATAAGTCGTACGGCTAACAGTTATGGTACTTTTAACCAACTGATTACGTAGAACACATTTACTGCAATAGTTACAATATAGAGAACAAAAAAGAAATGGTAGCAACAGCAACAGCAACAACAACAACAACAAAGAGATTCAACAATAACAATAATACTGCGGCAACAGCAGCAACAACAAAGAGATACAACAATAACAATAATACTGCGGCAACAGCAGCAACAACAACAACAACAAACAACAGTGGTATTAACAATCTTGGGGCGAGATACAAGCAACAGAAACAACACCAGCAACCTCAAGACCAAGAACACTTACTTGACTTGACTTTCCGCCAACTCCTTCGCCGCCTCTGTAGGATGCTATATATACGTTGTTGCGATCATAGCGGGGCTGTTTTCCTTCCATCTGGGTTGTGGGACTTGCCGGTCGTCCTTTGCACTTTGCAGCCGGCCTGTTTGCTGTCTGGCTGACATCATCCTCGACTCCCTGAGGAGATCAGTGGCTACGCTACATCGGAGGGCCGCTGAGCAGCAAAAGCAAACAACGCCCTACAAACATGACGGGTGTCCTGGAACGATTGATCTGGCCTGGACGGCGACCAACCAGTGAGCCAGGTTGCGAGCACCTCCACCGTCATCGTGTATCGACGTCGGCGTGTTCGACTGACTCCTCGCAAAGCCCCGATGACGCCGTGCATAGAGCGCCCTTCGACCACTGGTGCCGTCGGGGGTTGTTGTTTCTGTCCATCATCACTCTCATGATCACCGTCATCACTATCACCCCATCATGATCATCGTCATCACTATCACCCCATCATGATCATCGTCATTATCGTTACAATCCCAATCATCGTTGTCATCTGTCGTGCTTGCCCCACCACCCCCCCCCCCTCCCGAAGCAACGACGTTGCCAAGGGAGAGAGAGAGATTCTCTCTTTCTGACTATTGCTGTTTTCCACCATAAGGCGGGGCTCGCTAAGTACTGCCACAAATTGATAGAGGGAGATAAAAAGGGAAAGACAAAGCGAGAAAGAAAAAGAGAGAAAGAGAGAGAGAAAGAAAAGGGAAAGAGGAAGAAAAGAAGAAAGCTGCCGAATAGTCTATACATCGAATGTCCCCGGGGGTTCGCGAAGCCCTAGTCTCCGCCATCCAGTTGCACTGGCTTTCCGCCCAGTTACTAACGCTATTGTCGTTGTTGTCATCATCATCATCGTTATTGCTGCTGCTGCTACAATTGTGTTACTACAGTTGTTTTCTTACTACGATAACCATAGCACGGACTTCCAGCCCAGCAACCGCCGGCTGTCTAGCTGCGTCTATCTAAGACGTGTATCTTCACCTCGTGTGACGCGCAACGGGCCCCGTTAATATTTATGTCTTCGAGTTGCTGCTGTTTCCTCTCTCTCTCTCTTTCGCTCTCGCCCTCTCATCTCTCTCTCTCTAGCTATCTCGCTCTCTCTAGCTCTCTCGCTCTCTCTCTCCCTCTATATATAAATATATATATATATATATATATATATATATATGCCTTCCATCCCCCTCTCTCTCTCTCTCTCTCGCTAGTCTAGTTGCCATAGCGCTAGTAGTAAGTAATTGTAGTTGTGTGATCGAAACAGTAGTTGTATTCATTGTTATGATGACGACATATGATTTACGTTGTTGTTGTTGCCGTTGTTGCTGCTATTGCTGCCGTTGTTGTTGCTATTGCTGCCGTTGTTGTTGCTATTGCTGCCGTTGTTGCTACTGCAGCTAGCTGTTGTTGCTAATGCTGGCTGATGTGGCCGTCGCCGGCCGCTTCGTTTGTGAGGCACATTTCGTGAGCAAAGCGAATCTAGCGCCGGAGTCGGATCAAGCCGACCGTTCGTTCATTCGTCTGACCGCCCGTCCATTCGTCCGTTCAGACCCGTACAGAGCCAGCCGGAACCACACGACGAGTAAATCCATGAATGAATTGTCCATAAATTGTCTTGCACAATAAATTCGTAAGTGACAGCTGTTATTAACGTGGCAGTCGCGCTACAATCAGCACTGTTGTTGTAAGGGAATCGTTGGCCATGCTGACACCACTCCTACTTCAATTGGCTAAATTTGGACTACTGGTCGAGTCCGGTGGCGTGGTGGATTCCGCCTGCGCCTTGCAACCGGAGGAGACACATAGGTACTGCACGGGTTCGAGCCCCCCTGTTGCACATTTTTATTTATGAGGGTCCGTCTATGAAGCAATGCGAAAAGCAGTCCCATGAACATCAAATCTTGGCTAAGGGTCAGCCCGAAAAGATCTTTTTTAGATGTGGATCACTGGAAAGTGCATGGCTGTATTTTGAGCGCCGTTTTGACTAGCTTGATCTTGGCCAAACGACAGGATGCAGTCCTGTGTGAGTTCAGGCATGAACTTCACGACCACGTGTAGCTCAGCACGACAGTAATTACACAGTCACGGTAATGCTCTTTAAAACGTATGATATCGTCTAACAACAACGCTAAATTTTAAATTACGAGAGCAATCCTGTGGGCCAGTCAACAGTGTCATAACTTTTGTAGCTATACTACTATTATTGCTATTATTTTCTAAACAACCGTGATCGGTTTCTACCGATCAATAGTGCATAAATGGAATACTTGTATAAATATTAGAACGTATTCGTGTTGTTATTACTGTTATTATTATTATTAAACAATACTGGTACTAGTATTGTTACTGGTTTTATTACTGTTATGACTATTAAATATTATTAAACTATATATATTATAATTATACTGTTACTGGTTGTTATTACTGTTATTATTAAACAATATTGTTACTGGTATTGATTTTACTATGAAGAGGCTGCGCGACTACCCTCATCCAACGCAACGTGGTTACATAACCAACGCTAGACTAATTGAATGAGGCTGCCGATATACGCTATTATTCCTCGAGAAGAGATTACCTCATTCTAGAGTTTGCCTTTACAGATCTGTTCAACACAGTTCCAGTATAGCCACCATGCATTTATGTCTAAATATACATGAACGAGAAGCCCGGTTTGCGGAAGTCTCACGAAGCCGTACCCGAACCATTGCACCGGCAATTGATTGATGATGCCATCATTATTATCAACTCTCTCTGTATTTTATCTCTAATATATGTATATATATATATATATATATATATATATATATATATATATGGCAAATTGGTAAATATGAACTATATATATATATATATACAGCGTGTTTTATTTTTTTTAATTACGTTAGTGAGCTTTACGAAGTGCCTAGAGTCACTTCGGAAATGTCTACGAAGACAACTACCGATGCACGATGTACCATTGTGGCACTGCCAGCAGGCTACCAGCCAACGACGCTGCGTCGCTGAGAGCAGGCATCTGAAGGGGGAAGTCTCTCAGCGGGACATTCAGTCATCAAACGCGCCTTCAATGAGTCTGTGGTGGACGACGAGAAGTTCGTTGGCGAGAGTTCGAGGTTCCCATGCGCTGTCACGCTGACAAGTCATCGTATTCACCGTATCACAACCCACGGTGGCGGCCATGGCTATGAATTGCATTGCGTAAGTTAGTGTGCCTGTCCGTTCGCTGTATGCCAGATTTTAAGGTGCAAGTGTTTTCATTAAAAATAGTAGCAATGGTAATGTGAGTTTATGTGAGAAATGAATGTTTAATGTGAGAAATGAAGCAGTTGCCATCACTAGAATAGTAGGGATTATGAAATATGGAGGATATTTTTTGACATTCCATCTTCTTATCGGTATTCGGCTCTTGAAGATACTATAGTTTTTCGGTATTAAACTTTATACTTGTTTGAATAGTTTGAACGTCTGAGGCGGACGGATCGCTATAAGTGTTAGCTATTGTGAATCACAATTAAGCTAGCCATGTAACTACTGTATTAAGTCATCAAGCGTTGAATATCTCGTTTAAACGCACGATTCCGAGCACGGTCACGCACAACTCTCCTATAACGTCCCCCGTAAAGAACGCTTCTAGCTCGTGTAGCTTTCAATACATACCCTTTAGCATATACGTTTATATATGTATACATATACAGACATACATGTGCATCATTGTATGCATTTGCGTAATTGTAAACACAAACAAATATTGTGTCAGTATAACATAAGATATATGTGTTCAGATCACAAAATAAATATAACAATCGTCAAAAAAACTTTTTGGTGTAGTTTTTTGTGGCCAATATCCATATACCAGGGTTGGGTTTTCCGCCGTGCTTAATAGAGAAACTGGTGCACCATATGTTCCATTGTGGCAGTGCAGGATAGCCAACTCGTCGTTGTTTATTAACGGTAAAATCAAGTTTGCAAGCCATAAACATTTCCTAAACAGGCCTTCTAGCTATGCATATCAAACATATCAAGATTCTAGCCCAATGAATCCTAGCTTAAGTCCAGTGTGCCAATATGGTTTATTACGACTTTCAGATCCGACTTAATAATTTGAGAAGTCGCCTCTCGGTACCTCAAAGCTGTCGTTCCTACAGAGCGCATACATTACTTTTTTGTCTGTGGTGAATGCCAAGATCAGAATTTTTTGGATATAAATGTTTGCATGTGCTGCTATAATGTTGGCAATACATGACAATACTCAACTCGTCACAGAGTGTGCGATTTTGATTCTATGTATCGCGCAACGTGCCCCGTTACATGCAAGTGAAACTGTATTTAAATCATTTTGCTTCACTACTAGGTATTCAGTCTATATATATATATATATATATATATATAACAGTGTTTAGTGTATAGATAAAACAGTGTTTGGGCATTCAGCGCTTACATGGTTTTATTTCACCCCTTTCAAGACCGGCGAGTGTACTAAAACAAAACGCGCGTGTATAGCCCCAGCTATCTCGCATTACTCGCATCTCTTTTTGTCGATTTTTGTTTTCTTTTTTTCCATTGCTCCCTTTTTTTGCTCTCTTCCTACGTTTTGCCTCATACTCAACATCCCTCAGTCCGCTCTCCGCTCATTTGTCCCGTCGCCTTGATCTTACATCGACGCCGAACAACGATTTGGGCACTGTCAGATTTAACTAGCGGTAGCAGAAATTGCTGTAGGAATAGTAGCGCTACTGACGATAGTGGTCAAAGTGGCAGTGGTGGTAGAACGCTGCTGATAGGGCAACGCCTACGACCATCAGTGCAGCTCCGCCATCGAACCCGGCGACTCAAAGCCTAGCCCAAAGCAGCAGCAGCATCGTCATCGCCATCATCATTTTTCTCCTGCGTAAGCGAAGCAGATGATTTCTATGCGGAGAGCTTGGCCAAACTTGAAGGCAGCACCACAATGATGATGACGACGACGACGATGAGGACCGGCACGATAACGCCAACGAGGTGCCTGCGTGCATCAATGAGCAGCCTCATGGTTCTATCGTTCTTGTCCGAAATAGGGGGAGAAGAGTATAAACGACGACATGAAGAAGAAGAAGAAAAACGCAAGTCTTCATACCCACCCGTTCGTTTCTCGGTTGCGCAGCCCTTCACATACATGACTACCTGAACTCCCACATATACAGCAGCATGGCGGCGGCGGCAGCATCACACAGCAACAGCAGCATCAATGGTGAGCCAGCCCCACGCCGTACAGATAGATGTAGAAGCCCATGCTCGCACAACGCTCTGCTCCGCCTTTCCTTCTATACCCCTTCGACATGTTCTCTCCCTGTTTCCCCGTTCCGCTGGCTGCCATCGCTCGACTGGATGAGACGACTGGCTGGCAGCTTTGAGCTAAATGGCCTCGCATAAATCATAACCACAGAGTCGGTCGGCGCTGAGGCGGCCGCCGCCGTTGGGCGCTGTTGTTCGCTGGCCCAGCTGAATACCGCTGCCTGCCATAGTGCTCATGCGCTCATTGCGCCTTCTTCGCTCATAACGAGCGGGCGCCGGGCGGACGGTGGAGGCGAGTTCGCCCGTTTGTCCAAGGCTTGAGGCGCCTTGCGACCACCACCCCACCGCATAGTACTGTTATCGTATCGCTAGACCCTCTCTCTCTCTCACTCGCCTTGCCTTGATCTGGCCTCTCGCTCCTCCCTCCCTGTCTTTGCCTCTCTCTTTCTCTCTCTCTCCTACCCCAGATTCCCTTTCTCCTTCTTTTAGGGTTTCCTTCTTGCCCCCTCATCTCCTCCCTCTCCCATCTACAGTTTCTCTCCTTCCATATTTATATGATCTTTCCCTCTCTTTTCGCTATTTCCTGAATTCTACCTTACATTAGCACATGCTTTCTCTCTTTCTCTCTCTTCGCCCTTCTCTCTGTATTTAACTCCTTATCTTTCTGTCCCTTGAATATATCTACATTTCCCTTTCTCATCTTCTTTTCCACTATCCCTCCTCTCTCTCCCTGAATCTCCTACTCCCCATTTTTCTATCTTTTCCTGCCCCTCGCTTTTTCCTTTCCCATTTACCTTCTCAGTCTTACCCTCTCTCCTTTTCACATTCTCGCTCCATGTCTCTCTTCTTCCTCTCTTTATTGTTACGTTCCCTTTCCACAGTTTTCTTCCTTCCTCTCTTTCTCTTTTCACCATCTCCCTCTTCTCCACCATCCCCTTCGCCTCCTTTGCGAGCTACCGCTTGGCCCGTAGTCGATTCTTCGATCTCTGCTTTCGTGTACAGTCGCCAGGCTCTCCCAGCCGCCCTGAGACCCACCCCGAGTCTGTCTGTTGCTCCGGCGGCAGGAGCGATAGGTGCTGTTTCTTTTGCTGCTGCTGATGCTGCCTCTTCTTCCTCCTCGTCCGTTGATTACCTCCCCCGCCGCCGTCTTCTCCGGTTGTGCTGTGTCCACCCACCCATCAGTACGTCGGACCTAGTTCACCTCGGACACAGTTCTTCATTTTACCTTACTTTTCCTCATTTTCTGCACGCTTTTTCTTGGTTTCTTGGCCTTCTCCTCGACTCGCAGCTTCTACACCAACACCTGTTTCAATCATAAAGTGAGAAAAGCGGCAAGATGGTCCATCCTAGCAGCAGTGAATCGTTTTCGGTCGTTGTCGTTTTGATGAGCGAATTTGCGCCGCTTACGCTCACTGCTGTAACGATTAGTCTCCTGTTCTCCTAATCCACATCATACATATAGGTAGGCAAGCGGAATTATTATAGCGAGCGGGTCCAAGTCCAAGGTTAGCCTGCGGCCTCGTACCCTCCAAACTTTAACAGCACGAATGTCGGCGCTGCTCAGGCTTCTCTTACAGCTGACTTCCATGCAGGGTGGTATTCATTAGAAACAATTGATTGTGTCATTGTTGTGCATTATATATATATATATATATATATATATATATATATATATATATATATATATATGATTAAACAGATATTTAATACGTATTTAACTACTAGTCATTAGGCCGGTGCAGGTCGATGCACATAGCGATAGACGTATACGACCAATTTAGTCTTGATATCAACAGTAGCTCAAAATGTTCAAATTGAGTATACTTCGGATTGTTAACCACATGTCTCTGAAATCGTCTCTATAAACACACTTCTTAGACAAACAGCTAGACTGAAATGTCATAGCGGCAAAAAACAAAGCTTTGCGTCCACCGGTGCTATCCCCATTAGACCCCATCCCAACCGCTTTCCGGGTCAGTAACTTCGAACATAAATTGATCTGTTTGGTAATGTAGTAGTTGTTATTTGTGCGTACTCTTTCACCCTAAAGCACACAGCGCCGACTGTATATATATATATATATATATATATATATATATATATATTTATATATATATATATATATATATATATATATATATATATATATATACGAGGTGTGTTCAAAAAGTATCGCGACGTTTGTGTTTTTTCAAAAATTATTCATTTATTCATGAATATCTATTTTGTCCCCTTCAAAGTAATCCCCATGAGATATTATACACTTGTGCCAACGGTTTTTCCAATCTTCGAAGCACTTCAAAAAACCATTTTTTTTTTTATCTTGTTCAGCTTCTCCTTCGATGCCGTCTTTATCTCGTCAAGCGTAGCGTAACGTCGTCCTTTCATGGGCCTCTTCAGTTTAGGGAACAAGAAAAAGTCACAGGGGGCCAGATCTGGGGAATACGGTGGCTGCGGCATCATTAGTGTGTTGTTTTTGGCCAAAAACTCGCGCACAAGCAACGATGTGTGAGCAGGGGCGTTATCGTGGTGCAAAAGCCAATTTTTGTTCTTCCACAAATCCGGGCGTTTCTGGCGGATTGCTTCGCGCAAATTGCGCATAACTTGCAGGTAATATTCCTTATTGACCGTTCTACCCTGTGGCAAGAACTCATGATGCACCACGCCCCTGCAATCGAAGAAAACTGTCAGCAAAACTTTCACATTCGACCGAACTTGGCGCGCTTTTTTCGGTCTTGGTTCGTGCGGCAGCTTCCATTGAGATGATTGAGCTTTGGTTTCCACGTCATAACCATAAACCCACGATTCGTCACCAGTTATGACCCTCTGGAGCAAATTTGGGTCGTCGCGGACAGAGTCCAACATCTCATTAGCAATGTTCATGCGATGCTGTTTTTGGTCGCAATTGAGCAATTTTGGTACGAATTTCGCGGCGACCCGTCTCATGCCCAAATCATTGATAAAAATCGAATGGCACGAGCCAATCGATATGTTTAGGTCCTCAGCAACTTCTCTAACGGTGATTCGACGATTGGCCAATACCATTTTCTCCACTTCATTAATTTTTTCGTCTGTTGTTGAAGTGCTCGGGCGTCCGGCACGCTCTTCGTCGTTCACATCTTCTCGGCCTTCTGAGAACATTTTGTACCACCGATAAACGTTGCTTCGGTCCAAGGTAGCTTCTCCGTATGCCACAGTCAACATTCGGAATGCATCCGCGCACTTAATTTCGTTTTTCACACAAAATTTGATACAGGTTCTTTGATTCATTTTTTTGAATAGGTAAAAATCGAAGACGATCCAAAACACGTGCAAGCAAAGCAGCTGTCAACAATTAAGTGAACATTCAAAATGGCCGAGCTTGTCGGCATAAGTGAGAGACATGAGTACCAACATAACGCCACAAAAAATCGAAATTCGAATATACGTAACCCGCGAAAATTCAAACGTCGCGATACTTTTTGAACACACCTCGTATATATATATATATATATATATACATAACAACTATTGTAAACAGAAATGCTTTCCTAAACCAACTGAGATTGCGTAAGCCGGTCAGCTGCAATGTTTGCACCTTGAGACACGTACGAAGACGCGAAGAGTGACCCGCTGTGGCAACGCCATGGAACCTTGTAAAAGGCTTTTGGGCTCAGACCATGACCAATACCAGCGGTTTCCGCCTATTTGCAGAATATATTATGGATCTGCGGCGATTACGCCGCATATATCAGTGGCAATTAATAGAAACACTCACTGACTTAAACTGCGCACAAATAGGTGCTTTTACGCGTAAGTATTACGTTAAGGCACGCCTCCTGTCTGCATATTTCGCTTAGTCTACAACATCAGTCGAATAATAACAACATGTGCATATGCGCGTGTTATATATATATATATATATTTATACATTTAAAAAATATATATATATATTTAGAAAACGTCCGTTAGTAGCAGCCACTGTTACCGCCCACCCAGGTGAGTCTCGGGAGAAAGGAAGGTGATTTATATCGCGGCAGATCGGGGCCGATTTGCCGCCCCCAATGCCAAACCATTGCGGGCAGGTTACAAGCTACCCAGGCTGGCGTCAATTATAACCTTATATATAATATAGTATAGCAAGGGTGGCAATGACGTGAGCAGGAGGGGAAATTGTCGGCTCTCTCGTTCAGCATTTGCGGCGCACGGACAAAGTCGGCGGGCGGTCACATATTTCACCGTGAGCGTGGTAACAGTCTCGAGCGAGGGTGTCGAATGCCCGGTTGGTTTCGTCTGGCTGGTTGATTCCGTTGACTGCATCTCCTGTGACATCGGATCGGTGTCACCGACAGTGCTATTATATATATATATATATATAATTTTTTTTTTTATATATATTTATATGTATATATAAAGGCATTAGACCTGTAGACGCTTTCGCGCATATGCGGTGTCAACGCTTTTGTATGTTGTGACTGGTGGGGAGGGGGGGGTGGACTAACAAAAATGTATGATTTACAGCATCTCTTGCGTTGCCTTGTCAAACGGCTCGGCCAAGAATTGCGGCGCCCGAGTTGCGCAATATCGAGCGCTACTATTTTATCATTCCCATCCCCGCTCTCTGTCGCTCTCTATTTTGCTCTTGAGCGCGCCGTGTTTATCTGGAGCCAGTTCTTCTCTTCGAGGGTGGAGTTAGACTGCAATTGCTTGCACGACACGGTGAACAGCTGGCCTGAAGTAATCGCAGCCTTGCTGGCAAAGGCCAAAGCAATTCAGGAGCGGCGTCTACTGGAGGCTACCGACGTTGTAAGGTTTGGCTTACCTAAGCTGCTAAACGGCCGAAAGACAAACATTGTCGCCAGTTACACTATTTTAGCTAGCTAATATGAACTTTCTTTTTTATAATTATGACCGTTAGCAGCCCGCGATTCTGCTCTTCGCGTTAGTTGAAGTCGCAGCAATGAAAACCACTGATTCGCGGCCGCTTCTAAGCTCGAATCCAGTACCTCGCGATTGCAAGGCAACGTTTCCTCTACTAAGCAATCCTGCTAGAGCAAAACGCAATGTCACTCTAGAACTCTCATGGTTTCCAATGTTGATCTAAATTAAATGCTGGCGTGGACTGTTTTTATCTTTCCTGACCATGCTACCGATCACTACATCCTTCTCGCCATTGGCTTATATTCGTATCGTCATGCTTCAGGTACCGCCAGAACAAGAAATCGATAAAACAGGTGTTTGTAAGTCGTGGTCGATGCAATGACGGATACTTTATATTAGATATTCGATGTCATGGCTTATAGGCAATATAGGCATCTGCTCTGTATTTGACAGATGCCAGCGACATATCGAGCGATCAACAGAGCTACGAAGCAAACAAGGCTTCCATAAGGCTTAGCCCAATATAGCCCAATCTTAATATAGACTTACTCTTCGGGCAGGGCAACATATCTGTTTTACATCAATTTTTAAAATGGTAATTGCTAGGACACATTTTTGGTGAACGCTCCAATGACCTTAGGAGCCAGCGATCCATCTTTTAAACGCCTGTTTGGAGTCTGTAAACGGATGGCTTGCTTGGTGAATGGCCAAAGGAGCGTATGCAAATCAAAATTGTGCCCGCTTACTTAGCGATTAGTCACTGTCTCCGTGTAGAAGTACGCACTCTGGAAACAATACATAAATGATCATGGTAAATTGCGGCCACAATATATATATATATATATATATATATATATATATATATATGCGTTCAAGCCCCACAGGAAGTGTCAAAACACGTTAAATCGCAAATGCTTGAAGTCCTGTGAATGTACCCGACGATATTTTCAGCTGAGCGCTCTGTGTTTTTCCACGGCTTGGCACAACACGTTCCGAATCTATCCTGTAAAACTTTTCCACAAGTTTACAAATAATGGTCTCACAACGCCGGCAAGCATATATTGGCCGTATATTGTAAAAGCTCTAGCATGCCCGTACAGATTTTTTTTTTCAAGATAAAATTTCACAATCTCTACGCGTTCTTCCGTGCGATTTGCAGCCCTATCCCGTGCAGTCTACGAAGAGGGCAGACCTGACGGGGACTTTTCAAAGATGTCAGCCGATTATTCATATATATATATATATATATATATATATATATATATATTTATATATATATACTCTTTTCTTTCAAATATAATAGATTGTTGTTTTTGCTATGCAAGCAAGCATCTGAGGATCAAGAAAGTTATTGGGGCGTTAATGCGTAACTAAAGATCGACATCGGAACATTTTGAGAAAACGGACTATCACGTCCTATTGGAACTTTATTTTGCACATCAAAGCACGTTTGATCAGCGACCACACGGTTAATATAAAACACTAATTAATAAGAGTATTTTCCGGAAATGCAATTTTGAACGCAGCTTGTCAGTTCTTAGTCCCATTGAGGACCTATGCAATGAAACCGATTATATAAACGTGTTTCCGAAAGTTCCCGCATACTGAAATGTTCGCGCGATTTATCTTTTATTGGTATCCGTTAGAGTAATCTTTATAGTGCCTAGACTGTGTACCGAGTACTGTACAATGAGCGAGCGCGCGGATTAATACATACTCGCACTATATGGTATATAAATACCTCTCTGATATGGTCGCTGCATTTAATGTGCAATATGACGCTATTTTAAAAGGTCAGAGCACGTTTCTTGTACATACGATAGAGAATGAACTAATCTTACATAAATATGCACGTCAAAAACATAGAACCATGTAAACCATTTAAAGGCAGATGTTAAGGCCTTTAGACATATCATACTGTCAGAAAATGCCCATTATTTCGTAAGAATTGTAAAAAATAACCTACAATCTGAATTCTAAGTCCAGACAAAATGTGTTGTGTACACTAATGCTTTTAACAAATTGTACCTTTAGCAAGTGGCTTATCAAGCACCTTTATATATATATATATATATATATATATATATATATACATATAATTTTTGTTTTATTACAAGTCTCGTTTTAATAACAATAAGAATAATCATGTAAAATCATAATAAAGTAGCAAAACAAACCACAGCTACCATATACATAAAAAAATAGCAATAACTTGCATTGAATAAATATATAATTAGACATCTTATTGTGGTATGATCAATATCACTAGAGCCTCGTGATGATATCGCAATAAAAAATCGCTCAGTGCCAGCCTTGTTAGCGAGGAGACTGCATGGCACTCACTGGCATGATATCTAACACATATACCACAACAATATTTACAAACGCATGTGTCACATAAGGGTTCACGATAAGCGTCTTTCTGGCCTAAGAGGTGGTGAAAACCGTGCACAGCAAAACGAGCGGTTATGCAGGCCTGTTTGTCCTGCCCGTGCCCTTCCATGGAAGGGCACATATACAAACACATATCGACATTCACCATTCGATCAGCCAGACAGCTGAGTTCAGTAGCGATCTACCTATATGACATTGTATGGGTTCATATGTGCGTGCGTGCGCGTCTCTGGCCTCAGTAATCTCCTCTTCCGAGTGGACTATGGCGCAAGGGGCAAACAAAATGTGTCCCAGGGTGTTGGGACCTGGCGATCCAGCGGCCGACAACGAATAGCACATAGCCTCGAGGCAGAAGAAGTCCGTTCGAGGTAACATCAGTAGCGAGAGTGATAGCCAATGCAGTCCTGTCTGACCACGGAACGCGCGCCTAAAGAGGTCCTACAAAGAAGCTCGACGAAATAACGGCTTCCACCAACTCAGCCGTAGTAGTAGTACTGTAGCAGTAACGTTATTGTATAATGCAGTAGTCGTAGTAATTGTAGAAAAACCAGCCATAGGAGCAGCTCGTAGAGGCAGCCGTGTGCCAGTCAATAATAAGTAGTAAGTATGGTATTTGCATACGCTAACGTTAGGTAGCGAATCGAAGATGGGTGTAGGTTGACGCAATAGACCGGGGGGGGGAATAGGGGTGATGGCGGGGGTGCTGATGCTGATGGAAGTCTGTAATCATCAGTTGTCGGTGCCTCCCGACGGAGAGACAGATAGAGCGAAGGCGCAGCTACGACTCGAATTTTTTCCCTTTCTGTATTCGTTTTCTTTCTCTTGCTTGCTCTATTCCCTCTTTGCTGTGTTCCAGTTGCCCACTGTTTCTTGCGTCCCGTCTCTCTTTCGCATCGCAAAGAAAGACGTTATTTCTACTTTCATGATCTTTTGCCCGTCGGCCATTCGGCGCTATATGACTAAATACTTTGTTCGACTTGTTTGTTTCTTGCCTTATATTGTTGTTCGTGTTAATGTCGTTGTCGTCGTCGTCGATGTCGTTGCCGTCCGCCCATTTCATCCTTAGTCAGTTATTCAGATCTGCCCGTCGTTTTATTCAGGACGCCCCTTTCTTTGAGGCCACCCCGAAAGCTCGATCGCTGCTTACTGAAGCTCGAACCTCGACTCTGCTGTGTCTGGCTAAATCCGTATCCTACTCAATCGGCAAGAGATTCTTTACTCCAAGCTGCACCACTTATGCCGTTGTTGATATGTAGCGAATGTTGTGAAGATTAGCGCAGTGATGGTGCTGATGGTGGTGGCGATGATAATGATGAGAATGATCTCCACGATTTTCATCACAATCGCGGCAACCCGGTGATGTGGATGGTTAGGATAAAAATGATGATATACGACGGTGGAGGTTTTCTTGGTGCTGGTTCAACGCGCAGTCAAGCCCGGTGGCGTGGTGCATTCGCGTGCGCCTTGCGACCGGAGGAGGCACACTGATGCACACGGGTTTGATCCGCATCGTTACATATCTGTATCTAAGGGGTCCGCCTACGAAGCAATGCAAGAGCAGTTCCGTGAACGTTAAATGTTGGCGGAGAGAATCAGCCCAAAAAAGGTCTAACACGCTATTGTACAACGTCGTAGTCGCAACAAAATCCTGCCGGCGATCTCCTACTGAGGGGAACGGGCAGGGAGAAGATATTAGTCGAGTATGATGAGTACAAATAGATAAGGGATGGTGCAAGCCAACGCCTGCGAATCATGGATCATTCATTTTCTGCTGATGCTGCTAGTACTGTGTCCAATATGACGAAGGCCTCAACGACGACAGCAGTACCCTCGATGCATCGGCATCTCCCGATGTCCGGATCCTCTGTTCCCCTTCGGCCATTATCCTGATCGTCCCTTTGCTATGAACTACCCCCCTCCCCGATATCCCGATTTTCCGACTCAGTCCACTTTGTGTACATTACTCGGTCCGCCGGGCAGAACCGATATCGTGACCAGTGGTATGGTCGAAGTTTGTTGTATGCAGAATCGTGCGAACAGCCGGCCATGGCAAACACCCCATGTGCAGGGTGTATTGTGGCTTTCAGCTGACGCCTGTCTATTCCAGCGTCAGCGCAACTGTCCGATGGTGTCCATTTCCTGCTTGTGTGGAGTCCAAAGTTAGGATACGAGAATACCTTCAATAACGTTAGTTGCTGGCCGATGTATGATTTCGGCATACGACAGGCTCTTGTGCAGCAGGGACAATTGTCGGATATACCGATTATCACTATTTCCAGTTGCAACGTTTATCAATAAAACCTTATGGAGTTGTCTAGCATCGCATTTTGGATTTGATGGATACATGTGTGCATTAAGTAATACAAAAGCTGCATCTCTTTTGCTATTCTAGCGACGGCAGAGATAGGCTCTTGAGATAAGCTTGTTTTTAGTCGTCCACATCTTGTTGCCAATAATGCTGGCAGTAGCTGGTAGCACCAGCAGCAATAGCAGCTGTATCAGCGTCGACGACACTGCAGAGTTACGATCGAGAGGAAGAAGCCCAAGAAGTTCACTGTCCAGGAAGCCATCTTCGGTCAGACTATCTTCAGCCGTGATGACAGCCTTGGCGACGGCTTTTGCTGGCAACCCTGCCAAGGCGGCGACGACGATGACAACGACGACAACAACAACAACCGAAGACTCATTTGGCCTTATCAGAGATCAGGCTTCTACTACGTCCACAAGTAGCAGTAGTAGTAGTGGTAGTTGTTGTAGTAGTAATAGAACCACGTCAACCGCCTACCCCACGGGAGATCCATTTAGTTGGGGAACGGACGGCTGGATATTGAGCGGGAGAAAGAGGTCGGTCTTCCTTTCCCCTCCTCCTGGTTTGGAGGGTGAAATAGTGAGAACCTTAAGAGACAACAGATACAGCCAAGGAAAAGGGAAGATAAAATGCAACGGGAGTTGCACTCATTGAGAGACGGTGCATGTATAGACAGAGGAGAGAGAGCGCGCGCAAGAGAGAGAGTACAAAAGAGACAACCATACACACACCCATAGAGAGAGAGAGGAAAATAGAAAGAGAGAGAGAGAGAGAGAAGGACGAGTGGGGTGGGGGAGACACAGGAAAGGAATAAGAGCTAAGCAGAAACGGGATGGATAGACCCGAACACCGGGCTTATGGGCACGCGAATCGGCTGGTCGGCGGAGCCAGTAGTGGAACGGCTTTAACGAACAGCCGATCAGAATAAGACGACTAGGGCGAGCGGGCTTGCAGAGAGACAGACATACAGGCCGGCAGCCGGGCGGTGGACCGGGCGAGTAAGCGAACTTGTTCGACGTGGGCACGAGGTGCACGAGGTGGCCGTAGTTGAACAGCGTAGTTCGGCACGCCGCGGACCGCCCCCCTTCCGGTGTACATGGTAGGCCCCGTGTGCCCAGCCCGATGCAGGGTAGATGAGGGGTATTAAAAATTCCTTTAAAATTCCTCTTCCCGTCCTTCATTGATCCAGCGCCGGCCGATCGCCGGATGAGCGACGAAGCGACAGCGAGTTATCTGGTCAGCAGCCAGACGACAGCAGCGGACGGGGAACAACACAAGCTTCCACGGCGTCGTCTGGGGCCGCGACTGATGAACGTGTATTAGTTGGATCTGGAAGAGGGAAAGCTTGGACGAGCCCGAGAAAGGGAGAGGCCGAAACCATGACTACATGGTACGCAAGAAGGAGACAGGATGAGAGAATGAACGAGAGAGAGAGTGGGGGAGAGATAGAGAGTACGCGAGAGGCTTGAGCGTGCTACAACGACAACGAACCGTTGCTAACCGGAAAGAGAGAAGATGCGAAAAGATGTTTACAATGATTGAAACCTCTGTTGGGTTGCCAGAGCCTGTACAACAATGAAGGCAGCAACAGCAGCAACAACAACAATAACAACAACATGTTGTATTATTTTCGATTAGCAGAGAATAGGATGTGAAGAAACATACATGAAAAACGCACACACAGCACAATCACGCGAATGGATGATCAGTTGAGAGTAGCTGTCCGTATATTTAGGCGCACCATAACCGTTGTTTTCTTCTTTTCTTCGTCTTTTTTGTTTCTTAACGGAAAAGTGTGACTAAATTAGAATTGTTCATCTATCATTTAGGGGGGGGGGGGGCGAGCATCTCTTCTTCTTCTCATTCGTCTCGTTCGCTCCTGGGCACTATCTCTCTATCTCGCATTCTCTCAAATGTCCTTGCAGTATTACTATCCTGGCAAAGAAACACTTGTACATACTGTTTATAATGGGGATGCGTTACCACCTCGTAACGTGTGACTTGATGGTTCTCCGCTTGCATGCAACAATACTTGCGACAACCTAAATCTAGGGAATAACCTAGATTCGTGATTTACGCAATATCGTTGATTGAACAACATTAAACCTACAAGTGCCAGTAAGGCGCGTAGGTAGTACAGACAGCACATGCCTGAGCGAATGTCTTTTTAATTAATGGGCTTTCGTATTGAGGAGATGCTCAGTTTTCACGAAGAACATCTGTTCTCGTAACATGCCAATTACCGATTACGCTTACAAAGCGTAATTTAAATTTAAAAATTAATTTGAAGCACGAGCAAAGCTAAAAAGGCAGGATGTAAGCGTTCCGTTCTACGGCTGCTAGCGAGTAATTCTTGTTAAAGAAGCTTTCTACAGCAAACGATTATTCTACAGTGGTTTTGAGTCCATTGCAAACAGCTTAGTAACAGTTGACTTGTAATCATAAGGTTAATCGCGATACGTACCAGTAAGTAAGTAATTTTGGTCATCACTACAAAATGTTCCAGAAGTCTGGGCACGTAAACTTCGGCATTAGCGGCAAGATAATGCACTATCCGCAACATCAGAAGGCTGGTTTTATATTAGTATGTTTTAAGCGTTGATATCACCAAACTTACCGTTAATCTAAGGTTTGCAGATTAAATACGAGGATTAATTAAGGTAACTTACATATTAAATACGGTAGTTTAATAATGGTAAAAAAAAAACTAAATTAGTAGAACTTAGTATTGGCAGTCAACGTTTGCTGTCGAACCGAAGACAGATCAGGTGAATACCAAGAGTATGTTAAAGGTAAGAACTACGCCATATATATATATATATATATATATATATATATATATATATATATATATATATATACATAATTAAAATTCTGAGCAGTTAAATAGTACTTGCTTGAATCGAGACGACACGTCTAAACATCACAACTGTACGCTGGTAACACAAATCCAAATGAAATAAATATTAATAATTAGTATTCTTATTATCGTCGTACTTGTTGTTATCAGTATTGCTGTTGGCTTCATTGAAGCCGTGTTGACTAGTGCGGTATACGGTGCTTATTATCCTCGCATTAATTGTTAATCGCCGGTAGGCCGGCGATTAACAAAAGTGGACGGACGATTGACGGCGACGACGAAGATGATTATCACCATGGTAAACCCCCTTTGTGTATTTGCATTTACTTGTATATATATATATATATATATGCGTATGTATACGTCCGTGTGTAGGCCGAATCCGTTAGTCTCGTCGAAACGAGGACGGCTGAGCCGAGACGAGCTTCGCCAACAACAGGAGTGACGGGTAGACGGAGGGGGACCTGCCTGTAAAGGAAAGATGAAATTAGTTAGTCGTGGTAGTGAAGGAGAACAGTGAATAGCAGCAGTAGTAGCAGTGGTGGTGGTCGCAGTTGGGAATTGTGACTGACTAAACGCGAGAGGACAAATCGCTCGCCCACCATTGGCCGGCGGCTGCGGCGACAAAGACAGCGGCAGCAGCAGCAGCAGCGACACCGCAGGCTTAACTGAGCTCGAAGATGGGGGTTGTGATGGTGGGCTGGCCCAATCCGGCCTCTGAGAGAGGCGGACGAAGGAAAGCAGAGGCTTCAGGGGGTTTAGGGGAATCGGGAGGCAAGCTGAAACGCCGGGCGGACGGACGGACGGACGGACAAGTGAACGCTTGATGAAGTAGACAAGGAGCCAGCAGGGACTCGCTTGTCTCTGCTGAATCTGCCGCCGGGCTGGTCCGTGTGTTGCCTAAATTTCTCCTGCTCTACGCTCTTCTTCTTCTTCTTCTTCTTCGCCTTCTATATGTAGAGATCCACCGACCACCACTCGTGCCTCAGCCCCAAGCCGAGTCTTAGCAGCGATCTAGAGGCAGCACGCAGGCACGCTTCTACTCGTATTCCCCAGCCACATTGACGAGACGCACCGATCGTTGTCGGAGGGGCAACGTCGTCGCTCTTCAGCTTCAGGTGACCAAAATCTATCACTTCAAGATTTTCATTTAATATATATATATATATATATATATTATTTTTATTATTAGAAAATACATTTTATTTAATTAGAGGCAACTAACCTAGCGATGATGTTACCCCACTTTGTAAGGTGCGGTAACGGGAAGCCATTTTAATGGGTCTTTCAGTGACCGCCAAAAAGTTGTTTACCTGGCCCGTTGGCGTAATGGCTTTGGCCGTTACCGACCAGCGGCGTCTAAGGCTGTTCAGTGACAGATAGAAAAAAAACTAATAGCCAGTGCCGGCCCGCTGAACCTGACCCAACGTCTCGATGTTTAGACGCATTAGAAGATCAACGAGTCGGGCCAGATGTGTACGTCGGACACATTTAAGGGAAGATTCGTACGGAGGAATTTTTATTTTAGTTTTTTTCCGGCGTTTTTCCTGGGTACAACAACTGCTTGCTAGCCATCAATATTTGTACAATCCAATGTATGTGTGTTCACATATGGTTTTATACTCTATAGCTCCCTTTACAAGGAAGAATGCGCCTACGGTTTCGTGTCAAAGCTAGACAAATGGAAACCTCATGACTTGAGAAAGCACAACAAAGTTGTGCAAAATACTCTTCTTGGCTTGCTAGACGCAACGAGTGCCTGTTTTTGGGCCGATTTGTTACCTGTGACGGAAAATGGGCATTTTAGGACAGTGTAAAGCGTAAACCCTGGTGCGCCCCTGGCCAACCGCGCAAGATTTAGCTTTGTGTTCGGTGGGATAGGCATGACATCTCTCATCACAAGTTTCGTCCTAATGGCCGAACGTTATCTTTTACCGAGACAACGCGATAAGCCCCATATGAGCTTACCCAGGCTCCGCAAGATAGCAAGCTTCGATAGGTAAATTTCACCGCATTCACCGTACTCATAGGACATCGCACCACCGGACTACCTATTCAAATGCTTGCAAAACTAATTAGAGCGAAAGAAATTCACTTCACCAGAAGCAGTAAAAACACACGTGGAATCTTTCGTCACTATGCAGAAACCAGAATGGTTTGCCATGGAAATCGATTGTCTGGTCCAGATATGGGGGGTGGCTGTGGCTAGCATTGTGCCTTTTGAATAAATACATTCGTTTAACTTGTTGATTCAGATTTAGATTAAATCTAAATTTGACAAATCTAGTTCGGTTCTGTCCAGCCCAAAAATATACATACACATACAACACGTTAAGAAAGGTCTTCTTTAATAACACCATCAAACTAATTAAATTTGTTTTTGGAAGGAGTCACGCCATTGTAGTAGCGACCGGTACGTAGTTATTGTTGGAAGAGTTTAAATAATTTACTTATATATATATATATATATATATATATATATATATATATATATATATATATATATATATATATATATATACACATATATATAGTCTCCACCTCGCTCTAGTTATGGTTCGTATATATGTTACCTACACCTAGATTTATTTATCGTTAATTTCTATTACTGCGCAGTTTGCAATTCTATTATTCTTCTCACTTCACGCTTTCGGCGAAGGACGCGTTGATGTCTTGCAGACAAATGATACCTGGCCGTCACAAGCAGGCCGTCATTAGACGGATTTGTCATCATCGTTTCCGCCGTGCTATCGTCGCAGTGGTCCTATACTCTTCAACCAGTGACTTCTACAGGCTGTTGTTGTTGTTGTTGTTGTTTGTGAGCTTGGCTTCCTTGACCTGCCTGTCGACCTACTAAGCTACGGTATTGCTGAGCTGTATCTTCTGTTTTCTCGGTTTTTGTTGTGTCGTTTTTGTCGTCTGGCAAGATGGTGTCACACCTCTGTCTCAGCAGTAGGTAAGATTCGGGACGCCGTCGCTCGCTGATCATCATGCAGAACGAGCCACACGGCTGGCTACAACTGCTCCACTCGTGGTGTCGCTGGAGACGACACCAATAACACGGACCAAGTCAACAACAATGACAACGATTACAGCGGGATCAGCGATCTACGTTGGTAGTCATTGGATCACGCGGGAGACCGGGGGACAGCGGGCAAACGCAATGTCAATTCGCCGCGATTGCAGCAGCAGCCGCCTTTACAGCTAGCTAGCGTTTTGCCGGCTCGTCGTCGGCATAATAACTTGTTTAGTTGCTGGTGTTAGCTGCCGCCAACACCACCGCCATTGCGTCGTCTGCTGTTGGAGTGTGCTACTTTGGCCGACCATAAACGCGGAAAGAACAATTTATGGAATGGGCAGCGTGAACTGAGGGCAAAAATAACTGAGTGGGCCAGGCTAATGCAGGGTGGCAGTGAGGGTGATTGTGGGTTGTGCCGAGCTAGGGAGAGATGAGGGGTGTCTACAGCAACCGAAGGCAAAGAAGCCCGCGTCGTTGCCATAAACAGCCAATTCCTTTCTTCCATCATCGTCCAGTCCTATCGTTGGCGGCGAGCGGGAGAGGGGATTGGGGACAATGTCGAGCGTTGCCACTGACTTTGTGCAGGGGGGACAGAACCCCGCTGAAACTGAAGTTTCCTCGGCTGCCGCTGCTGCTGCTGTTGTTGTTGTTACTATTCTTGCAGTTCTTCGCGCTGATCTCTCCACTCTCGAGCACTCAGTCGAGATCATCGCCCTTGAAAACGCAGCCGGCCACTGACTGTTCATACATATATAGGGAACGCTCACACTGCGTACATAGACAGGCCCTCGACTGTTTTGTTTCGGCGGTAGCGAGAACGAGAGTGAGTGAATAGTGAATGCAAAAGAAAGTCGTATCTCGAAGGCTCGCGACTATGACAACGCTCATAGTAAATGTTGCATGCACAGCCCATAGTCAAGAGTCAAGGAACAGCAATCGGCTTTAATCGACAGCCTGTAGGTGGTTGGGGTGTGCCATACATTTTGTGTTAAGTCACTATTAGTAAAAAGAACCACTCTTTACACGTAGTCGAACGACGCTAAAGGACTGTGGCTCGTGTCCAGACCGATCGGTGCTGGCACTCATCCAGGGTCTAACATACGTTTTAAAAGATACTCTATCTCCACGCACGTTCGACACACACACACTTCTTTCTGTAGATAAATTACCTCGTAAATGCATATTTTCTAATGTATGGACATATTTGTTGTTTACATGAAAAACGGGAGAAGGGGCGGTTTAAGCAGGTAAGCAAGGGGAAATACGCTTCGGTGCAACTGGGCTCCTAAGCACTAGATTCAAAAGAGGATTTAGCGAACCGCACAATGCATTATGATAGACATGTCGCATCTAGTCCCTACTTTTTACGCTGTTGGAGTGAGGGAGGATTCGTTGCCAACGAAACATGCGATTGCATTTTGTTCACTCGACAAATATGCAAAAGTGCATGGGGCTAAGTAAATATAACTATCTTTGCATGAGAAAACAAACATTGTGGACGAATAAACTTCACCTGCCAAGCTAAAGAAACGACCTTATTAGACGTGTTATTATTTGGATAGAACATCGAATGTCTGCTGACGATAGAGCATTAGGATAGTGAGCATTTAGCGTCACAGGATTAACAGTAAACTTTATCCTAGGTTCCTTTCCATCTCCTAGGTTTGTGTGGTTTGAAAAGTACTATCCCCAAGTAAGCAATCAAACAGACCCTAAGAGGACCTGTGGGTAACCGTCTCCCTACAGCAAACGTTTGAACATCCACTTGGATGCCTTTAGTTGATATACGATAGTAGCAGTAAACATAAGTAATCACAGTAGAGAAAATCAATAAAAAAACAGACGCACCCACGCCATCCCTGTCTGATTACGTTTTTCTCTGTAAACACTTTGCTATGTAGGAGCTTGGGAGCGCCTGCTCAAAGTAGAACGTAGCTGGCCGCGGGCGCGTTTTGTTGGATCAACCGTGTAGGTGGTCAATCGCTGGAACCATATTAATTCGGCAATGACTTAGTGAAAAATTGAGCTTAGCTAACCGCCTCTAAGCTCTTACTTTACGGATTTACCCGTAGTTTCCATTTGCTGCAGCTGCCAACTGCTGAATTACGATTTTTGTTGCAAATGGGTCGTGGAAGAAGCAAATGTAGAGTATGCTAAGCCAGAGATAACAGCTGATATGTAGTTGAACGCATGTGACAAACATGTGCCTATGAAGCCTATGTGCTGTCCTTGCGCTATAACTGAAAGCCGTCGGTTCCGTGAATAAACTTTCTAAATGTTGATGCTTCTTGTGAAGTTGTGTTCGTATTTCCGTTGTTGTTCAGCCTTTATTTCTTTACTTTGTTTATTTGTTTCATAAACCTAACAGATTTGGGCTACGTTTGCTCTTAATTACTAACGCTTATTGTTGCTACAACGATTTTATTCAGAATGCCATTAGAATGAATTGCTCTCTATACTCTCGCATAGCAGTTTTTGTTTTCAGAGCAAATGGATTTGATTTCCCCATGCTGCATTCACTGGTTTGATTCCTATCGCGTCAGCGTACTATTGCTACCATTTCTTTAACTGATGATATTGCTGGTGCTAACAAAGTGCAATTGACTTTCTGAGGCTACGCGGTGGTATAAGAACGGTGCTACACATCATAAAGAGACTAGAATGCAGACACGGCGCAGAGTAGGTGCTGATGGTACATCTTGTCGAAAACGTTGTGTTTTATTTAATTGTTACACCAGTAGTTTAATCCGAGTTGAGCAGTTGAACACACACCTATTATCATGTTTCTGCTCCTGTTTGGGCAGTCAAAAAACTGTAGCATCGCCACTACACAAAAAATATGCCACTTCAGCCTCAGTCGAGCATTCAGATATTATTAAGTGCTATCCTTTTTCCTGCATCGATGAATATGAACTTCTTTTACACGGATCAATAACAAGAATAACAATAATGATACCAATAATATAGCTATTTCTTGTTAAAATTCTCTATGGAGTTGAGAAGCGTCTGGTTGCTCGTTGTTGTTTCCTTCCCTCTTCTATCTCATAACGTCAAGTATGAAGACAAATGAGCCCCTCCCCCCCTCCTGCAATAATCCTCCTATTACGCTTTTATTTTTTTTTAGTTTACGGGCATTTTGCAATTTTTTGGCTAATAGGCATTGGCAATCACGAGACGTTGTAGTGCTGTTACAACGAACATTGTACTTTACCAACATAGCACTCAGCAGAAGCCAACAACATCCATCTTTGTGACACATGGCGCTGTTGCGTAGATGTTTCTTGGAAGCACTCCAGTGCACCGCTAAAAGCTAAAAGCAGTTTTTTTTCTTCTTTTAGCGAAAACATCTGCATTTGTTAGTCAAAAACGACAACGACGACGACATGGGTTATTTGAAAGGCTGTTTGGATAAGCCCTAGTAGTGCAGCGCCGCACTGTTCGCGCACTAGGAAACGTTTTTTTTGTCGCTTTCGGTGTCTCGGCGCAAACGCTTGGTATTTTTCTTTTTCCGTTGTGCCTTGGGACCCTTGTCAAAGCTACACAGGCCCGCCCCCACGCGAATGCGAGGTTTCCTTTCAAACCTGGGCGCCACATTTTCGTGGCCCTTTGACTTCCGCCTTCATTTCCGCTAGCTCTGGCGGCGAAGGTTTCGAAGCTCTGCGGGCGAGCAGGCAGACGCTTGGTGGAGCAATCGTGGGAAATAGGGGGAAGACGTTTCTCAATATGGTCGCTCCATAGAATACCGAGCTGCTACGGTTTTCAGCTCTTCGCGGGCAGTCTGAGGTGATTGAGGCGCGTTCTGTCTATCTCGCTCGCTTAAACACTTTGTCAAGTATCGGCGTGTTCATTCACCTCATTTTTCATCTTTGAGTAAACATGCTTGGCATTGAAAGAAACGAGATAGTTTATCGAACGTACTGATGCTAGGAGTCCAAAAGAGAATGATGACCGCGCAGCGTCCGCCTCATGAGCGTACGTCCTTGACCTTTGGCATTTGCTCATCAGAACTGACCATGACGACAATTGCAGAACGGTTCCGCCCTCCGACATCGCTTCTTGCTTGCCGCCCATGGTTACGCTGATTACATTCCGCTCGCCCAGCATTTTCATCACTGCATTGTCCTAGCGATAACGTCAACTTAAAAGGCATGGAAAAACAACAGCAGAAGCAGCACAACGGTAGAAAAGGCAGAGAGACAGAGGTCGCTCTCCGAACTGACGACCGTCCCTCCTCCAGACGAACGGGCAGATCTAAATACGCGAGTACTAGGTCCACTGGCTTCGCAAAGCCGGCAGTCCTAAAGCTCTTTTTCGCAGCTATTTCGTTGGCTGCATCCTCAGACATTCGTCTCCGCGCAGCGATGAAGTCGAGGAAGCAAAGAAAAAACAAAGACGACAAAGAATACGGGAAGGGAAATGTCACGAAACGACTACAGACAGATTGTAAAAAAGACAAGAGAGAGGGAGCAAAAAAGATATATGCGATACATAGAGAACGAAAACGAGCATAGATAGATGATCTTTCCATGTCTTTCGCCTTGCTTGATGTCGCTGTTTTTGCATAGTCCGTACTGCTCCTAATAGTGCAGCTCCGGTGGTGGGCGGTGCGAAAGGCGTCAGTGGATTTCCTGTCGAAGCTGCAGCAGAGGCACTCAATGTAACGACGGCTGACGGGATCACTAGCAGAAAGACAGGACCGTCGTATAGTGGTGCCGTTGCGATTGATGGCAGTGCGGCTCGTGGTAGTCTCTGCCAGTGATGTTGCCGTCCTAGCCAGCCTTTGCCAATATTGCCATAGGTAGGATATAGTTCAGGCCTATTTGGGCGTCTGCCAGCACTGAATCGCCACAACGGAGCAGGAACAGGGCCAGCAGGCCTAGAACGCGCGGGACCCAAGACAAAACGTGGTTGTCCGCGACCAGCTCCAGGTCGTCTCCGCCTGCCGCTACGAAACGGTGTGTTTGTCTGGCGGCAATGGGGCAATGGGCCCTGGGATGGCGGCGGGATTTCACCACCAATCCAAAGCCCGGTCGCTAGGGTCCCCAAATCCAAACAATCTAGCCAGCATCTCCGCATCATCAATGGCATCAGTGTCAGCCAACATCAACAGAAGCGGCGTGCAGGGACGGCGGCAGCAGTAGCAACATCGGGCCTTGGTAAATGGCCCCTGCTAGTTCGGTCTCCCATGGCGATGAGCCGCCCCTCGTGCTTTTGCGGGAGGTGGGGGGGGGGGGGTGCATTCACCTACCCGCCTACTCACCTTCCTACCTACGGACCAACCACCCAACGAGCCGCCCAGTGGGTTTCCACTCGCCTACTACTACTACTACTACTACAACTTCACTACTACTGCGAGTACTGCTGCGAATAGAGAGTTATTTCTCCACTTCCCTCAGTCGGCTCCTAGCAAGCGATGGACGAGACTATTCTTGCCATCCTATCGTTCACCAAGTCGCCCTCGTTCGTTTGTGCCCTGTATGTCCCGTACTACAGGTACAGATGATGCGGGGCTGCATGTCTGTGACGCTACCGCCTGCGTCGTCATCGTCGCCCCCGTCGCCGTTGCTACTACTACTACTACTACTAGAAACGGCGTCACAACCCACCTCCGGCTGGCCTTATTTCTTCCCCTTATTTTTCCGTTTCCTCTGCTCTTACCTCTGTTGTATCCCCGGGCGCCCCTTCCCTTACAACCCGCTAAGCAGGGGCGGCGCCGTCGCGACCGCCTCCGTTTCGGACCTCCCGCGGCTGCTATTGCTGCTGCTGCTGCTCGCAGCGTCTCAGTTGTAGGCGCGGCCATGAATGAACGCATTCTGCAGGTGGGCAACCGCGCGCACTGTAGCCGGCCTTCCGGCTGGCTTGTCCGTCTGCAATAGCAGGATCCGAGCGTCGTCGTCCCCACCGCCCCCCATTCCCCCTGTAGCATCTCGTCTCGTCTTTCTATAGAAGTGCCTCCTGCACCCCCTTGCCGGTTTGCCAACCCCCCCCCCCTGTCGGAGCCGTCCCCGGCCACTATATTAGGGCGGATTGGTGATATTTGATAGTAGAATGAGATGAGAGAAGATGGAGATGGAGGACCGGGACCGACGACGAAAGGAAGCGAAAAGTGGAACACGACGAGGAGAAGAAAAGCCGACCGTCTCAAGCTGAGTGGAGAAGAAACCCGTCGCCGGGCGCGCGCGGGGAAGAGGAATCCCTACAGAGCAAACGCCTTTAGTAGTGCTACGACGACAGCACTAACGGCGACTGGTGACCCACCCAATACGTCTCCAACTACGACGATAGTCGCCGTAGTAACACGGTCGTAGTAGTAGTAGTAGCAGTAGTAGCAAAGGTGGTAGTAGCATTAAGTCTACCTCTTCCATTCGTCCGGTGCGGCAGTGTTTGACGTCGCTTCCTGAAACATTGTCGAAAAGTGCAAGAACCTGAGGCTGACCAATTGCACTCGACGGCCTCAGCGGTAAGGGGCCCAACACGGACAGTAAACACTGCAAATATTTTGTGCAAAACTCGATTTAACGAAGATAAGTCCCAACAGCCTGTTAAACGCAAAAGTTCAAAAAGCGTTCGAAGCTTGAACGTCGCTTAACCTATCTATCGGTGGTTTTAGCGAGCCGGTGATTTTCCCTGGTTTCTTGGATGTGTCTCTGTATCTAGTCCACTGTGCACATAACGAACTCTGTATATAGGGATAAGTAGGCGCTTGCACGCGCACACTCAGAGTGTACATTAACGCAACTATACATAGCAACCACCAAGAACTACCGCAACCAGTGGTGCCTCCCGAAGTGCTGCTCTCCACAGGGAGTGGATAACAGAGTGGTAGCGTCTCTGACCACAGTACCGGGCTAAGTATGACCGGTTTACGTTCAGACTTTTTAATATATATATATATATATATATATATATATATATATATATTTGTTTTTTTTGTAAATAATTGATTTTTTCAAATGTTAGAGTACTATGTTTGCCGGACAAGATCAGCTGCAAATCGGCTCGACATGATGAACATACAAAGGCAAGAAAATAACTCTTGACGGGGTCAACTACGAAGTAGTGTCTCGAATAAGTATCTAAACAAGGCTGCTATAGCACAATTTATCAACCACGTAGCCCAACAGAAAAATACAATTGACATAATTGTTAAGAGCCTGGCGAAGGAACCTTGTGCCACGGTACACGAGACAAGGACACGGAGGAAGGAATTGGGCACACTGACCTTCAACCAGACCACGAACTTAGGGTACTAGTGTAGACATGATACCCTTGCGCTGGAGCGGCAGGCTGAATACATGTTTTCCATGATTAAAGACTGCCACCTAGAGGAGGACCAAGTGCCTTCTCTCTCTAAAACGGCCATTAGCTGAGGAGAGTCAGCAAACTTCTTGAGTGCTTGTTTCTGACGCAGGGCCTGCATCTTGTTGTCGTCCCGACGGCGTAAAGGAAGAGGGGGAGGGGCAAAAAGAGGCAAGAAGCGCGCTCTCAGCACGATAACAGCATTGCTTCTAAAGAACGAAGAAAGACCTACACACATCATCAGGGCTCTAAGATGCACTACAACGCCCTTTGTGTCAGGATAATTTGTGTCCAGCAACTGCCTAGTGGCTACTTGCTGCTAGCGGTGGCAGAGGGAAGGACAGACGCCAGCGTAGACCGTTTACCTAAGGTGCTTCCTGATTGGTGACTTCACTAAGGGCACTACCTCACAAGACATCCAGAAAGCTTTCTACAAAACGTTGCCATCATAATCTTCCTTAAAAGGTGCCACAGAACGGTGGACGTCCCTGGTTCGACGTACCGATGATGACGTCCCAGGGTAATCGCGGCGTCTCTCATTCTTACTGGGACAATTCCTTGGGACCTGAGTCAGGTTATCGCCGCCGCTTGTAGACTGCCCCGAGCGTCAGAAGAACGAAAAACGTCGATATGTATATATATATATATATATATATATATATATATATATATATTCATAAATTATAATGATCTGCTGAAGTAACATTCAACGTATCATAAGACCACTCTCACGAACCGTACATCTGCTGATCCCATCGTCAACCAGTCATCATTTAAACCAATATAAAGACAGGTCCGCGTTATTGTATGGTATGATTGTTTTACGTTTTGTTAACTAACGCAGCACAACATAAACCCTATTCGGTTCTAAGTGATATATTTATTTCGCTTCACATATCTTATATTAAACGCAAGACGTATGTTTAAGGTTGAAGAAGCGATCAGCAGGCGGAAGAGATTGTTCAGCTTACGCGCGTACCAGTAACCGATTAAGCTGTATGTTCTCACAATAGACGAATGCTTTCGTTTTGTAATGATCTTGCAAGCTGCAAGATGAGCAAACACACAAAAAGGGCCGTTCTGTCTACTGGCCGACTCGATAGCGTCATTAGTTTGAGCTTGTGTTACACAGATGCGCACTGGTATAGTTGCATTAATTGGCCGTCTTTTTGTCAAAAACAAAATACTATCTGGTGTACAATATAGGTTTCTAAATGATCGTATACACTTTCTAGATGACCATACAGTTGCATTGATTGACCGTAATATCGAGTCAAAGACGAAATACTATCTGCTGCACTTTCTAGATGATCACACTTAGGCTCGATCAATATGTCGCATATTCAAAAACATAACGTGTTTGAGGCGACCCTAGAATTCGAAACATAGAAAAAAATAGATATACCTCGAACGACTGCAATAGTACAAGCAAACGCATACGTAAAAAAACATTAGATATCTTGAGAATACAAATCTTAACAGCGTGAGAGTTTACATGTGATCCGCCAAGATAATCACCATTTGCTGTAGACTGTTGATGGGGGCAGGAAAGATGACTACGAGGACGGCAAAGATAAACTAAAATCGCTCTCTCTCGAACTCTCTCAATTGTTGTTTTCTCTCCATTCTTCTAACATATATCTCCATGGTTAGACCTACCTTCTAAACCTACGCAGCTTCTCATGCCTTTATGTACTGACAGACTGGCAGGCATGCAAGCGCAATGATGGTGTGTTGCACTTGCTTGATTTTGCTTACATCTTGAGCTACAGTCAGCTATAATGAAGGAAGAGAGACAGGGGCCTACAGACAGCCAGGAAGCTAAAGGGACAGAGCGATAGGAAAATAGGGGGAAAATAGCTCGCGCTGCAGAGCGCGAGCGAAGGGATAAGAGTTTGTTCGGAGTGCTTCTTTGTCAGACACTACTAAAGTAACTTTTTCGGATTGACTCCCAGCCAACATTTAACGTCCACGGAAGCGGTCTGGCATGGCTTCAGAATACGGACTCTAATAAAAACAAATGTGCAACGATGGGGATCGAACTCCCGTGCTGCACCCATGTGTCTCTTTCGGGGTCGCAAGGCGCACGCGAATGCATCTAGCCACCGGACTCGACTTTCGGACGACACTACTACTGCTCCTAGTACTACGGTAAACTTTTCGGGCTGACCCTCAGACCCAAGATTTAACGTCCACGGGACTGCTGCTCGCATTGCTTCATAGACGGACCCCCATAAATACAAATCGGTGCAACAGTGGGGCTCGAACCCGTGCAGCACATATGTGTATCCTCCGGTCGCAAGGCGCAGGCGAATGCACCATGCCACCTCGGCTCGACGTTCCTAGTATTCCTATTTTTTAAATTGATTTATATGATACAACCAGATTTCATCGGTACTACTCTCGTTTTACTTCGGTGAAAAATTGAGGATCTTTTTCTATATGCTCCGTTATTTTGCTTCTTGTGCGGGATTGCCTGAGGCTGTCGTCGGCGCATTCTTTCTCATTCCATCTTCAGCTCGTTCTTCCGTCTCATAACGTTCCCCACCAGGCTCAATCCCTGTTCCCACTTTCGTTCGCCCTGACGCATGGCGGCGACTAGGTCTGCCACCGCTGTACTTGGGGACTCTGCTGCTGCGACCAGTGGTTCTGTTTGTGCGTCCTCTAGTGCTGGGGTGAGAAAGATAGTATGGGTTACATCATCGACCTCGCCAGTTTCGCACGTACGTTTTCCTAGTACTACTACTACTACTATTAGTAGTACTATTATATGACCAGTACGCCTTCAGCTTTGTTTTTGTCTAGTCATATTTGACTTTGTGCTCAAACTGGACTTATTTCCACAGCCTTCGTCCCTAGATGAATGCAACAATCCCAGAGCAATGCTCAGATCCTGGGTTTTTGGAACGCCAATCAACGTGAAGAAGAAATAGCTCTACTTAAGTAGAACGTGGATTCAGTGTCTACGCATGGAACGTAGACCTTCGTTTTTCTGAACAGAGCATTAGCCGCCTAAGTCTGCTACCACGATGATGATGATGATTGCGGTGAGGGTCATGATGATTATGATGATGCTTGCGGTGAGGGTGATGCTGCTGATGATTGGGTGGGGGTGAGGATGATGATTGCGGTGGGGGTGATGATGATGATGATGATTGCAATGGGGGTGATGATGATGATAATGATGAATGCGGTGAGGGTGATAGTGATGATGATTGCGGTGAGCGTGATCATGATGTTTTCGACCATGATGAATTTGAAGATGGTGATGATGGTGATGATGACGGTTCCACTGTGGCACGGGGCTGTAGCCCATGTTACGCATTCATTTTGCGTCACCCGCCGCCTCTCAAATCTCTCTCTCTCTCTTTTCAGCTATCTCTCTTTTCTGTCTCTCGCTGAAGCAGCGATCGCAGGAGTACGACGACCGCGACGGCGCCAACGACGGGGTCGAAAGCGGTCGCCACCGCCACCACCACCCCCTCCCTCCTTCCCTCCAACAACCCCCCAGCCAACCACCCCAAACTACCGCGATACCACCATTCAGAGTCGAACGTAGGCACACGCGCGTTGTCGCAGACCTCATCGGCGGCGTCGTCGTCGTCGTCTTCATCATCGTCCTCATTGGCATGGTCTTCATCGTGGCCGTCGTCGTCGTTGCAGTAGCTCTTGTTGTCGGGGGTGTCCCCCCTCCCTTGCGCAAGCGACATCAAAGACAGTGGGCGGCGAGCGGCCCACAGTCGACTGCTGTTGCCTTGCGCCTCCACCGCCGCCGCTGCTGCGTTCGGCCGGTCGTCGCTGCGGCCATAGACGACTGAATAATTCACTTGCTCGTCGAGAGCGAGCGCATCTCGTATCTATTTGTGTGCTGGCTGTCTGTTTGTCTGTCTGACTGACTGTCTGTCTGTCTATGGCTAGCTCGTTTGGAGTAGGTGGAAAAGGCGAAGAACGACGAGCAAAAAATCTAGCGGAGAGTCGCTGGACGAGATAACAAAGAGAAAGCTACGAGAGATCGACAATGTCAAAGGGAGAGAGAGAGGGGGGAATCTGGAGAGAGAGAGAGAGCGAAGTTAGAGAAAGAGGGCCAAGTTAGAAGAGGTTAGAAAGAACGAGCGCGCGTACGAATGTGAGTGAATGAGTATGAGGTGGGGGGGAGTGGATGAAATTGACGCAAAAGTGGGGGGGGGGGGGGGGCTGGATGAAAATGACTTGATGATGATAATGATGATGATGACGAAGGTGGTCATCATGAAGATGATGATGGTTATGATGAAACCAGCGGGACACGGGGACAAAGAGAGTGTGAGAGAGTGAGACCGAAGCAGAGAGTGGGAAAGAGACGAAATTTTTGATTCTTCGTAGAGTAAGAAAATATGAAATAGAGAGGGAGAGAGGCAGGCAGAGGGAGAACGGGGGAACAAACCGGACAACAAGAAAGGAAAACACGTAGGGAGAGACAACAGAAAGGAAGTCAGAGGACATAGAGGAGAAGGGAATAAGAAATAGAGAGGGACGGAGAATGAGGAATCGAGACAGAGAAAGAGAGAGCAAATTGAAGGTAGAGAGTTCATAGCAAGATAACAAAGTCTATTCATAAAAGATCGCGCATTGTGACATCGAGAACTTCAACAAGCCATGAGGGGGCAACGGCGAACTCATGTCGACTTCATCATCATCATCATCATTTTCATTGCATAGAGTCACCCCCGTCGTCGTCGTTGTTGTTGTTGTTGTTGTCGTCGTCGTCGGACGTTTCCTTTCCTCTTTATCTGGGGATTTTGTATAGCTAGAAGATACTTAGCTTTAAACTCTTGCGGTGGCGATACTCTCTGAAGATCCTGCACAGACGACACCATCATTGCGACTGTCTGTATGTGTGTGACATTGATTCCTTGAGTACATACCTAAAGATTTAATATAATTTGATATAATAATTATATATATGCTAATTTAATATAATAATTATATATATACTAATTTATTATAATAATTATATACCTAATACATTTACAAAACTCAACTTCGCAGTCATGTAAATGATGATATAATGTAATCCCAAATCAATGAGTTGAATTCTGGTAATGTTAAGACCCAGAGCAGAGTAAGCGTGGTTCTGGTTTAGCAGTAAAGCTGTTGCATTGCAAAGACTGCTTCCTTAATAGAGAGGTAAAATTATAGTATAAGCCGTAACATATATGACGGCTCATTCAATACAATTGACACATTAAATAGGTAAACTGGACATGCAATAGACAGTACGTATAAAGCTATGTTTTTATATCACACGGTGGCATCGTCGCACCATCTCGCCTAGGTGCCAGTAACACGTATAAGCTTAAGCAACTTTCATTGTTTCGTAATGGACCGTTCTTCTTAAACTGCAGTCGCAGGTTTCAATAAACTGCGTATGTTTTTCTCAGTTCTTCGCGGTAACCACTGATAGCTATTTAGCAGGGGTGTCCCGGGTTCAAACCTACGCATCTACTACGACACGCCAATCGCCGCATGGACAACTTTAGGGCTCCAGTCACCGATGCGTGAAAAGGCATTAGGCTTAGTAGGATAACTAGTCCCAGATGTACCGTTTATTGGTACTGAAACACTAGAGCGACCACGATGTTAGCGTTACTCTAGGGAACGTCAGAAAGTCAATGGTATCGCGTAGGACCTACAGACACTGCACTGCACACCATACCCATTTAAGTGTATGCGTTGCAGACCGAGCACCTAAGCCAGTGAAAACTTTTCTTTCAAATGAGATCCTCTAGACATCAGTGAAGACAAATGCTTTTGACTTGAATTTATCGCATTGAGTGCGCCTCACTGAGATGCTGTTTTCGGTTGGGATCAACAGTGGCGGGGCAACGTCCGCGTGTGCAAAGAGTCAGTAAATTTAGGAGTAAATGACGTGGCCCCTTTTTACTCTGCTGTTTTGGAATTATAGACTTAAGAGTTTTGTTCAGTTGTTAATATTCTTACGACAAGTAACAGATTTATGTTAAATTTATATAGCCCATTTCGTTCATATTTATGTAACAGATATGTACCACTGCGCCTGTAATGCTTACTGTCACCATACTGGTCCAAATAGACGCTATCCACCTATAGCTAAAAAAAACTCAAAGTCCACAATCCATATTCGAATGCTGTAACGTGTGAGGGAATTTTAATTGCGAATTAAACGTCTGCCTTCACCTGTTAAAGCACCTCCGGTTTCTAAAAGCAAATCTTCCAGAGGCTATGGAATAGTGTTCCTTACAGAGTCCTGTGCATACATATATATATACACACGTAGAAGACACGTAGAAGTTAGCCGTCTCAGCCACGGGCTATAAACTAATGTCACTTACAGAGTTTATACACATCTGGTCACTTCTGAAATCACAAGAAACGCACAGAGTTTTACGCATATATATATATATATATATATTGAGTTTTACGCATATATATATATATATATATATATATATATATATATATATTGAGTTTTACTCATATATATATATATATATATATATATATATATATATATATATATAAAAACATGTAGAAGACATTTTGTTAGCCGCCCCAGCGGGGGGCATAGCCGGTCGGCGGCAACCTGATTTCTGTTGTTGTCGTCGTCATTTGCCTGAACTGACCCAGCAAGCGTTCGAACGTTTCTGCTGCTCTACTGCTCCTGCTGCTGCCGCAGCTGATGGCACAGCCGGGTCGCCACACATTGGCCAGTGATGCTTGGACGACTTGGATGGATGGTTACACACCCACCTTACGGTAGTGGTCTAGTATTACTGCTTCGTCGTTTCCTACGACGTTGTCGTCCACATCGTCCGCATCGTCTACAACCACCACTAGCTATAACCACTCTACTACCACTATCTGTCGATCTAGGGCTACGTCGAACTCTCGCAATCTTCTCTCTTATCCGCAAGTTCAGTTTCAGGTGAGGGGGGGGGGGTGGGGGGGGTTCCCGCAGAGCAACGGATGGCAGCAACGTTCGCTTCGTCTCATCGCAGTGCTGTTGCGGCCGCTGTGGCAGTGGACGGCCTACCGTCTCATCCCGTTCAGGTCATCTTCGTGGTCTTGTCTTCAGCTTCGTAGTCTTGCTTCAGTTTAGAGCTCTCATCGCCGCAGCCATAGGCACCACAGCGGTGGTATCGTGTCGACCGTCGGAGGCGGCGGCGGTAGCGACGACGTTTCTCCGACAACACACCTTCATGTGAAGATCGTCTCTGCCAACCATAGGTGCCTGCCGCCACTACGAGAGAAATGGAGAGAGATAGAGAGAGTGAGTGAGAGAGGGAAAGAGAGAGAGAGAGACGGATACAGGCTCTCACAAACACACACATGAGTTTGACTATGGCCGTCCAACCGGCCCGACCTGACCCGAGTCGAACTGTTTCTTACTCGCCTCTCTAGCCTCTATGATACTGGTCTCGTAGACATTATACACACATATGTGCACAAACCCACAGGCACGCAAGCACGCACACACATATATATATATATATATATATCCTGTGGCTGGGCGCGGTGCCATTCACTAAGGTGGAAGCCGGGGGGGGGTCAGCTTGGCTTGACAGATATTGTTATTTACACGAATTACAGAGAGGAGGGTGGGGTGGGGGGAGAGGCGAGTGGGGCGAAGGACCAACGCGGCCACGATCGGCTACGACGACAACGACTACGGAGATAAGAACGACAACAATACGAGCCTGGCCTAGCCGAGATGCTGGCAGACTTGGCCCGGCAAGAGCGGGCGGTGTACCCCACCGGCGCCCCTCCTCTCCCGAAGGGTGTCGTAGGGGGAGAGTCGTAGTCCCGCTACTGCTGCTGCTGCTAAGAAGAAGAGTGAGTTCTTCTGAGCCGAGAGCGCCTTCAACGCTTGCGGACAACAAGATCAACGGCGAGTGGTGGACATTTTCGGTGCCTGGCCTCTCCACGTGTGTGGCTTCGTTCATGGCTTTTTCCGCGGAGGGGACTCTGGTCTGGCAGGCGCTAATGTTGCAGGCGCTGGGCTTTCTGGTCTGCCACCTCTGTGTCGGTGAACCAAGACGCACGACGTTATAGTATATATTTCTAGCGCAAACACTAGCCTGAATAGTAGTACAGTAACACGGCAAGGACTAGTCAAAGATGTAGGCTCTGCAGTAGTAAATGAGACAAGCGCGTTCGATCACGAAACACCTGTTTGGTGTGGCGCCGTGCTTGGCGGTTTGGCGACAGCGATATCACTGTACTCATGTTGACATCTTCAACATATGTCGTTGCAGCTATATATATATATATATATATATATATATATATATATATATATACTACATAAATTAACGATTTGAATTAAAAGAAACGATTGAACAATTGAAACAAAACAATTGAAATAACAATTACAAACACAAATAACCTACTAGGCGATAGGACACGCTTGTCGCCGTCATTACCATCAGTCGTTGTCTCCTAACCAAATTGTTAAATTATCTGTGCTTATGAGGAGACGCAAATTTATGGTTTAAAAAATACGTATATATATATATATATACATAAAGGCGAGCACACCGAGTGTGCAAACGTAAATGATTAATAAATCTTCACAATATTTTCTATATATATATATAAATACAGTAGAATGTGTGTGAGCAAGCGTGTATATATACATACACATACTTTCCACTCTATATATATATATATATATATAATATTTTGATGATTTATTAATCATTTACAATACGTTTGCACACTAGGCAGTGCTTGCCTAATTTCCAAAATATACATATATACCACTAGGTTTAATGACAGCATCGCCTAAATCGCCTTTAGTCTATAAATAGTCTTAGTACACACAGGCGCTTAATTCCCAGAAATTAAAAGCTTAACCACATAGATAAAAAAAAAAAACAGCAAATAATACGCGCAACCAACTTTCGTGATTCTTTTTGTTGATTGTGTGGTGTTTCCTGATTATTGCCGTATTACAAGTTATTACTTTTTGTGATTTTCTAACTAGGCCAAAACTGCTCAAGCGTTTATTGTAAGAGCACAAATACCTGCTGCGAGCTAATATTTGCTAAAACAAGACTAAAATGCAAACAAATTACTAAGGCGGCACAATCATCATCAACGCACGGGCACGCTAACATACAGCATGAGGCATTATAATAGACCGTTTCGCTGGCCGAGTGCCCACTTAAATGATTAATAACGTCTTGCTGATAGTCTATAACTTTACACTGTTTGGCAAATCCCACCAGTTTCTTCTCGCTGTCTCGCCTGCACTGCTTACTATTTGCTAATAGTATCGTAAGCAGAATCTTCTCCAAAACCGTTCTCTTATTTCATGACTGCCGGGCATAACTGCCTCGGTAAGTTTGTTAGAAAGTCCAATAGAAGACGAGTAGGTAAAAATTCGAATCGATTTGCAAATCGCAAAGTTATTCAATTTGTTTGGTATTGATCGGATAAGCTAGGCAATTATTGAAGTCTAAGAAAATTGCAAAGCAGACGAGAACGTTTTATCTGGATGGTCGCTCTCTGCAAATACAGCCTGTTCGTACACCTACCGTGGGAAATCCTTGAAATGTTATTGCTAAATCTAGTTTATGCATATTAAATATTTTACGCACTGCTAAATAATATTTGATCTCCAATCAATACTCCATTTCTACTTGCTGTTTCATCTCAGACCAGTATACGTGTTTATATATAAGTACCGTGTACTTCCCACGCGTTTGTATTGCTCCCCGGTCTGGAAGTTCCAGCAAAATAAAAAACAAAAATCTAAAAAACGGAGAACAATTTAGATATTTTTTATTAACATACGAGTGAAATACATGTGATGAGTTCAGAATTTTGCAACAATTTTATGTAGAGATGTTTCCTTATTACGATCGCGAGTATTCATCCGCCCCTAGACATCAATTTTGAACACTGTAATTTGACTGCTTTACGCTATTATAGGTTTAGGCCAGCGGATGTGCTATAGCACCACCGTATATAAAACTAAATACCCTTAATACCAACAATCCATGAATTCTAAAGCTGTGGCTCATTCAGAGCTTTCAAGTGTTCTGATTGCATGACAAATGGCCAGGTAAGCACAACAAATTAAGAAATCATGTCACATTTAGAATAAATAGATAGATGCATAGTTCACGGCTCGTATTACCTGGTCTGTTTAAATAGGAACTCCCACGACGGGTCCACAGAGTGCACCTGTCGCCCGTGCTTTCAAACGTGTACGAAGTATTATGCGTCTGCCTGGCCCTTACGAAGAAGAAATCGCTGCACTGCCTCTCTGGAATGGCATGCAGAGAGCAGCTGACAACTAAATAGGTATCAATGTTATATGCATATTTGATAAGAGTAAAATAAAGGTGATTAAATGCAGATACATTCCTTTATGTAATAATACAACCGCGTTTATATTACGTTACATTATCAGCATACCTATTTTTATGATATATCCTTTACTCTATATTATAAATATTTTGGCACTAAACCTGAAGATAATAATACAAATATAATTTTGAACAAAGGTTTATTATTATTATTATCAATATGTACATGTATAACTAATAATAATATTAATAACAAGGATTATGGGTTAGACTCACTATATAACTACGCAGTAAAGAAGCTAACCCAACATATATAAATATATTTATACACGCAACCATGTCTATATTCCAATATTTTTTGCTGTAGTCTCTAACCGTGCCTTGGAAGCATTCCCTTTGTAAACAACCCTGCTAGTCTGTACCGGAATATATATATATATATATATATATATATATATATATATATATATATATATTATATTATATATAGAGGAAGAGAGGCGCGAATCGCCTGTCGATCGGTGAGGTCAACAGCAATCTAGTCACGATCACCTACCTCGTCAGGCTGTGTTTGTTGGCGACCAAAACGTGCCGCTCTGCGCGTTCCTCGCGGCTGGCAGCAAACCTCAGCGGGCATTTCTTCAAATGTCTTTACAGCCTTCGTAAACCTATTCGGGAACAGCTTTCGGGAAGGCATTTCACAACGAATCTCGAAGCTCGTCTAAGCTAACGCAGACTTGCCGTTCTCATTGTAGGTGGGCCTACAGCCGGTGTTTTGTTCGAGGGGGGGCAGCTTGATAGCATCCTCATACTGCGCAAGAGCGGCCTTGTCAATATACCTGATTTTTGTTAGATGTGGAGGTAAAGGTGGTTTTGAGGACACGCTGCTTACTTCTGTGACATGAGACGCTCGGGCCTCGGCAGCGGACGGACGACCTGGTACCATGGACTCACGTTATTTTGCCTACCTATTATGTAGGCTGCAGGGGGCAATCAAAATCGCGTTTTTGCGCATTTAGTATAACAACCGGCCAAATGTTTGTACCTAAACAATGGTTTAGAAAGACAACAAGAAAAGGAAAAGACAAGCAAAGCAGTCTGGCAACGGATGCTATGCAGAACTAAATTAGGTACTTAGAGGTCTTTATACAAACAATTATGTAAGTTTGCATTATATAGAACACTTGCAATACATTGCACTAAATAGAAAAAATGTAATTATAATAGAATAGACAGGCTAATATATCAACGGGAAAAGTACTGTGGCTTTCTGCTAACGCGCACAAGATGAGAAGACCGCTGCGAATGCGCTGGCGGCAGGGCGTCTCTGATCACTGATCTAGCATAGTTGTAGTCTTTACGAAAAAACATTTTGTTCAGCCACTGGGCTTCTGATGTAATACGTCTGTTGATCTAACATAAAAAGTGGCAATAAGATAGAAATCATTGTCATGGTGGTATCTACAATCTATATCATTTGATATTTGAAGTCAACCTTCATTCCAGAAACATCAACGTCAGATAACGTGATTGTTCCCTTGGTTGCATGACAAATGCTTGACATAGGATGCCATGCTGCTTGCTGAAAAAGCGCAGAGATGTAGATCTCGGAAACACGTATCGCGGACCAACTTTCTTGGAAACACTAGATTTTCAGCAGAAAAATGGCAAGTTTATTCGAGACCTGGAGAAAAGAATAACATTTAAAAAATGTATGTATATATATATATATATATATACAGGTAGTTCCATAAGTTCTTAGAATGAGCTTTTTAGAATTCGAATTTTGGCGCGCTTCCACCGCTATTAGGAACTGCAACTTTTCGACTGCTAGCACTCAAAATATTATGGTGATTGGCCGTTGCGATTTCGTTTGATAGCTTTTCCCGTGCAACGTATCGGCGTGATTTTTAAAAATGAAGAAAAAAGAGTTTCGAGTGGTTATCAAGCATTTTTATTTCAAAGGTTGGAATGCGACCCAAGTAAAAATTGGGTTGGACGAGACGTACGATACGTAAACTTGAAGATGAAAGAGCTCAGAGAAAAATGGCTGCCGCATTTGCTCAACCAAGGCCAAAAAAACGCGCCTGTTTTCGCTTCACAGCAAAATTTGGCCAAGATGTCGAACAATCCGTCGGATTTTTGGCGCAGATTCATGACCGTCGATGAAAGCTGGGTCCATCACTACACTCCCGAGACCCAAGAAGCATCTTGCCAATGGTGTGCACCTGATGAAGGACCTCCGAAGAGGGTGCGGACAACGGCATTGACCGGAAAGGTGATGGCTACAGTTTTTTAAAACCAACGTACAATAATGCTGGTCGACTACCTTGAGAGCGGTAAAACGATCACAGGAGAATATTATGCAAGACTGTTGGACTGCCTTTAGCAAGAACTCATCGTGAAACGGCCCGCTTTGCAGAAGAAGGTTGTCCTGTTTCACCAGGACAATGCTCCTGCACACAAGTCCCGGCAAGCATCGGCAAAACTGGCCCAACTGAGGTTCGAACTTATTGAACAACCTTCCTATTCTCCAGTCCTGGTCCCCTCTGATTATTTCCTCTTCGAACATTTGAAGAATAGTTTCGGTGGAAAGCGTTTTTCCAGCAATGAAGAGGTTAAGGCTGCTGTCAATGCCTATTTTCAGTCTAAAGACGCGGAATTCTACTTAAGAGGTATAAAAGCTCTGAAATCTTGGTGGGAAAAGTGTATATATATAAATATATATATATATATAAATAAAAATATATATATAATATATAAAAAAATAATTAAAAAAAAAAAAAATATATATATATATATATATATAATATATATATATAATATATAAATATATATATAATATATAATATATAAAAATATATATATAATAAAATAATAAAAAATATATATATAAATATATATATATATATAAATATATACAGGGTCATTCATATCGTTATGAACTTACTTCGAGGTTTAGTAGTTTTTTCATGGCTTTCCTCAATCTGGCTATTCGCTTTTCTCTACGCAAGCTAGTGAAATGTCTTCCTTGTGCAGCATTTTCGAACACGCCGGTTCGTTCATGCGTTGGTTCTCCCGCAAACGTAGATTTCGCACAACTATGTAGGAGAAAAAAGGCATAATAACTACATTTATAAACTTCACTCTCTCTCCTGAACAAGACGTTTCCGCGTCCTCTTCCCATTGAACAAAATTATTTTCTTGCCGAGTTCTGCCCAAACCTCGCAATTAGTACATAACGATATGAATGACCATGTATATATATATATATATATATATATGGAAATGATTCAAATCATGATATATATATATATATATATATATACGTGCGCATGTATGGTCGTGGATAGCCCTGTATTTTCATTTCTGCTGTTAATTTTTTAGCACCGTTGTTTTAGTTACCGACGCGGCAACCCGCGTCATCGAACTTCGTCGTCATCAACATCCGCATCTTCACTGCCATAATCATAATCTAATTATAACGTCATAATAGCAATTATCATGCAGATCAGCGCCGTACAACGCCATTCAACAAAGGCTTGCCCAACTATGAAAGGAGCAATTAATCGATGAATAATCGCGCTCTTAAAACGTTGTTGCTATTGTTGTCGTCGTCGTTGTTGTTGTTTCCGTGGTTGTGTATCCAACTATTCATCTAGTTAGTTTGCTGCTGATTCAGAATTAATACGTTTAATCCGTCCGAGTAGGGGGTGCTGAGGGGAAAGGGGGTCGGCTCGCCCATTCTAACAAAAACCCCGGCACCCAACCGACAGACGCGGAGAAGGGCCGCAGCAAAAGTCTGTAGCAATAGCAGACGGGACCCCACAGCTTCTACTGCGATATCCATATAAAAGGTCACACAAGCACACAGTCTTTGTTTCCTGTTCTTTCTTCTTTCGTTCGTTGCTTTGCTTCTGTCTCCTTCTATATCGCGATCGATCTTCCTTAATATGCATCTATATATCTATCCGTTCTTTCTTTGCGTTGTTGTCTCGTTGCAGTCTTTTCCGGATCGAACTTTCTCTCATTATTTCTCTCTCTCTCTCTGCCCGGCTGTCTGATCTGTTTCGTGTCGTTCTGTTGGCAAAATGAGGATATATATGCAGATCATTGGAAATGATTTCCTTTATTCGGCGACGGCGGAGGCGACGGTGAGGTCACTGCACGTTTCGTAACATATCAACGCCGTGAAACCGTAAATCTAGTACTAGTACGCGTAGTAGCATGAGCTACTAATCTTCTTATTGTTATTGTTGTTGTTGCTGTAACAGCAATACTGTTGAAGCAGTAGCCCACTATAGGAGGGATTGTTGCCGCAGGCACTACCGACCTGTAGCTTGTTTCTCTGCTTAATCCGTCGTTAGTGCGTTAGCGCGTGCTGGAAAAAACACAAACATGCCAAAACCTAGCTTTGTCACGCTGCTTGGGCACACCATGTATCGCGGCGGCAAGGCACGGAGAGGAAATTAGAAGCGGCAAGACTGCACCAGCGTCCAGTGAACGCAACGCGGTCAGCCAGTTGCAATGTAACTATGAAGGGAGGGGGACAGAGAATTGAGCTACACATGTAGGCCGTGCAGACACATCCACAGTACACGATGAAGCACCAATGGCCACCAGAAAGCACAATGACCTGCAAACAGCCACAATATTACGAGAAAATGTGAGCGTTCACCTTGCGCTGATAATACGCGGCATCTGCAAATATCTCTCTATTTCAACTAAGGAACGAAAATAAACAGCGCCAAATATGTTTATATCAGCCAAGTATGCACAAAATGACACGCTTGTAGACGCGTTTGACGACAGAGGACGACAGCTGACAAGCTTCGGTTCTTTCGAACAGTATGCTTTCATCACTTTGTTTAAAACTTGTTGTCGCTACTAAACGTGTGCTGTTTAGATACGAGCGTCCTCTTCTTCCTTTTGTCGTCGTTGAATAGCCCGGATCCGAGTATGTTGAGACTCTTCGCGATGCCTATCTAGAATACATGACAAGCATACGTGAAGCGCGTTCTTATATATATATATATATATATATATATATATATATATATATACAGGGTGTGACTGAACGAATTTTATAGCGATACATAAAATTGTAGAGCTCGTTAAAACGAATATTTTTTCCAATGGAACATGTGCTCTGAGAAGTCTTGTTTCGGAGTTACAGTGAAATTACTACAATTTGTGACACTGGTGTTTTTGCCCGACATAGGAGCACAAAATGTGCTGTTGCGAGACAACCAGTCTTCCTAGACAGAAACTAAGCACACCGTCGTGTTCGTGATAAAATTCTGCTCCATCTGATGAATATGCAAGGCCGGTCAGAAGACGCGACATGGTCGCTTAGAAGAAAATTCGCCAAAAATGAAGTTCTTCATTAGCGTTCACGCCAAATACTTTAGAATCATAACCCTACAACCACTCACAGCGCTCAAAGCGGACATATTCAGCCAATGCGCAATTCATGGCGATCATTTTGGTACCAAACATATGTCAATGCGAGCTGTGGTTGCGGAGTAATTACGAGTTTTCGGCGGGATGTCCAGATTAAGTGCATGAAAAATGACGCGCTGCGGCTGTCGCGCGACACGTCGGCGGTAGTGAACGTCGCCACACAGTCATTTTACATGCACTCAATCTCGACATCCCGCCGAAAACTCGTAATTACTCCGCAACCACAGCTCGCATTGACATATGTTTGGTACCAAAATGATCGCCATGAATTGCGCATTGGCTGAATATGTTCGCTTTGAGCGCTGTGAGTGGTTGTAGGGTTATGATTCTAAAGTATTTGGCGTGAACGCTAATGAAGAACTTCATTTTTGGCGAATTTTCTTCTAAGCGACCATGTCGCGTCTTCTGACCGGCCTTGCATATTCATCAGATGGAGCAGAATTTTATCACGAACACGACGGTGTGCTTAGTTTCTGTCTAGGAAGACTGGTTGTCTCGCAACAGCACATTTTGTGCTCCTATGTCGGGCAAAAACACCAGTGTCACAAATTGTAGTAATTTCACTGTAACTCCGAAACAAGACTTCTCAGAGCACATGTTCCATTGGAAAAAATATTCGTTTTAACGAGCTCTACAATTGTATGTATCGCTATAAAATTCGTTCAGTCACACCCTGTATATATATTACGTTCATCCGTAAGATACACTAGCGTGTCTCTTATGTCTGTGTGTCTGAGTGTATATATATATATACATATGTATAAGAGGCACAAGAAATGCTCGGTGGGAAAATGCACGCCGGCTCTTTCCTGCGTAGGTTTATCGGCAATATTGGCATACGTAGTAGCAGTAGACGTCACGCAGTAGTAGTAGTTGTAGTCGTACTAATAAGACTCATAGTGCGGTGCATAGTGTGAGACGAGAGGAGTCGTTGAACGGGCTTGGTAGTGATAAGACATCAGGTATATGGTTGAAGTCGTAGGTGTAACTAGGTTGCAGCAGTAGACCGTGTAGGCTAGGTAGTGGGCGCCGTACCCAACAGTGCTACTTGTAGACGGACCACCGCAGGGGCACCGCAGCGCAGCGCGGTCATCAAGGGCAACATATTAGAAGGAAGGAGTAGGCGACAGGCGTATCGGTGTAGCATAGGTAGCCCACCCGCCAGCCATCGAGCTATCTAGCTTGATGGCCCGCAGCCCTTGTAGCGGACTACGCCGGGAGGAAGGCGCCGAGAGACGCAGTTGAGCACTCGTCCCTCGTTCCCGAGCGCAAACGCTGTACGCTATGGCTTCTGGTTAGCTAACCAGGTGAATGGGGTAGCTCGCGACGGTTGCGGCCTCGATGAAGGCGGCGGGGCCATCCCGAGGACAACGATCAGAACGACGCTGTAGATGACAACAACAACAACAAACGTGACGACGACGATGATACCCGGGGCCATCATGATTGTCCCTTCTTCTTCTACTACTACTACTGCTACTACATATTCTACATAGACAATCATGGCTGTCCCCTATCTCCTGCGTAACCCCACCTGAAGCTTGCCGTCTCCGCCAGTCTTCGAGGAAGAACAGGGCAGAGCATGAATTGAGTTTGAATGCACTATGCGGATCGGAGAATCGGGCAAGTGAAGCGGTTGTTGTTGTAGGTAAGAAAAGTGATGCTTTCGTAACCGTATTTCTAGTCATGATCATTCCGGTCGATACTGATTATGATTATCGTTACCATCATCATCAGCATCATCACTTTAATTATGATGACAGTGAAACGGGCCCAATCAATAATGCAGTTTAGTCCAAGAAAGCAAATGAGGAAGGAGAAAGCGAAGACGTTGGCTGTTGCTACCGGAGCTAGGATCGACTTGAAAGTTCTTCCAGTCTTCCAAAGTGGAGGTCTGTTTTTTGCAGTGAAGCCGCATGCTCCAAAGGAGATAAGTATCAAACTCAACATAATAGCACGTTCTACAAAAAGTTAACATATTTCTTATTAAATAGCACCCACACGTGAAAGCAATAAGTCCATTTTGGTAACAGGAAGGTTTATTACAGCCTCAAGTACACATTGTGATACTGTATAATAAAGGACCGCATTATTAGATTGCACATTTGAGACGCGGCTTTGACAACCTTGTACATGTGAGGTTTAAACTTCATTTGGCGGTCGAAAATTACCCCAAAGTCATTGTAGAGAGAGGAATGGGCATTTAGCATATACTGAATTGTACCTTGCATTGGCTTAAGAACGGCAGACTTAGAAGTAGATAACTGCATGCGGTGTTCTTCTGCCCATAAGGATGCAGCATCAATCGCTTCTGTAAATTTTCAATTCTGTAAAGTCGCTGTGTCTTTGTCATTATTTGCCTCGACATAGATTTTGAAGATCATCTGCATATTACGCCAATACCCAAAAGCAAAGCTCCGAGATCCTGTACAAATATAGTGTACATTAAGGCCTAGGCATGAGCTCGATACATAACACTGACATTTTTGTCAGAAGCAGACGGTGGTCAACACGATCGAATAGACGCGAAAAATCAAAGTAAAAATGATTAGACTATCGGCGCCCAGGTATTTCACATGCTTTGCGATCTAGATCTTATGGCCATCTAGACGGATATCCAACTACCGGCAGTGCTTTGATACGACTAGCAAGAGATTGTGAGACTTTATCTTACCCGCTACTCACTCTCTCTAAGGTATTGTTAGTAGTGTCTGTAGCGGCTTCTCTTCCCGTGTTTAGGATGAATATTCCTTGTCCTCCTTCGTCTACCCTCGTCTGCGTCGTGAAAAGGGTATCCTCGAAGGCCTCTGTCGGGTCTGGTGAAATTATCGGTTCCCTCAATCCTGATCTCCTCCTCGCCAACTGGTAGGGTTCTTATTTCCGTAACTCATAGGGCTCTTATTTCTATAGCTCATAGTTTCCTTGACTACCTTAATAGACTAATCCCACCAATGGAAATTGCACTTTCCGATGGTGATCTTCACATTCGAGCGCTTTGTTGACTCGAATCAGGGGTCATGCGCCTTTCGTCGTCACTCCTTAATAGCTGGCTCCGTAGCTGGCTCTCCTCCCCTTCTCACAGGCTCAAGTGTATCGGCACCGGGCTCCACTTCCAGCTAGCCGGGCGATACGCAATATTTTGGTAAATAGTTTTTCCCTAGTTACTCTTGCTCCCCTGCGTGCTTTTCAATAAGTCTTCCACTTATGCACTCGCTTGCCAGCGCCTTTTTCTATAATGGTGAAAGAACAAGTTATTGCAAGAAAACAATCGCCATCGTAATACATTTAATGTTAGAATGTACAAGTACGCCATTACCCAGTAAAGCACAAGACAAGCTGCTAAAGGTTACCCTTTACAGAACACCATACGAAATACCTATTGGTAGGTATATCCTCCAAACAATGCTGGCATATCTCGTCGTCTTACAGCATTGGAGTAAGCAGATAACATACTTCTCCATGCTTCCGACGTCATTGCGCTCCGAAGAACAAAGACAAACTGTTTCTTATTCGACGTGTATGTAAATATATGTAGCATATAGAGTGAGAGAGCAAGATATACCTGTATGTATATATATATATATATATATATACATACATGCATGCATGCATACGTACATATATTGGACAAGCCCTGCTTCTCCTTGTAGTCTGTATAGCTTCATCGGCTCACTATTGGTGTATCGCGCCAACTTTTCGTCTCGTCCCCGTCCTTTTCATCGCATCATTTCTCTTCTTTTGCTTTCTTTCTTTGGCTTGCCCCCATCTGCCCTTTTTGCTCTCGCGATTGCTTTCGGTAGCTATCGGCATCGTCTCTATCGCTTCCGCCGTTGCCCGCTTCTGGGGTCGTTCTTTCTTTAACGCCGGAAATTTCGTTCTCGGGCCGGCCGGGCCGGTTCCGAGGAGATCAGCGAGTTATACGAGTCATCATCAGCATCTTGATTAGGTCGATGCACGATGCGATGCACGATGCGGGTAGGGTGGCCGTGCTCGCGCTCGCGATCTGCACTCGACGACGACGGCAGACAACTTTTGTCCCCCCAAACGTCTAGCGCTCTCTAGCGCTCGTCCGGCCGCCTGTCAGCCCGCCCGTCCGTTTGCCCGTTCGAGTGGCAGGCATAGTTCGGCAACTGCCAATGTCAGGTGACCTCAGAGTCGATCCGAAACACAGACGAACACGCCCATAGAGAGACATACACGCATACATGAATGCATGCATGCAGGCAGGCAGTAACTACAGCACCGGGAGAGAGTATGCTAGCAGCAGCAACAGCATTAGTAGCATTCTTCTTAATAGCAGTCTTAATAGTAAGAATGGTTGTCGTAGTCGTGCAAGTAGTATTAACATCTGCACGCGCGGTCGTAACATTGAATCTACTGCTACTCGTAGACGAGTTGTTGTACAAGCAGAACGTAGTATATGTGTATGCAGTACGATGCGATACGATCCGATCCCTGCTTGGTCCCTGCCTGGGATCTATTCTGCGACCAGACCGAGAGAGGGAGAGGGGAGAGAGAGAGCAGTTATCTCTCGCCTTCTCTCTCTCTCTTTGTCGACCACTCTTGACGGCCAGAGATGCAATTCACGTTGTAGGCAAACAACGCACAGAGGACGGCCGCGGCGGCAGCAGTTTGCGCAATTCGCGGTTGGCGGTGATCCGCCGGCGGCTATCTAACGGGTTGGGCCCGTACGATACGTTGAGGTTCTCTGGCACCTCGATGATGATGATGACATCCGACGAATTCCCCAACAATTGAAGTCGTCGCCGCCGTCGCCGCTGCTGCTGTTGTTGCTGTTGCTTCTGCTGTGGCGACCTCAGTTGTAGCTCTGCCACTGCTTGAGCCCGACAAACCTTACTTCGTCGGGCCTTTGTGAGGCCCTGGCCTTCGACGTGCAGGCCAACGGGACGACCCACATCCAGCACTTAGGCGTATAGGCGACGTCTCTTTTAACAAACGAACATTTGCCGACGGTGGATTGTACCGCGTATGTTTACTCTTTCGACGCAGGGCCAACGTAAACAACAACGATAAGAACAACACCAGCAGTAGCAGCGGCAGTAGTAACCCCGCATGCCGGTAAACGAATGTCGGTCGCGCTGCGCTAACCGGCAAGTATATATTTAACGTGTTTATATAAATACGACTGCAGCTAATCTGATTGAACCCTAGACTTACTTATTTATCTTTAGTCTCTTATTACGTGCTCTTACTTTACTTATTTGTATGCATATGATAAATATATATATATATATATATATATATATATATATGTATAATAAATATATATATATATATATATATATATATATATATATATATATATATATATATATATATATATGTATAAATAAATATATATAAAAGAAGTCCCTTGCTTGGGATGCAACGGTTTCGTGCACCACCGCGGCTTCCTATTTACACCACAGCTCAGTTGAGCCGGGGTGGGTGGCAAAGCATGCGGAAGCCAGAAAACGCGTTAAATACACTGGACTGGAAACAAGATATACTTTCGTGTCTATTGCCGTGGAGACGCTAGGACCAATCAGCAAGGGAACCGAAGCATTTCTCAAAGATTTGAGTAAGCGAATTCAGGAGGACCCAAGCGACCAAAGAGAAGGTCAATTCTTGAGGCAAGCGTTGTCTTTGGCCGTTTGCAGAGGAAACGCGGCATCTATTTTAGGCGCCATGGAGTGAATAATTAACCTTTAAAGAAATTGCAATAAACGTTCAGACCTCCCAATTATAAACATTATTTTTAACATGTAATAATAATAATAAAAAAATATATATATAAATAAATATAAATATATATATATATATATATATATATATAATATATATATATATATATATAAATATATATACATTAAATATATATATAATAATATATATATCTATATATATATACATATATAAATTATATATATATATAATATAATATCATAATAAATAAATATAATTCTATATTCTTTATATTCTTCTTCTTTCTTTATTTATTATTTCTTTTCTTATCCTCTATTCATATTATATATATACATATAAACATGCGTATGTAATATCCACGTATTAAAGAAAGTTAAAAAAACTTTATTGTTTCAGGCCTGGTGACCGCTCCGCAATTATACTTGCAGTTTGCGTTGGCGGCTCGAACCATTCAGCAGCAGCAACTAGCAGGTGACGTTTTTATTACTGCTTTATTGCTTCGCTCGCAGATTACCACACAAGACGACCTCGTCGCTGCCAATGTCCGCACCCCACCTCGAAGCCCTTCTCAAGTCTCCCGGTCAGCCGCCACTGGATCAGAGCGACATCTAAAAGTCAACACCAGCGCCCCTTGCGTCTGAAGATATTTACCCTCTTCATTCCTTCCCTCCGCATACCCATGTTGTGCAGCCAAGCATCGCCTTGCCAAAACTCCTGCCTGCATCTAGCTTACGACTGTTCTCCCAAGTAGTTCTTGCGTTATTGCGTGCCGGTCTGTTAGAGCTTTAGCAGTGATAGCAGCAGAGATCTGGCCATGCTCAGAGTTTCAGTATATATATATATATATATATATATATATATATAAAGTGTGTTGCAAAAAAATAGCAACTCATGTTTTTTGCGATAATTTCGGCTTGGTTTATTTGAATGGCTTGAAATTTTAAGCGCATGATCTACATGACGAAACATGAGTATGTTGTTGATTTCATTGCAATCTCAAAATCGGTTCATACAAAAAATAAAAAAGTGTGAAAAAACAGTGTTGCAAAATATTAGCAACAATAGCACAAGCAGAGCTGTGTTGTTAGCAACATGCTAACAACACAGCTCTTGTTTGTAAAGGATAGTCGATACTACAGCTGATATTCGATCCCAGGGATCAAATGTCAGGAATACTGTCTAGCTAAATCAATCGTTATATAGCTGCAAAATATTCTACAGCTTAGTCGTTGTTCCGAACTAACGTCGAATCTTATGTTTAAACCATGGGTCGTACAAAGGATCTTTTGGATAACGAAAAGACAAGAATTGAGGCATATGCTGAGCTCGGTCATACAGTAACTGCTATAGCAACCAGATTAGGACGGCATAAGAGCACCATCAGCAGGTTCTTGGAGTGAACCAAAGGTGCAGGTTACACCCTGGAGTGAACCAAAGGTGCAGATCTAACAGTGGGCGTAAGCCAGTTTTGACTATTCGAGATCGACGAAGGATCATACAGTTGGCTACTCATGACCAAATGTCTTCTTCCAGGATCAGGACTACTTTGGGAGTGCCAGTGCACCGATCCACAGTGTACCGAGTGTTAAGTTCTGACAAAAACGTGCGATACGCAAAAAGGAAGCTTGTGCCGCGACTGCAACCGAAGCACATTGTCGCACGGCGTGAATTTTCGCATAGATACCAAACTTGGGATAACGAGTGGGAAAACATCGTCTTCTCGGATGAAAAGAAATTTAATCTCGATGGCCCTGACGGCTGTCAGTACTATTGGCACGACTTACGGAAGGAACCTAAATGGTTCTCGAAACGTGTGGCCGGTGGTGGCTCTGTGAAATATTGGGGCGCGTTTGGATATAATGAAGTCTGATCTAGTCGAGATTGTGGGCCGAAACAATTCTGACATGTACCAGCGCATTGTCGGTTCCCAGTTAGAAGCCCACTTCAGAAGAATTGGGGGACCTGACGCAGTTTTTCAACAAGACAACGCCACGTTTCATACCTCGGCTAGCACTATAGCCTTTTTTCAAGAACAAGGAGTGCCACTTTTTGACTGGCCGGCATTAAGTCCAGACCTGAATCCTATTGAAAATCTTTGGGGACATTTGGTAAAGCAGATTTACGCAAATGGTCGACAATATAATCATTTGTCGGACCTCAAAGAAGCTGTCCAGCAAGCATGGACTAATATTCCACTTTCGTACTTTCAACAGCTCATTAACTCCATGAAAGACCGAGTTTACGATTTGATTCAGAAGAAGGGACGAAAAACCCGTTTCTAGAATAAAATATGTAGTTTCAAATGAGTCATACAGCCCTGCTAAGAATCGAATACGCTGTAAGGCGCTATTGTTGCTAATATTTTGCAGCACTGTTTTTTCACACTTTTTTATTTTTTGTATGAACCGATGTTGAGATTGCAATGAAATCAACACTATACTCATGTTTCGTCATGTACATCATGCGCTTAAAATTTCAAGCCATTCAAATAAACCAAGCCGAAATTATCACAAAAAACATGAGTTGCTATTTTTGCAACACACTTTATATATATATATATATATATATATATATATATATATATATATATATATAGTATATATATAGAGAGCGGAAGAGAAACAACAATTATCAGGCAGTTTCTATTTAGTTGCGTGTTGCTTTAAAGAAACACGAGCGCCGGACATGTTAATATATCTAGGGTTTCTCCAGCCGTCCTTGTGGCAGCATGGCCGCCGTTATATCGTCTAGACCAATATACAGGTAGTTCAATAAGTTCTTAGAATGAAAACCGAGAATTTTCCAAATCATGTTTTTAAATTTTTCTTATTCGATATACTCTTCGAGAAGCTCAATACACTTTTCCCACCGAGATTTCAGAGCTTTCATACCTCTTGAGTAGAATTCCGCGTCGTTAGACTGAAAATAGGCATTGACAGCAGCCTTAACCTCTTCATTGCTGGAAAAAACGCTTTCCACCGAGGCTATTCTTCCAATGTCCGAAGAGGAAATAATCAGAGGGGGCCAGGTCTGGAGAATAGGAGGGTTGTTCAATAAGTTCGAACCTCAGTTGGGCCAGTTTTGCCGATGCTTGCCGGGACTTGTGTGCAGGAGCATTGCCCTGGTGAAACGGGACAGCCTTCTTCTGCAAAGCGGGCCGTTTCACGATGAGTTCTTGCTAACGGCAGTCCAACAGTCTTGCATAATATTCTCCTGTGATCGTTTTACAGCTCTCAAGGTAGTCGACCAGCATTATTCTACGTTGGTCTTAAAAAACTGTAGCCATCACCTTTCCGGTCAATGCCGTTGTCCGCACCCTCTTCGGAGGTCCTTCATCAGGTGCACACCATTGGCAAGATGCTTCTTGAGTCTCGGGAGTGTAGTGATGAACCCGGCTTTCATCGACGGTCATGAATCTGCACCAAAAATCCGACAGATTGTTCGACATCTTGGCCAAATTTCGCTGTAAAGCCAAAACAGGCGCGTCTTTTTGGCCTTGGTTGAGCAAATGCGGCAGCCATTTTGCTCTAAGGTCTTTCATCTTCAAGTTTTCGTGTAGGATTAAATGCACACTGCCTAAACTAATCCCTAATGCCTCTGCTATTTCCTTAATGTTCATTCGCCTATCTGTGCCAAGAATTTTTCGCACTTTCTCTACGTTTTCCTCATCAGTTGCCGTTTTTTGGCCTCCTGGACGTAGTTCATTCTCGGTGCTCCTGCGACCTCTTTTAACACATTAATCCAGTTGGAAACAGTGGCAAAACATGGCGCAGAGTCACTGTACGTCTCGTCTAACTCAATTTTTACTTGGGTCGCATTCCAACCTTTGAAATAAAAATGCTTGATAACCACTCGAAACTCTTTTTTCTCCATTTTTAAAAATCACGCCGATACGTTGCACGGGAAAAGCTATCAAACGAAATCACAATGGCCAATCACCATAATATATTGAGTGCTAGCAGTCGAAAAGTTGCAGTTCCTATTAGCGGTGAAAGCGTGCCAAAATTCCCAATCGAGTGCATCAACAGTGTCAGTGCAGGAGCGTACGCTTTAATAACCCGGCAGAAAATGTGTCCGTTTGTACAAGTAATGCGCAACCCTATGATTCCGCCGAATCCCGCCGATACCGTCGAAAGCTTGCGACCGATTACTGCGTACCAGCTGCCTTCGTATATGCTAAGCGAAAATGTTCACAACTGGCTTGATGCGGAACGAGAACTTGTCCAAAACTGTACGAGATCGCAATAATGCGATGGCCAAATTATCAAAATACTCGCAATTCGCTCTCCCATGGCCGCTACGACACCGTTCCCTGCGTGGAAAATGCACAGAAACTACACTGACATTCAGAGGCTAAGCTTGATCGGAATTTAGCAAGGATCGATTGGTCTCATATGACGAATTGCAGATTCCATCTGGCTCTGTTGGATAAACACAGCAACGATGAAAATCCCCGACCCCGGTTAATCCTAAATTGCTGACCGCCAACTGCGGATATTTCACAGCTAGCACTAGTCCGAAATGGCACGAGCTTCCCACAACTGCCTATTTGGCAAAGTTTGTCGGCGTCCGTTGTGTAAGCTTATTCAATTTGGGATCTCCATTGCTTGAGGACGGGGCGCGGCACGAGACGTGTTTACCCAGCACAGTTTTGGGACATCTGAATAATTTTCGAACTTTTACTTATATATACTTCTTCTGCAAACTAACATATATATATTTATATATATATATATGAATCCCCGGACTTAAGGGGAGGAAAGTTATCGTCCCACAGTATCAGGATATCTATAAAAATCTCAGTTACAACACAAGCGCCCTATGCAAGGATAATCCATCACATCGAAGAAAATGAAAACGATTTCTCTACTCAAATTCTACAGGAAGCCACATCGAGTCTTTACAGTTCGCTTAAGATCAAAGGTATCCAACCAGCGGAAAGGAACCGCTCTAATAAGGTAAGTGTTATTACAGGCTATTGCGCAAAATTCAGGCATGACTCTGCAAATGCGTATCAAAGGTCAGAAAACCGACGTGAAACACGACCAAAACAGAGGAAGAAGTTTTAGAAAACAGCCACAGGCAACACCCACCTGATTGTGTATGAGAGGACTGCTGATGCTACTTGAAAATTCCTTCAACAGATGAAGGTGATGGCATTCCTGGACGTGACAGGTCAGGCCGTCTCACAGACGAGAGCTGCCCTAATCAGATGACTCAATTGATCCCAAAGCCATTCTCAAAGGACTGACTATAGACGGGGTGTCGGAAGTGGCGTTTAGACATGAGCCCTTAAAAACACCAGGTGAGCGACCATTCATGCATTGTTAAACTGTCCTTTCTTCTACGCTATATATATATATATATATATATATATATATATATATATATTGGTTAGACCTGGTCCCCCTCGCGGTGGACGACTAATCAGCAGAAGAATACCGTAAAAAAGTGAAACCGGCGATGGGAAATACTAACCGTACGCTGCGTTTTTCTGACCACTAAACGGGAGCTACTCTCTTAACAATTAAGACTGCCAAGCCCTCACAAAGGCGCTTATTAAGGTCCATGAAGCTAGCTCGCTCTCGTTGTGCCTATTAAGACAAGGCAGCAGGCGTCCCAGACGATACCACCGGGTTGCTAAAGCCCGGGGCGTTAACCGTCCGGCCCGGGTTTCATGATTGATTGATTGATTGATTTATTCGCTTGATAGGTGTGTGTACACATATCACCCTTTTATATCAGGGGCGCATAACGCTGCAGCTATTAATTATCTATGTTGTAGTTCGCCGATTTTTGCCTTCATGTGCACTATGGTTCTGCCTTTCGGGGCAGAGGAGGTGTGCCAGGTTCTGCGATCGCTCCCGAAGAAAAAAACTTTGCACCCGATCAAGTCTACTATGAGCATTGGATCCAGGCACTCTTTCTCTTTTAGTGGAAACTTATTGTGACTTCTGTAACACAATTTTGAATTTTTAAACTTGCTCCAGTCAAAAATTTAGTGAGCTGTGGCACAACCCAAAGGTAATCTGCATGCAGTTTTTATTGACTGCGTCACGGCCTTTGACAAAGCCCCTCGTCATCTGCTGGTTGAAACATTCCAACGAGCGGGAGTGGGTGTCTCTCTCCTGAGTGTGATTGCAAGTTTATTTGGTGAGGACACTTCGTTGGTAGACGGTAAGCACGGTGTATTAGAGGTAAGCAAAATGTAGGAAACCCGCACGAAAATCCGCTGAGCTGCGTCTCGTTTACCCCTTCTCCTTGCTGACCTTGTCGGTTACACGTCCGACAGAAGTACCAAAAGGCCGTTCTCATGATGTATGCAGACGATATCTTGGTCGCTCATAGCGACCTAGGTACCATCAAACGCATTACGCCTATGGTAGAGGCGTTCCTTGCCTCGAAGGGACTTGAGATAAACACCAGCAAGACCAAAGCCATTAAACTCAGGCGTGGAGGTTGATTAGTTGCCAGAGACGTTATATGTTGCTGCGGCCAATCATTAAAGTTTGTTAACTCTTGGCAGTACGTTAGCCTTGGGGTAATTTAACAAGAACGACGTTCACAGCGTACAAAAGCAAATCAGTACGAAAGACACTTGTCTCTATTTACGGGGAAGTAGGCAATGCCCGAAAAGTGTCCACTTTCTTAGCAGTAAGGTTCTTTATGCTTAAGCTTGTTCCGGGATTGATGTACGGTATTGACAGGTTGTGGAACTACTTCACGCTGGCAATTTTCACCAGGTTGAGAGGTGTTTCTCACCATATATGAAGCGAGTGCTTTGCTTGACTATCCAGGCACGTGTTTACCTTATGTCAGACTGTCCACCAGCTACTGAAACAATCCGACTAAGGCTGAAGAGTCCGTATTCAGTACCTTACAAACGTTTTATTTCGGAGTGGGAAGCTAAAGTCGAACATGCCTAACAGAAAATCAGGAATTTGGACGTTTTCGATGCCTTGCACCTTTGGTCTGGTCCTGCGTGTAACAGAAGCCACGTATACACTATGTGCCCAGTGTATGGCTATGACTACCTGGCATGTTCAAACGTCGCCTTTCACAAGGAGTATGAGTTGTGCACCTGCCGGTTATGCCTGCAGACGTGTGCCAGGCACAGGATGCAGTGAAACGCACAGGATGCAGTGAAACGCACAGACATAGAGCAAAAATCGTTGCATTACTTCTCTCGCCGGAAGCGTGAAGAGGATAGCGCATTGAACAAATATACCTATTAACTGTATATTATACTCAATTTGAGTCAAATAAACATAATTGAAAAACGACTACCACAACTACAATACGACCAATGCTGCTTAGGCCACCTCCGCTGCCTTAAGGACAGCTATGTAGCTGCCAGATAGACCAACCAGACATACAAGCAGACAGGCAGACGCACGCACGCCTGTCTACCAGTCGACCCACCGACTATAATGCTTCGATGATCCGTCAGGCAGAGATCATCATCATCATCACCATCGTCGTCGTCGTCGTCATGAGCTTCCGCAGCACCACCAGCACGGCCCCAGCCTCATCATCATCACGCGACCCACAATCATAATCAGCATCATCAGCATCATCAACATTAACATCAACATAACCACCATCATCATCAGCGGCACAACCAGCAGCGGACGGCTTAGCAGCAGCAGCATCACTAGATAGGGATGGGGTAGTCGATGCGTTGCTGCGAGCGAGTGAACGATGGAGTAAGCAAGCAAGCAAGCAGACAGACAGACAGACAGATAGAAGACCGGCCGTCCGCGTTAGGGTTCACCTTCACCACCACCACCACGGCCACGACCACCACCACCACCACCACCATCATCATCATAAATCACATGTATAATTCCCCTCCCCTCCCCCTCCCCATCCTCCCCCCATGCGAAGGGGCTAGGGAAGCTTATACTTGTTCTTCGCATTCCATGGCTCGCCGGCGCCGGCGACCAGGCGCGCTGTGAGGAGCCGAGGTGAGGAGGGGCTGTGCTAGGGGAGCTCGGGGGTCTGAGGACGCATCGTTAGGCATCCCTGGCCGGCCGTCGCCGGGCGCCGCCAGGGTCGTCATCATCGTCATCGTCGTCGTCGTCGTCTGCACAAGACATACATAGTTCTACCTAAACACACCACTACTGCTGACGCGCTGCATCTCATATCTGTCGGTCGTCATATTCCTCTGGTCGCAGCCTCGTCCTCGTCATAGTAGTAGTAGTAGTAGTAGTAGGTAGTGGAAGTAGAGGTAATACTCCGTAGCAGAACTAGTGGAGGAGTCAGAGCGTTCAAATGGCGACGGCAGATGCAACTCCATCGAGCAGCAGCAGCAGGGTCAGCGTTAGGCATACACGAGTATGCGAAGCCCTGCGAGACAAGCCGGCCGATCAAATCCATGCACTATTTTTGCTACTAGTACGCTGGCTATGCTAATAACTTCGTGTGGGTTCATTCAATATGTGTATATAAATGTATGTATAGCATATATATATATATATATATATATATATACTAAGGGGAGCATCGTATATACAAAATGTATACACCCTGTATATACATATCTCCCGACGGCGCTACGATGTAATAAACAGTAGTAAACAGTAAGTGACCTGTTTGCTGCTTATAGCCTTTTACCAGTCGCAAAAATATATATTCCTAGAGTGGCCACGCTTGCCTACACAACCTCTCGTGGTTTACTACCGGCGGATATAATATTTCCCTTGATGCCTAGGCGGAGAAGACGGTTGCGTAGAGCGACAGTAGTTTGTGGTACCGCGGACCAAAAAGAAACCTAGGTTCCATTCTCTATTGTGCCGGCTGCTGCATATTTGGAGCGCGCTACCAGGAACGCAGAAGATCTCTCTCCTCTGTGAGTATTTTTGTGCGGGAATTAAAAAGTGTCTTGCTTCCGGCTCTGGTATAATAGACCGATGAGGGAATTGGCAGGCGTTGCAAAGTGAAGAGCAGCGGAGAAGTTAATTGATTCATGAGTTGTAAGAGCCACCATACATAAGGGCCGGCAATACTGTTGTGTTGAGCGTATCCATTCGTATTTCTGTGCTTGCTACAAGGCTGTATCACACCTAGGAGCAGAATCAGCGGTCTACTGTATACCCGTATATATGACCAGGTGACTGTGTAAATTCACTCTTTTTTATATCTTTTATCTTTTTAATAAAATGTCATTTTTTTATTTGTAATGCAGTTTCGCAAATAAATCACGTTCTGAATATATATATATATATATATATATATATATATATATATATATATATATATATACAGGTAGTTCAATAAGTTCTTAGAATGAGCTTTTAGAATTCGAATTTTGGCACGCTTTCACCGCTAATAGGAACTGCAACTTTTCGACTGCTAGCACTCAATATATTATGGTGATTGGCCGTTGCGATTTCGTTTGATAGCTTTTCCCGTGCAACGTATCGGCGTGATTTTTAAAAATGGAGAAAAAAGAGTTTCGAGTGGTTATCAAGCATTTTTATTTCAAAGGTTGGAATGCGACCCAAGTAAAAATTGAGTTAGACGAGACGTACAGTGACTCTGCGCCATGTTTTGCCACTGTTTCCAACTGGATTAATGTGTTAAAAAGAGGTCGCAGGAGCACCGAGGATGAACTACGTCCAGGAGGCCAAAAAACGGCAACTGATGAGGAAAACGTAGAGAAAGTGCGAAAAATTCTTGGCACAGATAAGCGAATGAATATTAAGGAAATAGCGGAGGCATTAGGGATTAGTTTAAGCAGTGTGCATTTTATCCTATACGAAAAATTGAAGATGAAAGAGCTTAGAGCAAAATGGCTGCCGCATTTGCTCAACCAAGGCCAAAAAGACGCGCCTGTTTTGGCTTTACAGCGAAATTTGGCCAAGATGTCGAACAATCTGTCGGATTTTTGGTGCAGATTCGTGACCGTCGATGAAAGCCGGGTTCATCACTACACTCCCGAGACCCAAGAAGCATCTTGCCAATGGTGTGCACCTGATGAAGGACCTCCGAAGAGGGTGCGGACAACGGCATTGACCGGAAAGGTGATGGCTACAGTTTTTTAAGACCAACGTAGAATAATGCTGGTCGACTACCTTGAGAGCTGTAAAACGATCACAGGAGAATATTATGCAAGACTGTTGGACTGCCGTTAGCAAGAACTCATCGTGAAACGGCCCGCTTTGCAGAAGAAGGTTGTCCCGTTTCACCAGGGCAATGCTCCTGCACACAAGTCCCGGCAAGCATCGGCAAAACTGGCCCAACTGAGGTTCGAACTTATTGAACAACCCTCCTATTCTCCAGACCTGGCCCCCTCTGAATATTTCCTCTTCGAACATTTGAAGAATAGTCTCGGTGGAAAGCGTTTTTCCAGCAATGAAGAGGTTAAGGCTGCTGTCAATGCCTATTATCAGTCTAACGACGCGAATTCTACTCAAGAGGTATGAAAGCTCTGAAATCTCGGTGGGAAAAGTGTATTGAGCTTCTCGGGGAGTATATCGAATAAGAAAAATTTAAAAACATGATTTGGAAAATTCTCGGTTTTCATTCTAAGAACTTATTGAACTTCCTGTATATACAGGGTCATTCATATCGTTGTGCACGCATTTCGAGGTTTGATAGAACTTGGCAAGAAAATAAGTTTTCCCTATGGAGGGAAGACGTGGAAACGTCTTGTTTAGGAGAGAGAGTGAAGTTTATAAAAGTAGTTTTTCTGCCTTTTTTCCTACATAGTTGTGCGAAATCTCTGTTTGCGGGAGAACCAGTCAACGCATGAAGGAATCGATTACACCGACGTGTTCGAAAAAAAATTCTGCACAACGGAAGACACTTCACTAGCTTGCGTAGCAAAAAGCTAATACCCAGATTAAGGAAAGTCATGAAAAGTCGATATTTTACGTTAACGCCTTTTCATGAAAAATCGTAAAATTTTTCCATTGCGACCAAAAATGTACGTCCGAAAGACCACTTTCACGCAATAGCAAATTTAATGCCCATCATTTTCGTATCAAGGTGATGGTGCTGCGTTACGTAGTTGTCAAGTCAAGCTTTTTCGACAGTCATAGTTGTTATGTTTTACGTGCAAGTTTTCACGTTCAGAATCGTAAAAATTTGCCAAGACGTTCCCGCCCCTTCCTTTCACTAGAAAAATGTATTCTCTTGTTGAGTTCTACCAAACCTCAAAATATGTACCTAACTTTCTCATACGCCCTATGGAAATATGCATGCCTTCGCTTTCGATATGGCTATCGAAAAAGCTTAGTGACTTGACAACTACGTAACGCAGCACCATCACCTTGATACGAAAATGATGGGCATTAAATTTGCTATTGCGTGAGAGTGGTCTTTCGGACGTACATTTTTGGTCGCAATGAAAAAATTTTACGATTTTTCATGAAAAGGCGTTAACGTAAAATATCGACTTTTCATGACTTTCCTTAATCTGGGTATTAGCTTTTTGCTACGCAAGCTAGTGAAGTGTTGTGCAGAATTTTCCTTCGAACACGTTGGTGTAATCGGTTCCTTTATGCGTTGGTTCTTCCGCAAACAGACTTTTTGCACAACTATGTAGGAAAAAAAAGGCAGAAAAACAACTTTTATAAACTTCACTCTCTCTCCTAAACAAGACGTTTCCACGTCTTCCCTCCATAGGGAAAACTTATTTTCTTGCCGAGTTCTATCAAACCTCGAAATGCGTGCACAACGATATGAATGACCCTGTATATATATGTATATATATATATATATATATATATATATATATATATATATATATATATATATATATATAGGGTGTTTCCTTTAAATTGGCGGCTACTTTATCGCCTCTTTTTAAGCCCGTGCCGAAATGAAAACAGATATTTAGATAACACTTCTAGCGTATGTCGAGAATAAATCTCCTGACGAACAGTTTTATTCAATATAATCACCGCTTAAGCTGCACCGCTTATGTTGAAACTTGTTAGACTCTCTCGCTCTTTGAAAGGATTCAAATCGAAGCTGTTCGGCGGCCTTACGTTCTTGTCCCAATACATGCACATAGCCACTCCTGTACCAAACGGTTGGTTCTAGCGGAAGCGCCGTCTTGCTGAAGGACGTATGGCTGTCCGTAAGACGCTTAATATATTCGTGGTTTTACGACAGTTTGAACAGAACACGCAACTAGATTGTTTATTTAGACTTGTTTTGTGGTGGCTTCATCTTGCTAAGGAAAAAACGGCGACATGGTGTCTTCTTTACTGGATTTACACTCGGAACGTGAACACTGGCTAGAAATGAGCTTTTTCCCACAATAGGGACACCACCTGGGTCGTGGGCAAGTCAGCGGTCGTTCCTACGATGGATTCTTCAGACGGCCTAGAGTTTTGTGCTTGGGAAAAGTAGGAAGCAAGTAGCGTCAAGTAAGTCTTTTGTCTCCCGCGGCCTTAGATAGGATTTGCCTGACTTGTATAGGACATAGGAATCTTACTTGATGTTCATGAGAGCAAGCCTATACATTATGTTATGGTTATGCTAGATTCTCGCACAGAATTTCTGATCGAAGTCATGGGATTCTCACAAATTCAATGAGTTCGTGTGATGGCATATAGTATAGGGCTGCAAGAAAGTTTTTTTCGTTTTTTTCCGTAGAGAATCATTAAAAAAACGAAAAAACTTTTTTGTAGACCCAATATATAGCTCTCTACCTATAAAAAAAACTCTTGTTTGGGCTGGCTCTCAGTTAACGTCCACGGATTGGCTTTCGCATTGCTTCGTAAAACGGACCCGAGAAATACAAATGTGCAACGGTGGGGATTAAACCTGTGCACCTATTGGTCTTCTCTCGTCGCAAGGCGCACGCGAATGCACCACGCCACTGGGCTCAACTACATAGTATTCTACCAGCCAACACTGAGAAAAATAAGGTTTGATTATGTCCAAAACCCCTCCACCTTCTTCCGGCAAACATTATTTAATGGCCTCTACGATCATACCGAGAAGAATTACACATATGAAGGTCTGAGACGCTGAAAGGTTTCACGACGGTACAAAACCTTATCCGCATACGCATGGGCGGGCCAATAGTCAAGATTAACGTGAAGTCTACTGTTTGTCTATCTTGTTGAAGTCAGGCTCATCTCTATCGATTGATAAGATTTCTGTGTGCGCTCGTATCGAAGCGAACTGCATGTTGTGTCGTCGAGTTTCCGACGTCTGAATGCTTGTTCCGGGTGACCGTGACTGTGGGTCGGAGCTGCGTGAATTGCTCTAGCGAAACAGTGTCGGCGTATTCTCGATTCGCACCCAAACCAGTTCCTTGCTGTCAACTGGACAAAGTGGGTTCGTTCCCAAACTGGGTTCATTCCCAAAGTGGACGTTCTTTTCTAGCGAAGACAAGCCTGTTGCTGGCCGACCAAGCTATGTGGCTGTGACGAGAGCTTGAGTCTGGATCGTCACTGTTCTTATCGCTTTCGCACCCCCCGGTCCGCGGCCCGGGCCGCTCTCTGGCTCCTAGCTCTAGGACAGTCATCGCCACCCCCCATCGTCCACCACTATCATCACCACCACCACCTGTCGCCACAACCTGTCCTTAGTCCTGGGCTCTACCCTGCGTGATGGCCTCGTCTCGCCGCTGCAACGCAGAGGAACAGCGAAGCCACCCAAGCGCTGAATGCTGGTCTACCAGACCTCAGCAAGCTATTACTTACTGCTCGTACTACTACTGCTGCTGTCGTTACTGACTGCGATTATTATAACACTGCTACTACTACTACTACTACGACCATTACCATTATTAATGTTAATATTACCACTACTACTACTACTGTTACTTCGACCACTGCAACTAACTACTAGGATATCGTTTTGGTATCCTTGCAGCAGGCTCTAGTCGGGGATAGAGAGTCGCTTTTGGACAGGGCGCCTATATATATATATGTATATATAAAGGTATATATGTATATATATATATATATATATATATATATATATATATATATATATATATATATAAATGTATATATATATATATATATATATATATATATATATATAAATATATATATAATTTTGTTTTTAGCATTTGCATATTTATTCAGATTAAGGGATATGTGGCGATTACAGAGGTCATTTTATCGCTTGTATAAGGTGCGCTGGCGGGGCAGACCTAACGAGCCAGCCTGTGCGATTTGCCATGGTGTTAGAATGATGCCCAAATTACGATGCCGGACGTGGAGGCGGCGACGCACGACGGCGGTGACTAATAAAAACAAACTGAACATAAGATGATGATGACGATAATCATAATAATGATGAACACAACAACAACAATGCTGAGGACAAGCTCGAAAAAGGGGCAAAATGGTTCGAGAGAAAGCATCTTTTTTACATGCACACGAATATCCTCTCGCACTCTCCGAAACAGCTACAGAGAACAAAGAGAGAGAGAGAGAATGTTTGCATGTAGTCGGAGCATTTGACGTAGTCTTATGTCATGCATACAAAGACACTTGCGTACGTCCATGAATACGCACATACATACAGACCCCTGCATGAATTTATATATATATATATATATATATATATAGAGAGAGAGAGAGAAAGATTCATGCACATATGCATACATGCCATACCACGCATGCCTATACCCACCGCAGCTCACATGGATACACTCAGGTACACACACGTAAATACAGGTGCATTCAGTACAGTTGCTTAGATGCATACATTCACATTCGATGGACATTCAGTATTCAATATACTTCAAGGTCATATGCATACGCAGCATACAATGGGTACGCAGATGCACACATGCACGCACATATATGCACGTACATACGTGGATACCAGCAGCACATCCGCAGATTTAAGCAGGCCGACGCGTACACACATATATAAAGACAGCCTACACATGGGTAGTGCTCATGCACAAACACACACACACAGTTATATATATATATATATATATGATTGATTGATTGATGACACGCACACCCATAGAAACACATGTTTCAATATTGATTTAATAACAGACTGCCCTACGGATCGGTATGCGCAAACATGTACACACGTTACGTGATGACGTGATTTTAAAGCATTACGTTTTTATGGCCCGCTGCATACGCTCATGAGGAACAATTGTTATCTCCAATCGTATATTTGATTAAGTGAATCCGCCGCCCCCCCGCCTTCTTCGTCTCTACGTCGGTGCCATAGACTGTTGCAAAGAAGAACATGTTTGACATGACATGACGTGTAGAACCGAATCCTGTTAAAGATTAGTTTGCAGATTACTTCTGGTTTATTTGGTGTAGAGTTCGTATTTAGGTGAATGTACGCATACATATTATTAGATTGATGTAATCACGATAGATAAACAAACAAGATAAGATGGAAGCATGACAAGTAAAGAAAATCTTATAATCGTCTTGCGCCTCCCGGCTACCCTAGTCTAGTAAATATTTCTTTCTGGTCCCTGCTGTTCTGGTTTTCTTTTCCTCCATCTTTGTTTTTTTCTGTTCTTCCATAGTGACTAACAATTGCGTGTACTACAAGTACTAGTATTACTACTACTACTCCTTTCACTGCCACTATGACGGCTTTGTTTTGTATTGACTATCAGTTGCAACTATTCCATCAGAACTACGTTTCGTTTGACTTTGCGGGACGACAAAAAAAAGTAATTTCTTTGAAATGACTATCAGCCAACATTTAACGTCCCCGGAACCGCTATCGCATTGCTTCATAACATGGACCCCAATAAATACAGATGTGCAACGGTGACGCTCGAATCCGCGCACCTTTGTGCCTCCTCCGGGCACGAGGCGCAGGCGATTACACCCACTATGTCACCGGGCTCGACTTTCCTAGCCTATTCTTAAACCTTTCGGGTTGACTCTCAGCCAAGATTAACCGTCTACGGAACTGATTTTTGCATTGCTTCATAGACGGACGCCCCCATAAGTACAGATGTGCAACGGTGGGGCTCGAACCCGCGAACGTATGTGTCTCATTCGGTCGCGAGGCGCAGGCGAATGCACCCACCACGCCACCACCGGGCCCGGGCACTTGCTGGACTACTACAACTACTAATACTACTTTGAAGGCTACTATAGTTATTTCCACTGCTCGGCCCTGCCGTCGTGTGATGAAGCGATGGTTGTTTTTACGGTGGTGGCCACGTTACCTCATTTCTGATCGTTGTCGTCGTCATCATCATTGTCACAACGGCTGTCTTTTTTGTTCTCGGCATCGTTGTCGTTGTCGTCGTCGTCGCCTTTGTTTGAACTTTGCCGCCTCACTTGAAACGGGTTCTGCTTGCCAAAACTACTGTTGCTCCCGTTGCTGCTGCTGACAGCGCTACTGCTTGCTATTTCAGCCGACGTGTCGCTGCTGTTGCTGTCATTTATGATGATGTTGTTGATGATGCTGATATTAATGTTGTTGTCAATGTTGTTGTTGTGATTGCTGTTGTCAATGCTGTTGTTGTGATTGCTGTTGTCGATGTTGTTGCAGCTGTATCGTTAATATTACTTTCGACAACGCTAGTAGTGATAGAAGTAGAAGTGTCGTAGTAGTTCGTACAACCTAGAACATCACTAGTCCTCGGCGTTAACACAGCGACTACAGCTAAGGCCACTATTCGGCCTTGCTGCCTCTGGCTGGCCATCGATCAAAATCGACTGATCCATCGAGAGATCGGCTTAACCACTCTGATAGACAGAACACGCACGGAAACACACCACACACAGATGAACAGACACACGATATATTGATACATTCATCCACGAAAAAAATTATATATATATATATATATATATATATATATATATACGACAGAAACACCTCAATGCAGTAGCAGCGCGGCGACCCCGGATATGCTTAATCGGCGAACATTCAAAGTCTTCATCGCCGATCGTCCCCTAGTCGAGTTGGATGCAGCATGAATGGAAGTCCGGTGTGTGCCGCTACCTCGTTGATGAAGCCCAGCGTCAGACCCCCTCAGAGGGAATATGAGGGGGAAGAGATACAGAGAACAATCGAGGGACGCGTGAAGAGCAAAGCTAGAGACAGATAATATAGAAGGTAAGAGTAAGAGAGAGAAGGAAAGAGGGCGGGTAGAATTAGCAACGCGCCGGACACCGAACACAAATAATAATAATAATAATTTCGATATTTATTTTCCTTTATTCTTTCATATATACATGTGAATGTTTTAATCCACGGTGCCGATGGCTCACTCCTCATCTATCACTCGTGTCCGAGTGGGAGTCCGACCCCTGACAGTAATAATAATAATAATAATTTCACGGCACATAGAGTTAAATGAAATAATCAAAAGAAACTTAGGAACACAAGGTTGCCAGCAAAACTAGAATCGCCGGGCTTCCAACGGGACAACGACAAGAGACTTGACGGTGTGACCATACCATTATGGTCTCACGGCAAGTGCCTGGAATGATACAGTGTCCTGAACCGTAGCTCCCTCAAATCTCAACCATAGTTCTATCGGCACAGAATGAGTAGCAAAGGACGCCGAACAGAAATAGAGACGCAAGTGCGCACATCTCGAAAGCAGTCCTCGCTTCATACCGTAGCTATGAAAACCTTAGGACCCATCAGCAATGAAACAGCAAAATTCATTCGGGATCTAGCCAGAAGAATGGTAGCAACGACGGGGGACTAGCGCGAGGGAGAGTATCTGAGACAGCTTCTGTCTCTCGCGGTGTGTAGAGGCAATGCCGCTTCTATAATCGGCACCATGGGATGAGCAGCTAAATATCACTTGCTTGAATCGACGCGACACGTTCGAACCTCACAACTGTATGCTGATAATAATAATAATAATAATAATAATAATAATAATAATAATAATAATAATAATAATAATAATAATAATAATAATAATAATAATAATAATAATAATAATACTCTGATTTGGGGAGGAGATATCACTTCGTACCCGTCGCCATGGAAACGATGGGCCCGATCAGCAAGAGCACAAGTATCCTCCTCAAAGACCTAGGTGTCAAAAGTAGTGCTAACACAGGTGACCAGCGCGAGGGCGAGTTTCTGCGTCAGCAACTCTCGCTCGCAGTGTGTAGGGGAAACGCCGCCGCTATCATCGGCCTTATGGATTGAGAAGGGGGGGCTGAGCCTACGCGGGTACACGTTTGGGTCCCACAATTGTAGGGAAATACTGAAAAATTGAATAAATAATAAAAAAAAAATAAAAAAAAAAATATAATAATAATAATAATAATAATAATAATAATAATAATAATAGAGAAATTCTATTCTAGAGAAAAGATACCACTTCGTATCCGTCGCCATGGAAACGATGGGTCCAATCAGCAAAAACACAAGTATCTTCCTCAAAGACCTAGGTATCAAAATAAGTGCTAACACGGGTGACCAGCGCGAGGGTGAGTTTCTACGTCAGCAACTCTCGCTCGCAGTGTGTAGGGGAAACGCCGCCGCTGTCATCGGCTCCATGCATTGAGGAGCGGGGGTGAGCCTAGGCGGGTACACGTTTAGATCCCACAATTGTAGGGAAACACCGAAATATTGAATAAATATATAATAATAATAATAATATATTCTAATATATAATAATAATAATAATAATAATAATAATAATAATAATAATAATAATAATATAATAATAATAATAATAATAATAATAATAATAATAATATTATCAGTCATAATGATAATGAATGTTTACCATTACCCGGCGCATACTAATGACAATGATGAAAATATTAATCACACCAATGCAATATATAGGGTGTTCCAGAATCCGCTTGGCAAATTGTGAGGTTTAGTTATAGAACGGGGGACGGAATTGTCTTCTAATAGTGAGTAATTGAGCATAAAAGCCAAAATATAAAAAATGCAGAGAGTTTCATTTCTTGATAATTCTCGTCAATACAACATTTGCTCTGCTTTAAGTTAACGTAGAATGCAATTCAACAGATGCAAACTCTTCTTCCGAACACGCAGATATGATTGATTTGTCAGTAGGCAATAAAACAATTGTGGCTTGAGACCCATGGCCATAGGATCCACCTTTATACGCACATATTGCTTTTTACGGAATACCTTTGCATTTGTAGATAATACATAAATACAATGCACACTTCAGTGGCCGTCCCACCGGGTTTAAAAGTGCAAAGACCGCCGATGCGTTTGGCAGCTCGCTGCGTGGTTTTTAGCGCATATCTGAGAGCAGAACCGGCAACGACATTGATCGCCAACTTGGTGAAATATTTAGGTCAGACATACCAAGTGATCCATCTTTATACGGTTGTCAATATGAAAATTTCCCCCAGACGCATTAAATGCTTACTTGAACAACAGCTACAACGTCGCCCGTTACGATACGGCACGAAGTCAGGAACCGAGACTGCCGTCCACGCTGCTCGTCCAGCCTCCTTAGGATGACGCCTAGATGAACGGTTGTCAAAGCTGACCTCGAGAACGCCACGTAAGTAACCACGCATCCCCGTACCATGCGGGAATCAGATGCTTCAACAGGATTGAAAATTAGCGCCAGTGAGTGGGGATTGTTTCGCCGAAAGATGGCGTACGGTGAAATACAAGGCGTAACCACGACCTTCGACGACACGATTCCAGATGCCTACACCTGTAGCAATGACAGTCTGGAATTACTCAGGGAGCTACCTAGCCTCGTACGCCATATGGCGTCTCGACTCTCGCGGATGCATGCTTGCCTGCCCCTAAATAGCACACAGCAGACTTTTTTCTTGCTGCGCCATTCGCTTGGTATGCAAAGGGTCACGTACATCTTGAGAGCAAGTCCAGCTTTCAAGACACCCGCAGACTGCCAGTAGCTTGACTCGGTTCTGCTGTGATGAGCGGAGGTGTGTCTAAAGACATAATCCCTCAGCCTCTCTCGTCGACGTTCGCCTGCAAGGGAATTGTTCGAGCCCATCTTAGACAGGGCCTTCAAGTAGCTCATCAAAACAAAGCCGTTCAGGAGTGGCATTTCACTCTCGGCGACTTAGGCCTAGAAGATAGAGATAAGGGCAAGCACACGACGTGGGACCAAATTTCCCTGGCGCAGGCCAAGTCCCGCCTCGATAGTTTCCAAGCCTGACATACTCGATCCGTTTCGCCCACATATGAAGGCTGGAAAGCGTCTTCGTCTGAACGTCTGACAAGATGACAATTTTGACATCTACTGTAGCCCAGCACACTTATGCGGCGAACTATACGACGATCCCCGCACGGTATTGCACTTAAAGAGAACAAAAACAAGACTGTCGTTACGTTGGTAAGCGAGCACACTATCTGCCCGTTTGTCAAAAAAAAAGTGATACGCTCCCGAGTAGGAGAGGCCTGAAGGAACAGTATATAGAAGAAATTTAATCTGTATTTATTATTAATAAATATCGGTTTATAAATAAACAATATATAATTTAATCATTTATTTTTATAAATTTAAAAAAATCAATTTATTTTATAAATTCACTGCATTATTATTTTTATTATTTATTGGCTGACAATATAAAAATAAACAGGCATTTTACTTGAAAAAACAATATATATATATATATATATATATATATATATATATATATATATATATATATATATTTATATATATTTAATTCCTATTTTTAAAAGACGTGTCGCCTGACAGCATATCGGATACGCTCAGGCAGCCCTATATATATATATATATATATATATATATATATATATATATATATATATATATATACTAAACTGTGTACTAAAATATGTTTTCTCATTATCGTCGTTTCTATGATCGTGTTAACTATCATACGCTTTAGGTAGCATTGCAATGACGGCGACGACAATGCATATCTAAGCTGGTAATAGACTCGCTTTTGCTGGCTGCTTTTTTTGTCGGTGGCTGAAAACAAGGGCGTGAGGGCAACCAACCTCATCGTAGGTCTACGGTTAACAACCAACCTGTTACAGGTGACAAACAAGAAGAGGGAAGATAACGACGCCACAACGACACCGAAACAAATTTAGCTAAATGTGAACGAATAATAGAGAAAGAGAGAGAAAAGGAAGAATAAGTACGTGGATTGACGCTAAGGGAATCTAATAAAGAAAAGGGTAGGAATGACATTGAGGGAATATTGGGAGAGGAAGTAGGCGGGAAAGAAAGACAGAGTTAGAACAAGTAGGGGATTGTTCAAAGAAAGAAGGAGAGAAAGAGAGAGAGATATCGAGAGAGAGAGACACAAAGAGAGCGGGAAGGAAAAGCAGTATAGAGGGAGAACCGTAATAGAGAGATAGAAAAGGGTAGAGAAGAAGGCAGACAGAAAGGGGGGAAAACGCGGAGAGAGAGAGAGAGAGAGAGACGCCGAAAGTAGAGAGGAAAAGGAAGAAGAAGGTAGGCAGGACTGAGGTAGGCGGACACTCATTTGTTGGTCGGCTGGCTGGCTAGGTCGTTGATTCGCTCGCTCGCACGCTGGCTCGGTCGTTCATCCCCCAGCAACGCCGGCTCTCGTCTGTCTGCAATGCAAACCACCGCCGCCCCTGCCGCCACCGTCGCCATTGAGTGGCTACACAGTTTTGGAGTGCCTCTGGCCCGGTGGGTGATTGCCCCCCCCCCCCCCTTCCCTTCCCCACCGGCCACATACCGGAGTTTGAGGTGTTCGACTGGCTCCATCTACTGCTACTACTACAGCCACTACAATGACTACTATGAACTAGTATTACTACGGTAGACAGTGCTGTATTCGCTGCTGCTGTGGCTGCAGCTCCTATTGCTGCATCTCATCTTCCTTTCTTCTCGTTTAACGATAAAGACGACGACGACGACGTCGACGGCGATCTGGCCTTCTGTAAAAGCGGCCAGTCGTAGCCAGTTGCAGTTGTAGCAGCGAAGTTAGTGGCGATTTCACATCGTTGGGGCAGATTTCTACTAGGAGGGCTAGGATAGGAACTTCTAGCGTAGCGTGGTCGTACTCTATTCAACTTAGAGTTGAACCTGCGTTGTGGCTGTTGTTGTTGTTTTTATCGTTGTTATTGTCGTCACAGAGCCACGACCTGAAGTAACGTCGTCGGTACGACTGGAGATGCCAGAGAGTGATTCGGCAGGAGTAAGTTGCCTCCACTACTGCTGCTGCTACCGCTGATGCTGATGGTGGTCTGATCCAATGCTAGCGACGTTGCCCACCGCCATCAAAGCGGCTAGCTCGTTGAGAAACGACGCTTGGATGAATCGCTAAGCGGCCTCTACCTTCCACTTTACCCCACCACTCGTCGAAGATAATGATTCTGATGATGGCGATGAAGCTGCAGCTGATGATGATGATGACGACGTCAAAGACAACGACGACGACGACGACGATGATGAAGACCATCGCCAGCTATTGGGGTTAGTTGAAGTATAAAACTCCTAGCTAGCTCTTATACTGGGTTTTGCACACGTGCAAGGACCGATCGAGCCGTGGGTCAACGGGAGAACTGTCTTCTGTGCCGGTTGTAAACACCCGCGTCCCCACAACTGAGGGGTGCGGAACTGGTGCTCTCCTTAGGCCCTCGGGCGGCCGTAGTCCCACCGCGCCATAATCTAACGGTGGCACCTTGATATCCGTGTCATAGGCCTTGATATCGACAGTGCGGGGAAAGAAGACCGTGGAGTAAATGTAACAAAGGAGATGGATGGACTGGAGACTGGTCGATGACGACGACACCAGCGACCCTTTCTAGGAAGATTGCCAAGTGAGGGGTTATTTGATTGCATCACAATCGTTTTCTATGCAGAAGAGGAATGTTGTTATATATATATATATATATATATATATATACATATATGCGTGTCCGCGTGTTCCCGGTAAAGTTTTTGTAGATAGTAGAACTCTAGCAGTGAATAGGTGCCGTGTAAGCAGTAATCTGCTATTCAGTTATACAAGGAGGGGGGTACTCCTTGGCAGCTGTCTATTCAGTATGGCAGCTCTGTTCTCTCGTTGAGATCGAATTCACGACCGATTACTGGTCATGACACCGACCACAAGCCCGTAGACGCTCGTCGCAATCACATTGACCGGCCACCCGCCAGCGAAAGCCTCCCCTATAGGACGGATATGGCGAAGCTACGGGCTGCGCTGCGCAGAGGGCAGGTCCAATTCTCTCCTAGCGCCTGAGTCAACCTGGGCTACCCAACTCCAACAGTTCTGCAGTTATTAGCTTGTGTCGCTCGCGGCCTGGCGCTGGCGTATCGAATGTGCAACCACACAGGCGAACCATGAAATTCCATTTGCGTTGTTACTTCTTCCCCGTCTGCCCGATCCACTGCGGCAACCCTGCGATTGAATGACACCCTCTTCAATGATTATTAGACTTGTCACGTGGCATAGCGGAAACAAGCAGTGCAACAACGACACGACAGAGCGGGCACAACCGTGCCGGGCGGGACGCCTGGTCTTGCCACGGTCTCCGACGACGACGGCGACAAGATCGTATGCATGCGGCGACATTACTCCCACGCAAGAAAGCTTGTATTTCTTGCCTTTCAGGGCTTCTTTTTCACCTATCTGGCAACGGCGTCGCCTCACTGTCGCCCTCTGTATGTCGCGTTTTCGTGTGTATTTGCTACTTTTTCTACTCTCTCGTGCCTACCACTGCTGTGACTGCTTTTGTTACGTTTGTTTCACTGAAGGCTACGTTACCTCCAAATAGCCAATGTCCCTCTCCCGGTTTTGTTTCCCCTAGATGGGGGGAGCAGCCTAAGGGCTGTACAACGTGGTACTCGAAATGAAGGTTGTTGTTGTTGTTGCTGCTGCTAATATTGTCGTTGATTTTGTTGCTGTTGTTGCAGCTGCCACTGCGGGTGCTACTGCGTCTGGAGCCACATAGGGCTGGGACCAATATTGGAACTAGCAAGTGAAATTAAGGGTGCATTATTAGAGGGATCAAACTATGAAATGTCCTGTGAAATAAGGGAGTGGAAGAAAGAGAGAGATATATCAATAGAGACAGCAACAAAAAAATAGAAGAATGCTTAACGGAAACCGAATTACGTTATATGTGTACCGTTGATTAGCATAGTTAGCATCCTTACATAATTCGCGCTGAAGAGCTGAACTTGCTATACGACAAACATGGTGAGCCAGTGGTGAAACTCTCTGTGGTCCGTTGTCAACGACACGGGGCGCTTTCAGCAACTCTTGCAGCTTCGGAAATATTTGTTTCACGACGAAACAGCTGACGACGCAAAAGACCGGATCGAGAGACCGGCCGCAACGAGATAGTTCCTTCGGCCCTCTTTTGATCTACGGCGCAGCCGTGCACAATGGACCAGTCCATTCATCAAAGTCACTACTGGTTCGAGTATCTAGTAGCTCCGGCTCCGGACTGCCCACGCCGTCGCCCCAACTGCCTTTGCCCTAACCAGTTGCCTCAGCGAGCACGGCCGACACCGTTAAGCTTTGCCGCAGCATGCCCGACACCCAAAACGCTAGACTGAGGCAGGGCACAACCAGTGTATCTAGAATCAAATCCTGCGCGCATACTCCAATTCGTCTGCCAGTGCATTATATTTTTTCTCCCCTTTTCCGATCTTTTCCCACTTTGTGCGTTTCAGTCAACCATCAATCCCACTACTTACTATTTCCAGCTTCAGATGGCAGTCAAACCTCAGTTCCTGTTAGCAGCCATTGTAGCTTTCCTTACTGCGTGATTCCGAGGCACCCTCTCGAAAGTAGGTCGTGCCAGCAGTAGCAGCGGCAGCAGCTACCACCAGCATCACCGCCACCACCGCCACCACCAGCATCACCTCATCCTTTTCCCTTCGAATAGAAGGGGGTTGCTGCTATAGCATGCATTTCAACCTCGTACCCTTTCCCCCCGTTCCTCTTTTTCTCCCTCTCTCTTTTTCATCCCTGTTTCCTTCTCAGGGTGCGCCCACGTCTGGTTCTGCTACACGACTGGGTGTTGTTCGCTAGATGTCGGCACTCGTCCGACACGCGACGCGACATCCACACATACGTACAAACGCCCGTCCGTTCATCCCTCTCTCTCTCTCTCTCTCTCGGAGGCCGGCGCGCGCACGCTGACTACGCACACACACACATATCCGCTGGCCTCCACCCCCCCCCCCCCCCCACATACACACACAGAAACGCCCATACTGCGTCCCGGTACACAGACAGACATCCTGCTTGGCACCTTGGCCAGCTTGCTCGTACAGGGCTGGGACAGATGTATGTAGATAGAGCCCGCAGTTTGGGGGGAGGGTGGGAGTCGACAGTGGTCCACTGTCTCGTCCTGCTGCTGCTGCTGGTGGGCTCCTCTCAATGGCTGGCGCCGTGTGTTGTTGTTAGTGCCCCCGGCGGCATGAATGCACGTACGTACGCAAGCAAGCAGGCACGCTGCTCATCTAAGATAGTGAATGTATAGTGTGTGTCTGCCTGTGTGTGTATGTATGGCGGCGTTCCTCTTGATGACCTCCCTGCGAGGGTAGAATGGCCAGGGGCTAAGCTCGGTTGGTAGTACTCTCCGATGGAGCTCCCCAATGGATTGTGCCTTTCTCTCTTTTTCTCTCTCGTTGCCTCTTTCTCTCTCTCTTTCGCTCTTTCTCTCCCTCGTCCACTCTCAGAGATGTTGTGCTTATGGTAAGTCCTTGTTCTGAGACTGGTGGCACTGGTACGATGACGGCGAAGTGCGATAGTGCTCTGGGACGAATTCCGCTGCAAGGGGAAGCATTGATGTCAGCTGTTGTTGCAAAGGGGCTGTTATGTCCAGGAATGAATCTATCCAGCAACAGCAGCAGCAGCAGCAACAACAACTGACGTCACGAACCACAACTCACGACTAGACTTGTGCAGTTGCTCGGCGAGGTAATAACGAGGTAACAAGCCTTGTGTGCCTCCCTATACAGAGGTGTGTGTGTGTGGGAGGATGGGGGTGCAAGTACGCAGAATATCCTCGGTTGCGGTAGTCGTTTGCAGCCCCTGGAGGGAGCCACGTCCGCCGTCGTGGGGTGGCCCCATGACGGAGCTTCCAGTGACGTCATCGGCGAGGAGCCAATCCGTTGGGCGGAAGCGCGACAGCTAACGGCATCGACGATTGGACGTCACCGACCGCCAGGACGCTCCTGGAACACGTGGTGGCCCGGGAACGTGTCTGCGCAGCACGTGCGGCGAACCATTGGTCAATAGGTCAATGGACCTCCAGGCGCGCAGGTCAAGGGCACGCAGGCGCCGTTATTGTTAGCCGAGTCCAATGCCCCCAGCCTTTTAGGCCCTACCCTTAACAGGTCAACAGGCACGCTGACGAACGTAGTAAAGAAAGGCAAGTTCAGCATTCGGGTCAGGAGCGCAGGCCCCTGAAAGGTACTAGTGCGAAGGAAATAGTGTCATGGAAAAGTTTCTCTACAATTCAACGTATCTTGCCTATCTTAGACTAATTTATCCTCAGATATTTAGGAAAGCTCCTGTTGTTATATACGCAGATGATATTATCGTGCTACCACACAACATTTGCGCTACCGCGGCAAGATGCTGTCTGACAACTCAGTTGTTATTACATACATTTTATGCTTCAAAAACGCTCTCTGCCATAGTATTACATATTGACATACGTAATGTGGCACACACAACTTTGATTTTAAAGTAAAGACAAGCAAATACCGCTGAGATCACTGTGTGCACCTCTTGACGAATTATAGCCGATGACCGATGTTGCTGCTGACTCTGTGATTGCTATTTGGCGCTAGCGTCACAAACTTTCAGAAGTCTTGACAGTCCCAGCAATATAGTATATATATATATATATATATATATATATATTTATATGTATGTATATATAAGAAGATCTACGCACTATTTTACCTTAGCTTATTAAAAAAACGCAAGCACTAGCATGCATGCGCACTTCGCATCTTCCTTTGCTTCGCCAACGACCTATTTTTTAAGTAATTTAATAGCCTAAAAAATGGGTGTTTACCACATAAAAGGAGCAGAAACCTCAACTAGTCCAGTGAATAAAAGAGTAAACAGGAACTGTTGTTTCATGAGTGGGATTTGCATCGTTCACTCAAATTGGTTAGACAAACGCAGTGTTAACTACTAGCATCGTCTGCTGCCAGTGAGCCCGGCAAATGAAGGAAACACTCACTAAGACAATGCGCAAGTTCGCATAGGTTTACTTACCATGCAAAAAAATATATGAGAGGCCAGCTGAAAAATGTACATATATATATATATATATATGAAAAGACAGAAAACTAGTTCGTGAAAAAAAAAGTTTGGTTGTATATTGTTTGATTTTGTTTTCGTTGCGGTCGCTGTTTTTGCAACTCACAGAGGGCGAGCCATTCACAAGGGCCGACCACCGCACCTCATCATCAGCATCATATTGTCGTTATGGCCCCGTATACAACACTCCCTACTGCTGTGGATACCGACGCATACCCCGCCGGGGGGGGGTTGCTCCCTGCATAGAACATTTCTACCCCCCACTCCCTCAGGCGTATCTCTCTCTCTTTGTCTCCGTCTCGCTTTTACCCGTGCGTGACGTGCGGCAGAAACACATCACATACTCACTTTAAGTGCGAGCGTGTAGATGTCCTTGTAAACGTAAGCGTCTTTATCTTCTCTAATCTCCTGATTGTCCGTTCTCCTATTTCTTGGCCAGACTTCTCATGTTCCTTCTTCTTCTTCTTCTTCTTCTTCTCCTTCTTCTTCTTTTTTTGTCTTTTTCATCTCGTTCTCCTCATTATTATAATCATCATAACCATCGTAATCATCATCGGCTCATTCAGGATCTCTTCTACTTATCTTTCTTTTTCTCCTTTTCCCTGTTCGGCTTTACCTCGTTCGTCATTGTATCATTTTCTTCTTCTTCCTCTTCATTTTTATGTTCTCCTTCTGAACCACTAGTATTATTATTATTATTATTATTATTATTATTATTATTATTATTAATATTATTATTATTACTATTATCATCATCATAATTACTATTATTATTAATATTGGCTTCCTGTTCTCTTTCGTGTTCTTCAATCACCTTTTCTTCTTACCCATCTTGTGGGAGCTCTCTATTCTCGAGAGGGTTGGAGACAAGTATCTTCTTTGCCGTGCGACAGGCACTGCTTCTGCTGTTGCTACTAGTGAAGGTGCTGGTCTTCCTTGTCGTTAAACGGAAAAGACGACCACAACAACGGCCAAAGACAGCGGCGCCAACAGTGCAGACCTCTCGCACTACTACTCGCTCGCTAATTACTAGGCTGACTACTGCCTATTTATCTATCTATTACCTATTAGTCTGGCTGGCTGGCTGTACATATATACAATAGTACTGCAAACTTGTCGAAGAAATACCCAGTACCTCCGAGCCTAAATGACTGTGGAGACGAATCATCTGGGGTTTTGTGGGTTTGAGAGTCCCACACTAGTCTTTCCCCACCACCTTGGGGGAACCCCACCTTCCCCAGTTGCCCCAGTACACTTGCAAGCCACAGGACGAGGCACCCACAGCCGGACGACCAGCTCTGCACAGATCTTCGCACGCAGGGTCGGTCCTGATTACTGAGATATATGGAGTAAGGCCAAGGAGAAAGAGAGTAGCTACAACCATGAGGACTGAGGTATTGAAGCGTCAGAATTCACGTTCCCTTTTGACATTAATACGGGCGAGGCAGCCGGCAACCAGTTCTGCCAACCACAGTAGGAGCAGCGTTCTGTCCTGCATCAGGCTGTTATGTAGCTAGTTTTATCTGAATTTGTATGTCGTTAGGACGACAAACTGCAGAGAGATAGTGTAAGGTTTATGAAAATGTCATATATATATATATATATATATATACATATATAAGAAAAAATAACATAGAGACAAATGACCTCAAAGTCAAGATAGTCACCGCAGGCTAGGGCGCCTTTGTGTGAATGAGGGAAATTAATCAGCAACAACAGCAGAAGTAACAAGAGAAGTCGTAATCGAATTTACAATATATATTAGCAGTCATAGATAAAAATATTCACCGTCGTAGATCCATAATTCATCTACTATGTCTTGTCGTCTCTGCAGTAGTCTGGAGTAAACCAGCGTAGCAACAGCGGTCCCAATTTATAACCACAAGATGTGCAAGTTGTCGGTGTATGTATACTCGCGTGGGTTTTACACGCTAAAGGCGGACTAACCGTGTGGTCTGCGGCATTTCTGGCTAGCACACACTGGCGCCTCTTGCACGGTCGGACCCACCCACTGCGTACTTGCCTAGTGTATCTGTCTTGAACCAGCCAGTAAGTATATTTGTTTTTTGAAATGTTTATATATAAAGTCGCAGTTTTATTTAACTCATAACGGGGTGTAAACAATTGTCCTCTAGTAAACGTTTCATGTTTGTTTATTTATTCAAAAAGCGCTATTCAGCTAGAGGATTGCTTCGTTGTCTTCTTATCGTTTTGTCGCCCTCTCACAGCTCGCAGTCTGGCTCCAAAGAATGCTGCCGTTGTAAAGCCGTCGCTTGTTAGCTAACCCAAAGTATATTTTCAAGCGTTTCGTCAGCTCAGTTTACTCTCATAGGCTCACAAGTACGACTTGTAAGCCTATAAATGCGTTTTTCTCTCTCTCTCATTTTCAACTATTGCCTATTTAACTATTTTCTGTATATACAGAAAGTATGAGACAAAGAAAGAGTGAGTAGGGGAGAAAAGATACTTCAATAGAACTGAAGAGAAATTACTAATTTACGACGCAGTGTGCCTGGTGCCAAACGTCGCCTGCACAGGAACGAACCACAAAACTTATATTTAACACGTGTATCTATGTCTATACCAATGAATTAATACTGTTATTTTGCATTAAACAGATTATATATATATATATATATATATATATATATATATATATATATATATATATATATATATAGCACCATGCACTCACCCTACAAACCGCAGAGGAAGCCACGTAAGTAACCACGCCCTTGTTGCAATTCGGTATCGCTTGCAATCGATCGAGTTAGTTAGCTGTAGTTGACTGCGTCCTGTCGTATTGACGAGTCTGCAAGCCACTGTAACAGCAACAGCGACAGCTCTAACCAGACAACCGCACCGTAACAGGAGAGAAGGCTGGTGTTGTGGTGGTGGTTGTTTCAATCGTTCCACGTATTCGCGACTGAGGCTAGAACGAAACCGGTGCCAAAAACGAGAAGGAGAAGAAGATAAAAAGAAAGCGACGAAGAAGCTGAATAACAAGTAGGAGACAATGACGAACAAAATTTGGCGGTAGCTAAGAAAAACTACCACTTATCCGGGTCTTTACAAGACACGAGGGACGGAGGCTTGAACAAGCGGCTGCCGGTCGTCAAGGTGGATATCAGACGGTGTTCAACTCGTTTAACAACCGTGGCTTCTTCTTTTTTTTTTAACTACAAGACAAATACCAACGTCGACAACGACAACCGTAAAGACAATAACAACAACCACTGTGATAACAGCAACAATAACGAGCACAGCAACAACACCAGCAACTACAACAACAACAACGAGGAGTGTGGCGAGCTTTCCTGCCGCTAACTAGGTGGCGGTTTGCACACCCGCCACTGCCATCATTGGTTACCACCGCTTGTTAACGGCAGTTCGAGAAAGCGCTTTGATGATTTGGCGTTGCTGGCCCGACCAGAAGGTCACGGACGGGCCCGGCAGAAAGGGTGGCAGCAAGGGGTGGCTACAGGTAGTTATGTGGACACGGCTGCAGTCAGTACCGGGCGATGTAGACGATCGCTCAATTGATAGATCGCTAACTAGAGTGCTATCGCTGACAATACATCTACAGACAGCAGCTTCACAAGTAAATCGATGGATAGGATCGAAAAAAAAGTTTGTATACCGGGCTGAAACCTCCCAGCGCAAGCCCATTATATGTGGCTTGTCTCGATACAGCCGTGAAGGCAGTGTCTTGTAGGTCTGTTCAAAAAAGAGGGTGAGGCGGTGTCTAGGCCTCATTGAACCCACTTGTTTGGAGTGTTGTCAGATCAGTTCGTCTTTACCTCATACTGGATTTATTTGGGCAGATTTTTCCAGCAGCAAGACAGTAACAATACCGGGCAAAGGTCAATACCAGATTTTAACGATCAAGGACGAGGAAGAATGATTTCTAGCCGCGCGGGATTCGATTATATGCATGGCAACGTCTCAATTTTTTAGAACCAAACGTTAGGCACGTACCCCACCAATTTTTAGAACCAAACGTTAGGCACCTATCCCACACACATCGATCTCCTATGATGAGTGATCGAACTGCGATCACTCATCATAGGAAATCGATCAACATCGAGCAACAACAACGTTAGCAATGCTCGTTGCTCGAGTTTCTTTGAGCAGGTGGCAATAATATGATCATGTGTGGGTTAGCCAGGAACTTGTTCTCATTGCTGCCGTTCTTCTTTTACGTTTAAGCTTGGCAAAGAAATAATTGCTCCTTGTTGTTGCTACTTCTGCACGTACGGCTACTGCCGCGGATTTTTTTTTGTTGTTTTCGCGACTGTTGCTACTGCTGTAGTTGGAGTTGTTGTTGTTGTTGCTGTTGTTGTTGTCGTTATTGTTGCTGCTGTTATTGCTGTTGTTGGTGGTGTTGGTAGTGGTGTTGTTGCTGTTGTTGTTGTTGTCGTTGCTGTTGTTGTTGTTGGGCTGTTGTTGTTGATGTTGCTGTTGTTGTCGTTGCTGTGTTGTTGTTGTGTCGTTGCTGTTGTTGTTGTCGTTGGCTGTTGTTGTTGTTGTCGTTGCTGTTGTTGTTGTAGTTGTTGTTGTTGTTGTTGTTGTCGTTGTTGTAGTTGTTGTGGTTGTTGTGGTTGTTGTTGTTGCTGTTGTTGTCGTTATTGTTGCTGCTGTTATTGCTGTTGTTGGTGGTGGTGTTGGGTAGTGGTGTTGTTGCTGTTGTTTTTGGTTTGTTTGTTGTTGTGTTGTCGTTGTCGTTGTTGTTGTGTCGTTGTTGTCGTTGCTGTTGTTTTGTTGTGGTTGTTGTGGTTGTTGTTGTTGTCGTTGTTGTTGCTGGTGTTGCTGTTGTTGTTGTTGTTGTGGGATATGTTTTCGCGTCGTCGCCACTCTTTTGCCGCCGACTGGGCGAGCGACCAAGCAAGCAAGCAAACGCCAGACCGGCCGACCCCGTTGGTCGGCGGCATTACCACAAAATTGCCCCATTAAAATTCCCCCCGGCCGACGGACGCCGACCACAGAGAATCCACAAGTTCACGCTCTCTTCTACTGCTGTGTACGCACTCTTTTTATTAGTTGCCGCCTCTTCCTCTTCCTGCCCACCACTGCCGACTCAACCATCAGTGTTTTCTCTCTCTCTCCCCAGAGTTTCTCTGTTTCTGACTCTCGCTCTCTCTCTCTTCGATTCTTCCTTCTTGCTCGCTTTTTCGCATTGTTTGCTAAGTTTTTCTTCTCCTGTCATTTCCTCTCGTTTTATATCTCGTCTCTCCAAGCTCCCTCCTCACACATGACTGCCCCTCCCCTCTCTCTCTCTCTCTTCCTCTAGCTTTCGTCGTCGCTGAGTTTGCCCTTTAGCGCAGCCCATTGGCGCCGTTGCATTTAGCGACTTTGTCGGCCCCTTGGAATTATTATTATTATTACTACTACGACAATTATCACTGTTATTATCATGATCATCAGCATCCTATTATACGTTGGTCCGCTTTGCTACACGCCCTGCGTCAAATCCACGAGCGGAGCATCGTAGTATTTGAGTTTTTCACGAGCGACTAATTTCTTTATGACCCCCCTCCCATCATCCGGCACACCCAGCGTCATCAGATTCAGTTGTCGTCATCGTCGCGTCGTGCTGGTTATGGCTGGCGTGTGTTCTTCTTTATCTTTTCCGCCCATTTTCTCTGCCACACACATTCTCTCGCTTGTTTTTTCCGCCTCTCTCTTTACATCAATCTCTCACACCCTACATTTCCCTCTTACTCCCCATCCCTCTCCATCGACATATCTCTCTCTCTCTCTCTTTCTGTATCTCTATATTTTTCCCTTACTCTTCGACACACGCCAAACTATTGACACTACCAATCGTCGGGCGTTCGTTAAGCTCGTAACAAGCTCGGCCGGCCACTTTCGTTGTAGCCACCACGTTCGGTGGCATTCGACCTGTTCGCTCTAGGCAAATGTGTTTTTGTGCGAAACCATTAGGCATCAGCTACTAGCAGCGGTAGCAGCCACCGCTGCAGCAGTATTTACTGTACTATTGTCACCACCACCACCTACAACCACCACCATCACGTTCAGCCATAACCATGAAGCGAGGTTTGAAGCCGTTGTCGCCAACCAATCGCCTACGTTGCATGTATGGGCAGAGGGAGTGTGTGTGTGTGTGTGTGAGTATGTGCGTGCACTGGTGGTACTGAGTTAACACGGCAACTAAAAAGCCGCACATAAACAAATGCACACACTCTGTGTCGTCACATACTGTACCGTTGAGGCATCTCGCTTTGTAATAGTCGTCCGTCGTCGCCGTCATTGGGGCTGTGATTCTTATACTATTGCCTTACCTGCCTGGTGCTTGGTGACTCTGATTTTGCCGCAGGCGTATGCACGACTGCCCAATAGAAGGCAATGGCGCATGTCGTCACCGGTCGGATGTAACGAAGTCATCGTGGTTAAGTCACAGAGGGAGGACCCCGCTCGAGGGTAGACGCGTTAGCTGGATATGGGCGAAGCTGAGCAGCTTCCCTACTTCAGTCAGGCTCCACGAAAAATCTGGGCACGCGAAGAAACAACAACTAAACTCCATATACACAAATGTATGCCTAAATAACAAATACAATCAAAAATTATCTTATTTAACAGTTTTTATAGCAATGTTAGCAAATATTAGAAAAAATAACTTCAGAATGGAAGTCTTCGAGCTGCGGTTGAGCACATGACTCTGGCTGCAGAGGTCACCTTCTCCTCTCCGTGCGTCGAAACATGGCGATAGATTAGAAAACAATCGAATCGACTATGCTAATCAAAAATAAACTCGCCATATAAAACGTCTCCCCCATATGGAAAGCCCAAGGAAATGCCTCTTTTTCTCAACTAGTTTCCTTGGCAAGGCATCGGAACTACCATACGCAACTCTGGACGGAAGAGTCTCTACATACCTGTAAACGCTTTTATCAATTTGAAAATGCTCGATCGTTTAGGTAGTAAGTACTTCAGCAGTAAAATAGTAATCTTTCAAAAGCTTAAGTTCGTATCCGATCCATGTTCCGACGACTGTAGGGTCGCGCACGCTGCCCGGGGAGCGCCTACAATCTTTGATAGAGCAACAGCGCTGATTGCACAACAAATTGCCTGACTGGCATCCTCAGACGCGAACACCTGAACACAGGTGCATTCATTCAGCGGTAGTTGGTGTTTACCACTTAAACTGCACAAGTGTGTACGCCGTGTGTGTTTCGTTTTCAAAGCCGCTCGGGCGTTTATGATAGAAGGGTTTTTCCTCTTGGAATGTGCTCTGTCAATAGTTTCCACTAGTACTCTTGTGCTCGGTAAATACGTCGTGTTGATCTTTCGTGATTGCTTCCATCCTCCCTTCGCTCGGCCGCTCCCGCTAGAACTGCAGTATGACCTGGCATGTACTTTTGACAACTTTGAAGCGAGATGAGACCAAATATCCGATACACACTTGATAGAGTCGTATCGTAGCTAAGTGTTTCTTTCTGCTGGTCTGCTGTCAGACTCCGTGGATCCTGCCTAACTGAATAGGTGCCTGCTTGTTACCTACTCAGCTCATTTACCACGCAAATTAAGGTGCATTTTGTTTTGCGGTTGTTGCGAACCGCCAAGGCAATTCAGTTCTGACCTGCCAATGGATGCTGTTACTTTTTCGAGGCGAAGGAGGAACATGTTTTTACCTTACATCTAACATCTGGTATAGGGTAGTGTTAGACTCACAATGATGTTGCTACGGTATGTTACGTACGAAAAGCCCTGGCTTTCTTTTAGTTAAAGGCTCTAAATTTCGGTAGCCTTGGGGCAGGGGGGCATAGTCTCTCGTACAGAGCTCTTTGTTCTTTGGGCGTGGTCTAATCTAGGCAGTAAGCTGACTTCTTTGTCTTGCGTAACTACATTGACGAAGGGACTGAATGGTATGACATTTACATCCTTGGGCAACTATCACCACAATGTTGGCTACTTTCTTCCCGTATCGTCTTTCAAACGAGCACGAATTCCTATCATCGCTCTAAACCGTCAGTGTCATAAAGCACGAAGGTTGGACAGAGTGCCTTTCTGACCCTGCAGAGGCACTTTTAGAAACATTCGCGTCTCGGAAGCTGTGTGTGCTTTTTCGGTTACGTGCATTCTGCCACACCCCTTTGTTTATAGTAAGTGTACGAGAGTTAAGGTTGAAAAGAATCATATTTTCATCGACTGGCGTCACGCCTGAAGTTAGACACCCCTAAAACGGTTTAAAACGCTTTGGAACTGCACGTTGCTTGGCTTTGGAGTTGCATGGCCTTCCCAGGCCAGTTTCACATTTGTTTGTATTGTATTGTGTTAATATTGTATATTAATGGGAAATCGCTTTAAATGTTACCGAGGAGAGATGATGATGCTGTGTCTTAGGCGAAGACTCCATAAACTGTAGGGTGCACGAGTCCTATCATAACCTGACATGACGCGTTAGCCGAATGCGTCTTATTGTGGGTTAGGCTGTTGTGCTCCACGTGCTGCCGTCGTGGCTGTTGTAATGGTTGTTGTTTCTGTTGTTGTTGTTGCTGCTGCTGCTGCTGTCGTTGTTGTTAACTCTAATCACGGTTATCGGCGTCGCCGTCGTCTTCGTCATGGTGGCCCTGTCAGCTCATCTTTGCTCATCGGCCATTTGGCGGATAGCTTTTTGAAACTCTAGCCGCCGAACACGATGCGCTGCCTCTGCTCGGGGATGTCTAGTCGTTGTTGCAATGCGGCGGATATAGATACTGGTAGCAGCATGAATGAATGAGCAAGAGCAACTCCCGTAGCCGTGTCCTGGGTAGGACGGGCATTGTGATTGGCGGAGGGCCTATCTAATCGGCTTTTTGATTTTCGTCGTCGTCGGCGGCGGCGCTGGTTTTGGTCTGCAATATCTCCAGCCTATTGCAGCCTAACATGGTCTCATCGTACTCTTCGCTTCTCTATTACCCTCTTTCTAGCTTATTGCTCTCGTTCTTTCTCTGCCTGTCTATCAGCTCTCGTAATTGTCTATTTTTAGCTTTTCTTCATGCAACTACCTCGGTGCTTATACCCTATCTGCCTTTCTATCTCTCTCTCCCCTTCTGTCTCTGCGCATGAATTGCCTCATCAGCACGTCGCTTTTCCAAGTCTTCATTGCTTCAGCAACTTTCTTTGTCTATCACACGCGATCTATATATCAACCTACAAACTTTCTATTCTTTTCTAATCTCCTTTATCATGCATCTCTCCCTTTTTGCACTCTGCGCATCATCTTTCTTTCTAGCTTCTGTGATAGATCGCGCCGACGATAAAAGACTTCTGAAGACAGAAAGCAAAAAATAAATAATATATATATATAGAGAGAGAGAGAGAAAGAGAGAGAGAGAGAGAGAGCGAAATGTGTTTAAGTCAACCAATTTACATATGAGTGTGCCGCAAGCGTTTTTTTTATAAGTGTATTTTTATTTTTCCGGCGGTTCGGTCCATGGCAAAGCGCTAGATTTTTATGGTCTCGAAACATTTTGATGTAACATAAACACATTTGCTTAGCCCGGGTATTAATAAAATAAATAGACATATAAATGTATTATATATACGGTGTCACATATATATATATATATATATATATATATATATAAGTCTCTACTCAGCTGTTGAGCCGGACGGTCGCACTGGTGCGAGCTCCCGCTTAAATTGCCTAGATTGCAAGTTATATCTGGCTTTTTAACGGGAGTTTTGCCACAGACCATCGTGGCCACCAGTGTGACCGAACTGTGAGATCCAACACCGTCAAACAGTTCCATTTTGCATTTAAAAGATGCAAAATTGTTATAATTCGCCGCGTCACTGTGTTGGATAGGTTAGCAGTGCGTTCACCATTGCAAAGGCCTGTCTGAAGTGCATTTTAGCGTTTTTAAGTGGAAGTGATTGTGCCGGTTTTTAGATTTAGGTAAGGTGAGTCTACCTATATAGTTGTTTTAGTGAAATATAGCGGCCCTAATTATATTTCACTAATTTTAACTTCTATATAGGTAAAGTGTATACACTGGCTACAAAACCCAGACAGTGCATACATTGTATAGTGGTGTATCGATACGCTTTGTTTTGCTCTAAAATCGAACACTGCGTAGAGAATACAATAAGCATCGATATATTGGGCAGCCATATCGTGTTTTTAAACCACTATATATTTTATTGACTACCTACATACCTACTATATATTTGTAATAGATGCTTCAATTCCACTGAATCGAAGAGACAGCAATTAATCTGTCTGATGCTAGTCTTCCATCTAATTACCACAAATATATATCTTAAACCGACACTACTATTGTACATATTAATGTGCAATTTTTAACTTCTACTTTTGACGCTATTTTGCATAAATACAGTACGTAACGAAATATGACATAGTGCTCCCTGGGTAGAGACGAACAGAATGATGGTCTAAAGACCGCTTCATTTTAGCGATTTTAACAACAATATCTGCGTAAAATCGCGTCATCGTTCGCGTACAAGACTTTTAAAGAAATCTTACCACCGCTGTGGACCAAGACAACGATGGCATCACGTGATATTTTTGAAAGACTTTCTCATTCCCCATCTCCTATATAAACTGGTCTCCGGTCCCAGACCATCTTACGCACTCCTTAGTGACCTAGATAAAGAGATCAGAAAGGTTGTTAAGTCGAAATGGCTTAAGCTCGAAAACTCGGTGCCGAACGCCTACCTGTACACGCACACAGCACACGGCGGTCTGGACATCCCCTGCCTCCAAACATTCATTCCCAGAATCCGCCTCTCCCGCCTGACAGCACTACAACACTCCACGCACCTTGGGGTCCAATGGATGCTAACCACCGAGCACTTTAAAAAAGATCTTGCGAAAACAAGACTTCTTTGCGAGCGCTTGGGAACCTCCATTGAGACCGCTACACAAGAGACCGATTACTGGTCTCAACAACTACACAACACGTTCGATGGGGCACATTTTAAAAAAGCACACGAAACGCCCTTTGTATATTACTGGATTAAGGGTATGCCCTACCTATCTGGTAAGGAGTATTTAAACCTACTAAAGCTCAGGATCAACGCACTACCAACGCGTGCCAGATTGGCCAGGGGACGCCCGGGCTACAACAAACGTTGTAGGCACGGGTGTCATGCGCCTGAGACGTTGGCTCATGTCGCTCAGATGTGCGATATAACACACAAACAAACCATAAAGAGACATGACGACGTCTGTGATCGCGTGGCGCGTCTTCTCCGCGAAAGGGGTCATGAGGTGGTTCGTGAGCGAGTATTCCGTCGACCGGGCGCACCGGGTCTAAAGCCCGACCTCGTAATAACAACACCTACCGAGGTCTGGGTTTTAGATGCCGAGGTTTGCGGCCCGAACCGGGACCTGGCAAAGGCACGGCAAGACAAGATCGCCAAATATGACGTCGAGTTCCTAAGAGCGGCGCTCCCCTACCCGCAGAAACCTCGCAGATTCGGATCCATCACTATCTCTATGAGTGGTGTATGGGACTCCGAATCTGCGAGGACGCTCTTGGGGCTCGGCGTCACGAAGAGGAATCTTATGGATCTCACCGTTTTAACTTTGCAAGGAACCTTGAGGATATATCGCTCGCACCGGATCCATAAGAGCGGGGGCTACCATCAAGCAAGGACACGGACAACTGATTCTTAACTTCACGTGACACCTTTTTACCACCATTTTTATTAAGGCGAGCACTGCCGAGTGTGCAAACGTATTGTAAATGATTAATAAATCATCACAATATTTTCTATATATATATTTATATATATATCATTCATATAGATTTGGTTCGACTTTTATTTTAATTACTATTCCTTGCTGTGCAAATATTTTTGTGAGAATTTTACAAACGACGCCATACGTACTCGAACATGTGAGGCATACAAAACTGGATTTGCGTAGCAGAAGATGACCCAACCCTCTGTACAAAGCGTCATACATGTGTATACCAAACGTGTGTAACGCTTTATTTAACACTGGAGCAGACGTCTGCCGCCTCCTGCACTAGCCTATTCTACCGTAAAATGGACAGCTCGTGAATGAAGAGCAAGAACAAAAAGGGTGGAAGGACCTGCTTTCGACGTATATGCATATACAGGGTACGGCGAGTAAATGAGGATTGGGGTTTTTAGTGGGTAATCCCATAACATCGGAGAGTCCCACACTATTCACGCGCTTCTTTACGTTCAGACACCGACATCTGCGCTGGGTGTGCATAAATCATCTTTCCCAAACCTCCTGAAAAAATTGTGTTAAACTATGACGGGCTGCTTGAACGTATCAGGTATTCGTTATGCGTCATATATGGTACCTAACAAGAGCCTGTACCATCTTAGATATGCCAAAGTTTCAACAATGGCCGACCGAGCTACTGCGACTGTGAAATTTCAGCGTAAGATAAACCGCTGTCAAACCGTCAAAAATGTGAGAGTCGGGCATATCCTGACGTTAACCCAATTAATTCGAATACGTAAGGAAGGCTGCGCTATATGGTTGGCGAAATATCAGACATTTTTCTTGTTCTTCCACTACAGGGAACAGATAAGACTAGGCGCCTTCGTTGTCTATCAGCAGAAAAGGAGTTTCCCTCAAGAGGGCGGCGTGCACTTAAGTAAGCCACAATGCGTACCTGACGCTTTTAGGACCGCTGAGGCTACCGTGCCTCTGGGTAGGCAATCTACTTTTACTGCGCAGCATCCACATTCGACACATTGTAAAGCAGCTTACTCACTCAACGTTGCAGTATTATTTTTTGTCCGCTCGATGTCTATTTTAGTTTTTTAATCACTTTTAGGCGTACGTCATCTTAAGATCACCTATAGCTATGCGGCGATGCGGTTTTGTCTCCCGGTCACAAGCTTTGTCTGGAGGCATAGAGCTTAAAATGATAGTATGTATGACGGGTTATGCATAGCCGGCTTGCATAACCGTATTATGTGCTGTTATTATAAAACACGCCATAGGGCGGGCCATATATATATATATATATATATATATATAGAGAGAGAGAGAGAGAGCCGATAGTGCGAGCGGCAGAGAAATAGTGTCTTCAGAGAGACAACTACGAACAAACAAGGTAAGAAGCTCAGTATAGCAGCGGCTTTGACCATGCAGTTGCTTGCCCGGCACCGCTGTTGCTAGTGGGGCGGGGTGGGGGGGCACGAGCGTGCCTGCGGCCGAATTTTGCACTCCGTCCGGCCCTAAGGGACTGGGGGAGTAGGGAGGCTCCGAGAAGGGCTCTTCGAAGGAGAAGACGAAGAAAACGGACCCCGTTAAAGCCTCGCCATGAAGGCCGCCACATCGAAGAACGACCGGCCAATCCATCCAGTCTACCGAAGCGCCCGAGCGCCTCCTGAGGTCGCCGACATGGAGAGGCCAGAGAAGGGGCACGTGCGGCATGCCTCCCTGCTAGGATTACACGAGTGGTCTGATGCTGGGATAATGGGTGAGTAAGGTTTACAGTATTGGTCGTCTTCGTCGTCGTAGTAGTAGTAGTAGTGATAGTGGGAGTGGGGGTGGTGGAGGTGGTACTTCAACAGGAGTGGAATGGGGCAATGCTGTATTGGCGACGGCAGTCCGCGACAGGCTGTTGAGCTCGTCGGCATCAGGTCAATTCTGACATGTGAAGATCCACTGGCCAGCGTCGAGCCTTAACGAACGCGCGCTCACGCCAAGCCAGGAACAGGAAAATCGACCACGACTGCTGATATATATATATATTTAAATATACATATATATACACATCTTCCACCTACCTCTCAGGTTAGACTGAGAACAACAGACAATGAGCAGTTTTTACCTAGGCAGGTCATCGATTTTCTGCGATCTCCTATATCGCTCCAATATTGCTGTTTGACTTTCACAACACAATATGCGTGCGGTTGCCCCAGTTAAGCAGTAAGAAAGCACGAACGAAGCTGCAGCCGGCTCGATCCCTGTCTGTGTTTCCTTATCATTTCTGGGATCATCAACATGCTTATAACCATAAGCACTGTCCGGGGTTCCGGCCCTGCTATTCGTATATTAAGGTTGTTCGAAATCCAAAAAGTACTAGAAACGCTCCTTACAAGCCGCTTGCAGCCCGTTGCAGCAGCTCGAATTCCACAGTCCAACCGGAAATGACTCAATTTGCTTCAGATAGCCGGTGAGTACCTGGCGCATGCATATCTGACAGTGTCGAGCGTGGTTTGTTCTAGGTAAGAACGATTTAGAGCACGGAGTTCAGTCGTCGTCGTTGTGCGAGTAGTACGTTCGTGGTTGTAGTTGGAGTCAGAGCGACAGAAGTAAAACGAAAGTAGTTTTAATAGAAATACTTGAGCAACATATACTTAATGAAAAACGTAAGCCGTAGTAGTCGTAGTAGGCTCTCATGAATAATAACAACAACAACAACAACAACAACAACAACGACAACAACAACAATAGATTGCCAGTCTGTTCACGAGTCGACGAACTCGGAGTCAACGTCAGGGCCACAATATGATGATGGCGACGACGACGACGACAGTAATGAGAACTCCGAGGACGCCCGCTGGCGGCCGCCGCCGCTGCTGCTGTCTCGTTATGACTCGATTGATCATCCGCCGAATAGAGCGCGTGCCTGTTGTTGTTGTTGTTGTTTTTTGATTGTGTCTGCTATCATTGTCGCTGTGTTGTTGTTGTTCTTATTACCGTGTTCCTGTTGTTGTTGTTGTTCTTATTGTTGTGTTGTTGTTGTTCTTATTACCGTGTTCCTGTTGTTGTTGTTCTTATAACCGTGTTCCTGTTGTTGTTGTTGTTGCAATGTTGTTGTTGTGGTTGTTGCTGCTGTTGATGGGGCCGCCACCGTCGTCGTCGCTGCAAGCATAGCCTGCATATTGCACGCAGCTCGTTGATTTGAACGCCAGCTTCAGACAGTCAGAGGTCGAGAGAGAGAGAGAGGGGGGGGAGAGAGGAAAAAGAGGGCGAGTTAGGAAACGACAAAGGAACAAGAGGTAGGTCGAGATAGGGAGACAAAAAGAGAGCTCGAGAAAGGGAGAGAGAGAGAGAGAGAGAGAGGAGATAACGTGTGTCAATGAGAGAGAGAGGGCGGGGGAGGTGAGAAGGGGGCGGAGAAGGAGACCTGCTCCTTGGAGGCGGCCGACAAGGCTCCGATGCTACGACGGACGCACAGACGGACAAGCGAATCGGATCCGACCCGCTTGCGCGTTCCCCTCGCGGCTCTAACCTAACCTAAGCCGAGCTGAGCGGATTAGAGTGAAGCGAAGCAGCGTACAGGTCGGTCAGCCCACCCCAGCTCCTCGGCTAGCAGCAGCATCAACAACAGCCGCAGCAGCCGCCTGCGCCGCCGCCCCAGTGCTATACGAGAAGAGGCGTCGAATTTCGCCCACCGCCACCACCACCGGCTGGCCGCTCAGCTATACAGCCCCTTCAGTCAGTCCGGCGGGATTCAAAATTCATTCGTTTCCCTCTCTCTCTCCACCTGGCTCTGTCTGCAAATTCTCTCTCGCTCTCTCTCTCTCTGTTGCTCTGTTCACTTATCCTCCCTGCCTGCTATTTATTTCACCTTTTCTCCCGTTCTGTATGTTATTTCACCCCCAACTTCTCTCCGTCTGTCGGTGTTCTCCTCTGTCTGTGTGTCGGTGTTCCCCTCTGTCTGTCTGTGTGTCTGTCGGTCTGTCTGCTCTTTCTCATTGTCTCTCTCTGTCTATGTACGATTTATCTCATTTCTATCTCTCTGGCTGTCATATTTTCTTTGTCTGTATTTCGCCATCTCTTCTTACTCCTCGCTCTTTCCCTCTCGCTTTTTCTCCCCCTCTCTCTTTCACCCTCAGACACACACACAAAGCACGGTTCTTCCCAATTTTTCGTTCTCCTCCTGCTGCCCTGTTTTGTCTCACTCACTCAATCGAGGTCTTCATAACTCTAGATGAATTTCTTCAGAACGACGACGACGACGACGATGTTGGTAGGGCTATGGGTGATGCGGCTGCGGCGGCCCACGCGACCTCGCGACGAACTGCGTGGGCCCGACACGGCCACAGCAGCGGACGCAATCACACGCACATACAACACAGTCGAGCAGCGTTACTTGGTGGTAGCGAAGGGGGGCGGCACGGGGGAGCACGAACAAGAGATCATCGTCGTCTGTGGCCGAAAGGCCGGACAATACGCGTGAAGGAACCGCTGCTGCTGCTGCTACCGCCCTCGCTTCACTTGTAGGTGGTTGGTACGATGATGAGTGAACGAGTCAGCACGACCACACCAACAACAACAAAAAGCAAGAACAAGAACCACCGCAAATGGAACAACGACAACAGCAACAACAGAAGCAACAACAACAACAACAAAAGCAGCAGCAGCAACAACAACAACAACAACAACAACAACAACAACAACAACAACAACAACAACAACAACAACAACAACAACAACAACAACAACAACAACAACAACAACAACAACAACAACAACAACAACAACAACAACAACAACAACAACAACAACAACAACAACAACAACAACAACAACAACAACAACAACAACAACAACAACAACAACAACAACAACGACGACGACGACAACAGCAGCAGCAGCAACAACAACAACGATGGAACCTAACAGGGACGCGCACGACTGCTTTACCTCATGTATTTTTGTTGTTGTTGCTGCTGCTGTTATTATTGTCGTCTTCTTCGTCGTTACGTTTACTTGTTAAGTTCTGGTATGGAATAATGCCATCAACAAACTAGCTTGAATCTTGTTAGTATGTCGAGATCTTCTGTGTTCTTGCCTGAGACCTTTTGCATACTTTCTTTATCGCTTTTTTTTCTGCCATGTTTTTCTTGTTTTGACTCTTCCTTACGCCTTTCGCCTCTAGCAGGTAGCATCATTTCCGGCAGGCAAGACACGGCTTATCAACGCCGTGTCAATTGGCACGCCTACAAACAGCACGAGCTGACAGCTGATGTTGCCACTCAACGTCAAGCAGCATTCAGAAGAGAGAATATATACTAGTCAGGCCACTCGCAAAGCGTAAACTAGTTTGTAAGACTAGGAATCTACCTGTATGTATACTACGACGAACGCACGCAACGACCGGCCGTTCGTTCTTTTGTCGTTGTTCAAACTGCCATTTGCATCGATCGTGGCTTGTCATCTCTGTCAAGCTAAGGACGGAGGCAACTAATAGGTCAACAAGCCAACATATATATATATATATATATATATATATATATATATATATATATATATTATATACAAAGTATGATGAACTGTTCGACTGCTTACAAATATCAAGAATGTGATTCGTAAATGAGGTACAATTCGCAATTTGTGATGAGTTCGTTGACATCGTACATTTTCTGTGCCCCTGCTACAGAACTTCCTTTCCCGTACCTATCTAAACCTGCACAAATTTTTGAGGATAGTCTATAGTGAGGATATATATATATAGCACAAGTGCGGATTAATCAAGTTACACGTTCACAAAGAGTAGAAGGACCACACACGTGCACCACGTGGAGTGCGCTTCTGATGCACAGGAATAATATATAAATATATACGCGCACATGCTGGTGATGTTCACTAAGCCTACTCAGCTATCTGTTTGCCTTTTTCTCTAGATACGTGTTAATTTATGTTTGTATATATATATATATATATATATATATATATATATATATATATATATACACATATACATATACATATATATATGTGTGTGTGCGCGTGTGTACCCACCTTGGTTCTTTCTGTACGTGACTATTCATCGGAGTCGCTCTACAAAACGAACGAAGCTCGCGCATCAATTAGGTAAGCGTCAAGTGTTTATTTAAAAAAATGAAATATATGTTACCACTATTTTCATTGAAACAACGTTTATTTTGTTCGCTGAGTGTAAAGCAGACAAGCCAACAACTGCTGCTAGTACAATTTCTACTACTACTACTAAATTTTGAACTTTTCGGGCAGACCCTCAGACAAGATTTAACGTCCACGGGACTGTTTTAAGCATTGCTTCGTAGACGGGCCTCTATAAATACAAATGTGGGGCAACGGTGGGGCTCGAACCCGCGCACTTGCTATGTGTCTCCTCGGGTCGCGAGGCGTAGGCGAATGCATCCACCACGTCACCGGGCTCCGCACTGGTACTGCTACGACTATTATTGGTACTAGTAAAGTTTTCGGGCTGACCCTCAGCCAAGATTTAACGTCCACGGAACTGTTTTTCACATTGCTTCATAGACGGACCCCCAAAAATACAAATGTGCAACGGTGGGGCTCGAACCCGCGCACCTATGTGTCTCCTCCGGTTGCGAGGCGCAGACTTAATCCACCACGCCACCGGGCTCGACACTACTACTATTGTTTTTTTTTTTATATTAGGGTTTTATTCATATAACCATATTCCAGCGGTACACTTTCGTTTTACATCACTGAATTACTACTATTGCTACTACTACTATTGGTACTGCTACTACGACAATTACTTTGTGAGCAAAGAGCAAAGAACACAGGCGGGTCGGGTCGACTTTGGCAACTGCTTTTTTCGTTTCGCGATGCGCATCAGGCCAGATTAAACCCATTGTACCCACTGTTCCATACTATATATTGTGGGCCATGGAGACGCCCATACGATGATGCCTATGGAGACACGGTGGCTACAGCGTTTCTGTGGCCCCCGCGTCTCTCTCTCTCACACTCTCTCTCTCACACACATACTTTCTCTCTCTGGCTCTCACACTCACGTATCTTCACCCTACCTTAATATATGTTCGTATATATCCGAACCGCTACCCGGTGATGACAACAACGTTCGCTAGTTCCTGCCGGCCTCCTTCGCCTGCCCGGTTGAACGTCCCTCCCTGTGTATGTACATCGTCGTAAATAGGCGTCAAGCGCTGAAGATACGCACAACAGCATGCTGGTGATGTTCATCAAACTTAGCTCTCACTCTCTCTCTCTCTCTCCATATCAGGAATAACTGATGGTGCGTGGTACTGCTGTGGTAATGCTGTATCCCCAATGAAAGCACGATATTTGAATGAAATATAGTATGAATGAAATCGTTTAAATCACCTTCCTATGATAGGAATTCCTTCCTAAAGGGCGCGAGTTTTATTCAATGTAACCGCTGTTTGCGTGAATCACTGCACTTCAGTTTGAGACCTCAACCGCTCACAGGATTGCTCAACCGCTTGCAAAGCCTGCCTGCCTGTCGAGACTTGCGAATGTCTGCTGAATGGAGACGGTGAGCGGGTCTGTGTGTGTGTGTGGCGATGTCGAGTTTTGCTCGACTCTCGCTCAATAACGCCTCACACGTCGAGTAATCCTGAGGATTTCAATCTGGACTGCTAGGAGGCCACGAATGTGTTTATCCCAGAACTCATGCTCATATGCGCCGCCAGGCACACTGGCACTGAACGGGCACGCCGACCTGCTCGAACACGTATGCAAACCAAATTTGACACAGAATTTTTCCACGCTTCCACTATAGTTAGCAAAGCCTGCAAATTGTTTGGCCTTTTTGCATGGTGTAAAATTGTGGTGTCATCATCATGTATGTTCGCGAGACACCATACTCAAGACGAGCACAGATAGATGGAAGTTTGCTTAGTCCCACAATAGGAGCATTTTCTGAATGACGGACATGCTAGGGCTCATTTCGCTGGTTTTAGGTTTTACGTGAATCCTTTCTTCTCAGAAAATAATCAAACACAAGCGGCGCTTAGTGCTTGAGAGATCCCAGAATCCCTCAAACCCGACATCGACCAAGTAAGTCCGCTCTATCTGCCTCAAAAATATTTGTTTAGACTTCTCCCATATAAGAGACATATACATACATGAGACCATCGAGAACAATTCTACCAATGGCTCGCAATAGCATATTAAATTTGAAACTCAATGCGCTCGAATCGAAATACGAGGATTGTCCAGGCACTATTGCGGTGCCGTACCTAGTTCTGGACACACACCGGAGACTCTATCATGAATCTTCAGCTCTGCTGTCTAGAAATCCGGTTCTGGTGCTTCTGTAGCCGCGCAGTTGGCCCCAATCCTGTAAATTGTCGTTTTCGAAAAACGAAAAAACTTTATAATTTCATTAGGGACCCGTCCGGCCCGACAATAGCTTATATTTGATGAAATTCCTTAGATGCATTTGCTCAGTAGGCGTATTAGGAGTAGCTGGCTCTTGATTCCATTCGACTTAAAACAGGCTCTGAATCTACCCATGACGTATGAACGCATACTGGATATATGTAGGCAGCTCGTATATATATATATATATATATATATATAGATATAAATATATACGAACTGCCTACACATATCCAGTATATATCGGTGTAGACAGCTCTATATATATATATATATATATATATATATATTGTATAGTAGGATTAGCCAAGCATATGCTGACGGCCGTAACGGTAGTGACAGTCACTAGTGCTCACGGTCACAACCTACCTTGTAATGTAGCAGCTGTAAGCGTGGTCACGGGGATGTTGGAATGAGTCGTGTCTTGGTCTAGGTACAGGGGGACAGATGTTGTGCAGCTGCGGTGGCCAGGCCGGCGACCCAGTCAGCCACGGCTAGAGGCGCCTACCGACAAACGTTACTGAGCTAACTACAAACCTCGACTGCTTCGCCGACTAGATCAGCCTCGCTCGTCCGTCAGGCCCGATTAGCCCGATTTCGCCGCAGCAAACAACATAAACAACAACAACATCCTTAACAACTACAATGACGACGCAAACTACTACCACCATCATGTCAACAACAACAATAATAATAATAATATAATAATAACGACGAAAACTACCATGACAGTCGTGTCAAAAACAATAATATACCCTACTATAACAACAACAATAATAACGACGACGACGACGACAACTACAACGACAATCATGTCAACAACAATAATATTCTCTACAATAACAACAACAGCAACAACGATAACAACAATGATGATGATGATGATGAGAACTACAACGACAATCATGTCAACGACAACAACAAAAACAACAACAAGAACTACAAAAAGGCCAGGTGTTGGTCGCACTGGACAACAGGTTAATGTTGTTGTTGATGTGCCTGTTGATGCGGTCGGCAGCTTCTCCTTCGTCGTCGTCGACGTGGCAGCGACAACGAGGAGCGATCTACGGTCGTATCGTAAGTTCGTCTTAGTAGCCGTGGGGTAGCGAGCGCCCCACGGCGGCGGTGGGGCACGGCCGCCGGCTCGCCACCGGCCGTGGGGTTAAGATAACAACCCCATCACACTAACAACACGCCGCACGCGCAGGCGCACATACCCATGCCGAATCCGCTAGCTCCGTTACTGGCTAACGCCGCTAGATCCGCCTGGTCTGTGCTCTGCTGTAGTTCTACTGCCATCCCCACCACCACCACCACCATCACTATCTACCACTCATGTTGATAGTGGATAGTATTAGATGGTGGTGGGGGTGGTGCTGGGGGTGCTGGGGGTAGTGGGGGCGGCAGCAGCAGCAGTAGCAGCAGTCGTCGACGTAGGGGCGTTGATGACCATGAGGACAGGCACACTCTCTCTCGCCTGCCGAGAGACGAGCCCGAGCCCCTCAAGAAAGAAAGACACACACACGAGGGAGGATACATGAAGAACACAGGCGAGGAGCACAACAAAGCAAAAGGGTGCAAAACCGAGCGAAGCACCGAGAGAAAGGAGGGAGAGAGAAACGAGCATTATATATATATATATATATATATATATATATATATATAGAGAGAGAGAGAGAGAGAGAGAGAGAGAGAGATGGGGAGCGATAGAAAACGAAGCAAAGATGCGTAAAACTTAAAGAGAGAGAGAGAGAAAGCTCTGCCAGGGATACACTGCACACGGCAGGGTTACCGCCCAGTCATACAACCGGCTTAGACGACGGCACTACGACAGCTGCTGCTACTGACAGCGATAGCGTGGCTGTGGTAGCGGCCAGGCCAAGCCAGGCCAATTTCACTCCGCAAAACTCCAAAATAGCAGGTCCAGACGGCGCTGGTGTGTCTCTGTTTATGTGTCTCTAGTTCTCGATAGCTAGCGACGAAAACCCTCTCGTCATAGCCGTCTCCTTGTCGAGGTTGCTAATCTTATCCTTCATATATATATATATATATATATATATATATATATATATATATATATATACATATATATTTTTGATGTGCGTGTGTATAAGTATATAACGTGTCCTACTAACAAGACACCACATAACGAACCGCTTGCTACATTCCGTTATTCAGCTTAGGTTAATCCTGCCTGCTGACTTAAAAACCAAGCTTGCTAACTTATGTTGTGTTTTTGTACAGAAAACAGAGAACTAATTTGAATATAGTGTTCAGGGTGCATGCGAACCGTCGAGACACTGTTGGATTAATACTCGAATATTATATTGCAAAATGCAAACAACGTTTTGTAGTACATGTCCTATCAGAGAACGAAATCATTATTGGTTTAGTAGTTGGCCGAGATATTTTGAGGAAAGTTTATTGAAACGCCGTAATGTTATTATGTAAAGTTAATTTAATCAGCGTCAATACTGCTGCCAAGGGGCCAGGATCACGGATCCCGTTGTCCAGACCCAGGCTGCCCAGAAACCACCTGCCCAGAGTTACCATAATCCGTTTCGGTCATTAGCATTGGCATCTAACGAATTCTGTGTGAGTGATCAATAATGATCGAGCTCGTAGAACGGTCAACGATAAACTTCCCGCGGCATAGAGGGGTTTCCGGCGACTCACCGACTTGCAAAATCCCTCACAGGCCAAACCGAGCAGCAAATTATAGTGGTAGTAGTAGTAGTAGTAGTTTGTAGTAGTAATGGTTGTTGTTGCTGCTATCGTTACTTAGTTCGTCCTACAATGACCACGGTCTAATCTCGTCAAGCAATAAAGCAATTGGCAGGGGAGCCACTGAAGAAGTATCAGCTTCGAGAGTTCAGCTTCTGCGGGCAACACTGCGGCCGAACGATTTATAGAACAGACACAGCAGAGGAAAACCGATACCGACAGAACGCCGACAGGAGACAAGAGTGAGTCGCGGGTGTCCAAGACTACGAGAACGACGACAACAAGGTAGACAGTCAGCTCCTATGCACGCTGTGTCCTCGACGTGGCACCCGTGCATTCCCTACCCGCTCCTGTAGTCGGAGGGTGGAGGTCCAATGGATCCTCTTTCAAGGGGGAAGCAACTGCCCGCGCCCTATGCATACACACACATACACATATACGTATAGACCTACACAGAGACACGCGCTTACGTTAGTGGTCATATAATCGCAGCCAGTAGACCTCATTGACCCGGCACCGGACCGACAGAGAACGTAACCAAGTTATGCAGATGTGTCTGTTTGCCTTGCGAAAGGTAAAGGACGAAAAAAGAATAGTGCTCGCTCGCGACCTCTCTCTTCTCTCTTTGCCCACACCCCACAAGCTCGGGCTAGCATCACGTTACTCCATCCATGAAACACCTACAATCTCAATGAAAAGCTGAGGATACTGTCAACATCTGTCAGCATCGTCTCCGACTGTCCGCCTAACGGGCCCGCATTAGATTCATAGCCGCGCTAGCGCAAAAGTATCTGCAAAAGTAGTGGGACGCTTAACAAGATAAGCAATCACAACCGGACGGTATTGTATGGGGCGATTTAAAACATTGCATTGAGAGGCATTCATCAAATAGAAAAAAATTAACGAAAACCACGTACCTGTAACAGACGTACCACGTACGGATAGACTCGCTTTGGCGACGTGGAAGCTTCACGAAGGTGCGATAGGTTGCGCCTATTGTATATTCGAAGGACAATGTATTATTGTATCTCGATTTCGCCTCTTTCGAAGAGGTCAGAAAGAGAGACAGGCATGTATGCAAACAATAGCGCCCCACTCCGAATATTCGAGCAGATGTGCTAAGAGGAAGCACGCTGGACATGAGCCTATCGTTGGAAAAACGGAGACTAAAGGCTGAGCTGCCAACCTGTAATCGCGCCATCGGCAAACAAGAGGGAAGCTGAGAAGCAGCGGGAACAACAGCAGCACCAGTAGGAGTAGCAGGAGGAAAAAGCTTTCCCGGTAGCGCGTGAAAGAAAAATGGTGTATACACACGCGCCTGCATACATCATAGGGTGCACTCGGCGCATGGGCAGATGTCATGGCCTCCATGCGCAGTTTTCCTCAGGTGATTCCCCTGTAATGAGCTGCGCACCCCTCGAAGGGGATAGAGACGAAGATCAACAATGTTTCTTTAACAACGCCAGTTGCAGCAGCAGCAGCAATAGCAACAACTACGAAGGAGAAAGTGAATTGAAAGGTGAACAGAGTGTACACAGACCGAAAGTAAAGGGGAAACGTCAGGGTTTGGTGGGTTGTTCTCGTTGTCATCTCATCGTGCAGGCGGAAGCGTAACGCTCGGCTGTGATTTATTTACAGGAAACTCTAGGCAAACGTAGCCAATCAAGCGCGATAGGGGACTCTTGTAGTACAAGACAAAGACTAAATATAATTACCATTAATATTATTATTGTAGTTAAGTAGTATTATATTTAAAGAATAGTTAATATATATATATATATATATATATATATATATATATATAAGTAGTACTAATGTACATATGACTGCGTTTCTATTATTTTCTAATATACACACATTTCTAGACAGCTATTCATGCTTTTAAATCAAGCGCTTATAGGCTAACTGAACGCCAGTGGGTCTTTTATGTTTTTACATAATATGTGTGTATATATATATATATATATATATATATATATATATATATATATATATATATGTGTGTGTGTTTTTATGAGGCCATTTTCTCTAGACGGCAAATTTATTTAAATTCAAATATTTCTCTTTGAGCTTGCAATTTCTATAATTACACAATTCAGACAATTATAACCAATGAGTGCATTTGCCAGAAACGGCTATCGCTTGTGTCTAGCTATTGGGCGAATTTCAACCCTCGACAAAGACGCGCTTTGTAGTGTCGATGACAAAGCGTTTTCTGTTTGTACTGCAAGTCAGAGATGCTGTAAAAAGGCATTTAGACTAAAATGCTCATTTATCACCAATTACGAGATAAAACTGCTTGCCTACCTTCTCCAACAGGGTCTGAGTAAATGGTTCTGGGACGGACAAAGCCTCAAAGACAACGGAAAGAAATACGTTTTTCTCCATGAGTTGTGCGCGCTCACAATTCCTGAATATGTGGGCAGTTTGTACTATTGATTCTGCCCTCTATGTGCTTGTCTCTATCAGAAAGGTTAAGACAGAGTTATTTTAAGCCGGTCTCTTGCCAGCTTTTTTTACTCAGGCCTTGGGGCTCTCTAATGTAGGGTACAGCAGAATTAGGGCAAGGTCATGCCTAGTCCCTAAATCTCTACCCTGTTGCTTTTGGTTTAGGACCAAGAAAGCTCCTAAGTTCCCCACATGTTGCTCTCCTTATATATATATATATATACAGACTTGTTCGAAAAAGTACAATACAACATAGCATGGTCCATCCGTTATAGCAATTTCTGGTCAATTCTGAGCTGGCCATCAACATTGGCCAGGTTGTCTTAAACTGAAACTAAGTTGGTGAATGGATTATCTGAATTTGGTATTAACATAGCTACTTGAGCGAAAGAGTTTGAATCGTTAGCCCCCCTCCCAAATCTGAAAATCTGCTGCGTATGCCATATTATGACAGTCAGTTTGCTCAGGCACCTTTCCTGCTCGAAGACACTCTGTAATATGAAGCTGACTTGTGATACGTATCCATAATCTCCCGTTACCCAAGCGCGGGCTTTAGTCAAGCAATCTCGTATTCACAAAACATCAAGTTCTTCGAACTGTGCGCAGCGTTTTATATATATATATATATATATATATATATAAAGAATCACTTAATGGTGATTCAAAATAAAACTTGAATTTTGACCGTGCTTAGTGAACTTTGTCTGTTATGTCAAAATGTTGAAAACCCTTAAGTGACTCTTGCCGCATTCTATGCACGTGTGTTTATATATATATCACGTTGCATTGGACTTCAACTACAGAACTGTTTACTTTCCGGTGTTTTATTCTAGCCACGCCTGGATGTGTCCAGACAAAACGCTTATTCTTACCAAACTTACCTCCTTCTTTTCGATTTAAGATTAGCTTTAACTAGGTCCTTGGACGCGAGATCTGATTAACAAAAACTCTTTTCATGCAAAGATATATCCATTGATATTTTTGCATGCAGGTATACGTAAATAAGTACAGTAAATAAAGAAAACTTAAGGCAGAACGACCATCGGTCAAATGATGCTGGGTTGGATGGCTGCTCAAAGTAAACATAACAAGTAAGTAACTCATCGTAGTCATATTGTGTATGCATGGATAAAATGGCCGCTTGTATCCGAACATAGCGCAGAGTAAGTTGTATTGTTCTAGTACCAATCCGAGGAATCTTTTCTCGTTTTGGTTGGGGTTGCGGGAGAGAGTAGTTTTGCAAGCAAGCGAACCCATCTAGCGCGGCTTCGTCCACTGAGGTCGGGGACCAGAGCGGTGGTTTAACCGGCGCCATCATCTAATATGTCTTCAGGGCCGCAGCGCAAGGAAGCTGAGACCTCTTTTAGCCGCCCAAGACGACCAAAAAGCACTAACCGCTTTACAACTCTACGCTTGGAACGACAGTAAGAACAATTACAACAACGGCGCCAGTCTCCATCACCGTTGGAGTTACAACAGAAGAAGCAAAAGCAGCAACAACAACAACAACAACAACAACATTAACAACAACAACCTCAAAAACAACAACGGCGAGACAATGGAGGAGTTCAAACAAGACGTTACTGCTGTTCAGCAGAGGTTCGAAAGTGTGCCATGTTGTTGCACGGCATTTAGGATGCAGTCGGCGGGACGGACGCACTGACTGAGATGTCCTGCCATGATGCTGATGCCGTGAAAATGCCGGGGTCTCGGTCGCAACGCGACGCGTTTGCGGCGATACGTTTAGTAGACTATCGAGGACTTGTCATCTATCTGAAGCACGGCGGTTCCTACTACGAGCAAGTGTTTACAACAGATTGACACCAAAATCTCCACCCACGGCCGTCAGCGAGCTGGGCTTGAAGATGACATTTCATCAGAAGCTTTCGATGTCCGGACACCACCACTGAAAAAGCTGTTTCCGTTATCGAACACAACTTTTTCTCGTGACAGCTCCCCACCACTGCAAGCAAAACGATGATGCACGACCTCAAAACAAACAGGACGGCGAAGAATGAAAACGCAATGCTAACGTGTCGGCAAGAGAGCAGTCGTGCACACATATATATATATATATATATATATATATATATATATATATATATATATATATATATTTATATATAAATCTATATATATATATATATTTCTATATATATATATATAAATCTCTCTCTCTCTCTCTCTATATATATATATATATAGCGAGAGAGCGGCAGGCAGAAACGACGATGCAGGCTCTACACTGAGTGCATGTAGCCCAATCAGCTGGCCGTAGATGGGAAAAAATCGAGACAGGATCAAAGATTCAAAAAATAAAATAGTCTAAGAGGATAAATTGGCGAACGAACGAACGTTGGACGAGAAAACCGGCCTCGAAAATAGTCGGGCAAAAGGTGGGCGCCGACGTATCCAACGGATCGAACAGGCAAAATAGAACCGCCTGTAGCCTAATGTAGTGAGATCGAGCAAAACGAGCGCTTCCGTTTCCGTAGACGAATTCAAACCACTCCGCTGCAACCGGCACGCGCAGCGCTACAATCTCTACGATCTCTTCCAACACTGCCACGACTGTTGCGACGTTTGAAGTCGATCAATCGACGCGGGAGCGACGGCAGCAGTGGAAAGCCCAGCTGCCGGCTTTCCACCGATGCGGCAAAGAAGGGCTTACATACATTAGCTGCTAAGTCTTGCAATGCAAATTTCCTCTGCCTTTCTACGGCCTACTCAAATAAGACGTTCGTAAAAGATAGGTAGGTGGTCTGGGTATTCGCTCTGAGCTTACACGTATGCGCTACCTGTATATATATATAAATATATGTATATATATAAATATATGTATATATATATATATATATATATATATATAAATATATGTATATATATATAAATATATGTATATATATATATATATATATATATATATATATATATATATATATATATATATATATATATATATATATATATATATAAATATATGTATATATATATATCGTATGAACGTATGAAAATCTATTAATGCGTATAGGCTTTACGTGTGTCAATGTGTATGTCATTGCTTGTCCTAGAACTAATCTGCTTTGCAAACATTTCCAGCCTTGCTTTGGCCACTAAACAAACCGCTCGTGCTTGGGCCGAGACCGGGTTGGAATGGGGTTAGCCGACCAATGCTTTGCCGGATACCTTTCTCCAAAACCGTTCTATAGGGTCCAACCAATGCGATGACGGTCTCTCAGCTAAAAGCTAGTTCAGAGCAACCCGCTATCGTCTGGCACACGTGATCGCGGATCACGGATGGCAGTCGCCGCCAATGAATCGATATATGATTTAATCCATAATAACGGTGATTTTATGTGTTAGAATGCTATGTTATGTTAAATTCGGGCTGAGCACGGTCAGTCAACACCCGGCATTATTCCGCCAACGGCTCAAACGTTTTCTGAATGCGGGTCGTAGCAGTGTGCGCTGTCTTCGTCGTGGTCGGAGTTAGTCGCCTCTGAAGCCGTCTGAGTTAGAATAAAACATTTTTCAGGAGGTTGTTTTGTAATTCTAGACTATCCTCCGTCCCCTAGAAATAACAAACATTTTTTAAGGTGGTCGTTTTTTTAATTCTAGAATATCCTTCGTCCCCGATGGGTTTGGAACTTAACCTGAAGTATATCTTCAGTGCACCGAGGGCCGGACATGTTAACATATCTAGGGTTTCTCCGACAGTTTTTGTGGCAGCATGGCCGCTGACTCTCAGCGGTATGGTAGTATCATCTATTCTCAATGAGCATCGCTCAAAGAAAATTCGACCAACAACAGCATTGATCGAACCGCCGACATTCTATGACAACCATGATGAGCGCACCAGTCCTCTAGACCAAGCCGCCTCTGTAGCCGTCTGAACTGGCGTCTTGCAACTATCGTTGTTTTTACCGCTAGCGCCACTGGGATCGTTGCATTCGCCATAGTGATAATGATAATGATGATGGCAATGGCCGTCCTCATCAGTCTCATTATCGTTGTAGTCCTAACTCTAATTTAAATCTGCAAATGTTTAAAAATGCCGCATCGAAATATGTTCCACATGTGTTGCAGTCCGATCGAACCCACGGCGTCTATGGTCTAAAATCATAAGCCATTTCCAATGCATTCAATTTTGAGTCAAATGTATGTATTGGTGATATTCTTTGTATAAACGTGCCCAGCATAAGAGTTAGGAAATAAACAAACAACTATCGTTGTAGTCGTCAATCATATATATATATATATATATATATATATATATATATATATAGATTGTACTTCACCACTTCCAACTGGTTTGCCGATATATCGCCTTGATAGCGTCTGTTAAGTTGATAGGGGACAACAGTTGCTAACAATGTATCAGCAACAACAGCAACAAAGACAACAACAACAACAGCAACAACAACAACAACAACAACACTATCAACAACAACACAACAACAATAATAGAAACGACGACAACAGCCCCCGACGTCGAAAACGACGACGCAGATGTGACTTTCGACAGGTCAAAGATCCAGGAGTCCAGACAGAACCGGCGGTCTGGCGGTCGCCATCATGGTGTCGATGTAATGGCATGATGTCTGTAGCGGTTGGCCCGCAAAAACCGCTAGTGTCCTAATGTGACCCTGGCGGTAGAAGAACAAGACGAAGAAGAAGAAGAAGAAGAAGAATGCAATTTGCTGAATTTTTCACATCAAACTCGTGACACTTGCGGACAGAAAAGGCCTGCATCCCTACCTACATACCATCGTTTTCGTCTCAGACAGTCCTTGAGTCAAGCTTCTTGCCGCCGCCGCTGCCGCCGGCTACCTACCAAGGCAGGCTAAAGAGGCGACAACGGTCGTCAGATCTACGAAGACCTGTGAGCCGAACGGTGTAGGACGCCACAGAGGACGTGCTCCGAAAGAAAAGTTGGCCCCCGAAAGCGGCCCTTGTCTGCCGAATCTCCATCGTCATCGTTGCTGCTGTCGTTGTTGTTGTTGTTGTTGTCGCTATAGTAATACTAGTAATAGTTGTTGTTGTTGTCGCTGTAGTAGTAGTAGTAGTAATAGTATTAGTTGTAGTCGTTGTCGTCGTCGTTGTTGTTGTTGTGTTCGTCTGGGTCCGTGCGCTGCGTGCTTTGTCCCTCTCGATTTCTCTTGCTCTCTCACACACACACACACACACACACCAACGCTCGTGCTCTCTGTCTTTCCTCTATCGGCCTCAGTGGAGTGGGGAAGTCGGAGGTCCGAAGGAGGACAATACGAACGAACTGCCCCGTTTATCAGCGCCTCAGACCTATTGAGGTAACCTGGCAACGTGCCGGCGTGGTCCACGGCGAAGCAGGAGAAATGGCAATGCTGGCGACGACATTGCCATTTCTTCTGCTTGAAGGAAATCCCCCTGCGAGGCTGCCGTTCGCCGGTACGAGTGGTACGGTAGCTTCGCAGCAACAACAGTAGTCGAGAAAAGCAGCTGAGAAAGAAGAGAGAAAGCAGCTGCAGTTGCAGCCGCAGCACCAACTGCTAGAGACGTAGACGAAGCAGTAAGAATTTAGGCAGCCATTACTTGTGTAGAAGTTTTCCTTTTGGCGCCTTTTTCGTCTCGCCGGCAAGCAAACAGACACGAGAGGAAAGAAACGCGAACGGGCAGCAGGAGAAAAAGGAAACAAGGAAATGGCAAACTGCCGAAGGCGCGCGTAATGAACGGAGCAGAGCCTACGTAAGGATAGGTTGGCAAGTCGAAGAATGATGGATTACGATTTATATATATATATATATATATATAGATAAATGGACTGACAGATCAGTGCAATCAACGGAAAAAAAGGCTGGCTGGGTGAGCAACGAGAAAACAAAAAAGATAGAGAGATAGATAGAAAGAAGGGTAGAACTTCGCAAACGAAGCTTCCTATAGAAATATCCAGGGGACATTAATTAGGCCGAGTCGCTCGCTGGCAGTGAGTCTACCAAACAGTGCCGGTAACGGCAGCGCTGGCTAATAAGCTTGGGTCTCACAGTTGGCTAGACGATAAATGGCCGACCTACAGAGCATAAGCGGCGAGTAGATCTAGCTAATCAAACTGCTAAACGGACGGAAATTCAAGCGGAAAGAAAGAGCCATTGTTGGCGCTGTTATTATGTTGCTCGTGTTTGCCGATCATGCGTAGATTTGTTTCTGTGTTTTAAGGGAGCTAGCCAGCATTCGTCGTCGAAGCGTGCTTTAAACAGACCTCGCCATTGTGTGCCGTCCCATCTAGGCTATGCTGGCCTGGTTACGCTACTTGTCACGTATACATTTAAACTAGCTGTGACTTCAGGAAGTCTATTGTTAATTTCCGACCTCCTTACCGATATCGCTAATGGATTTCGGATGGTGCTAGGTGGTTTCAAGTCGTTCAAGCCCGGTGGTGGCGTGGTGCATTCGCTTGCGCCTGGCGACCTGAGGAGACACTAAATAGGTACGCGAGTTCGAGCCCGACCGTTGCATTTTTGTATTTGTGGGGGTCCGTCTATGAAGCAAGCTAAAGCAGTCCCGTGGACTCATAGCTAGGAGTCAGCTTGAAAAGTACTTTTTTAGGTGGTGCTAAAGCCTTACTACGATATTGCTGTTGCTGCTGTTATTATTGTTATTGCATGAGCCATGTATCCTATTAAATGATTTATTTTCACTCGCACTAATTATAGCCATGTATCCTATTAAATTATTTATTTTCACTCGCACTAATTATAGCCATGTATCCTATTAAATGATTTACTTTCACTCGCCTCATAGAATTGACACTACCTCACTGACATAACGGTGTTTTTAATTCGCTGACGGAGCCGCCTGATACATATAATAACCAGTTGTCAGGCTACGTACTATCTTACTGATTATATACATGTTGCCGTTTATTCTGGCTTTGTCACCAGATGTTATGAAATGCACCTTAATTAATATACTTGGCGAATTAGTTGTACAGCCTGATACAATGGAACAAAGTTGTAGAGAAAAACAATCCTGCAAATTGCTGCACCTCATGCTAGCAAAATGGTCGACTAATTTGGCGTATTGTACTCCGATAGTGACCGCCCACTTTCCTGTAGAAAATGTAGAAAATCTAGACACAACTAGCTCAAATTACCTAATGTGTAATTTGAGCGAGTTGTGTCTAGGTTTACGAAAATAATAATTCACGTAACAGCAATACTGGCTGTGCGTTTCTTTAAATAAATTGTATGTGCTGTGTTATCACCTGTATAATTTTAACAAACATATGCGATATTTGCATTTATTATTCGTTTGACATGTACACCTGAATGTATATACATATATATATATATATATATATATATATAAATATATATATATATATATATATATATATATATAGTGGACCGGCATAACACGTCAGCAAATGTATTAGATTTACGTTGTCTGTTACAGTTGTAGGCATCGTTCGAATAGCAATTGCGCGCTGGTCGCCAGCCAGGGTCAGTTCAGAACTAGCCCATTTCGCCAACGACTCTACCACCGCCGCTGTGCTGCCTTGTTGGATTAACATTGAGATCTTCTGCCCGACCTGAATAAATTCGCCTGATCTTTTAGTTCCCGGCGTACTACTCAGATTAGTGCAGGTGTGATTACGCTAAGGCCTTTCCGTCATGGGCCCTCAAGGGCCTAGCGTTTCAAACGAGCGCAAACGATGTGAAAATGTACGCGTGCCCAACATTTTAGTGATATTTTCTCTTTCTCGCTTCTTCTGCTACGCCTACCCCGTTTGAAATACGCTGCGTCCGACCAGACAGGATGTAAGTGAGTCTGACACAGTTACACTTTGTACTTCTCAGCGCTTCCCTAACTCGAAGGAGATCATCATCAGACCGTTTGCCTCAACTCAAGCGCCGCTAGAAAACCAGCCAACCAAAGAGGCATGCACTCTCTCTTTCCCTATATATATATATATATATATATATATATATATATATATATATATATATATATATATATATATAGAAACTCTGTTATTAATGTTATAACGGGTGAGGAAAGACCGTTTCCTGCCTCGTTTCATGGCGAGCTAGTGGGCTCAAAAAGCATTGCATCGGGCAGTGTAATTAGACTGTATGCGAGCACATTTCGTACTTTGGCCGAATGACGGACAATGCAACACTAATAGTAGCAAAACTACTACGATAAGTAATATAGTATTGGTATTCGAATTCATCATCGACGTTGTCTTGAGTCCGTTCGATCTCTGGTCAACGGCCGGGCGTTTCTTTCTCGATGGCCGCTCGAGCAGCCACATGTGCCAGTTCGATCATCTCGAACACTTGGTTTTACCGCGGTGGTTCAGCTAGCCTCCTTACACATACAAACATGTCTACAAACAATCGTACGTAGTAGATAACAAATAATTGCAGTACACACAACTGCGCACCTATGTAGGGGCGTCATAGTGAGCAGTGTGAATTGAGAGAGACAGAAGAGCGAATGGAAGCTGATAAAGGCGCTAACACGGGAAGCAGCGAAGGACGCAATGCTTACAAGACTGCTAGTTAAAAAATATTATATATATATATATATATATTCGCCTGGCGCGTGGCCGCACGGGTCCCACCTGAGACCAATCATTCCTTAACCTTAATTACATAAATAAAGGAGCTTTCTATTCTATTCAATAAATGTAACTGAATAATTGTATTGTGCATTTTCATCGGCTTTTCACCGCTTTGCTAAGCGGTGCTACACGATTAGAATACTCGAGCGTTCGACCTCATTGACGACGACAGTCACTACCGTCGTTACGATTACTCACTACATTAGTACTACCACCACTCTTAATTACTAGTACTTCAATTGTTTTGTATGTTTTTTTTTTTAATTAAATAACGCGGCTAACATAGCTGGGCCGGCTTCTGCTGGTGCTGGTGCTGCCGCCTGTTTGCTATCTGCCGACGTTTTCCCATTTGTCGTCTTTCTCTCCTCGCAGTCCACTAATCAAACACACACACACACACATTCATAGAGACTCACCCATATCCACCCACCCCCACACAGGACAACGAACGATTCACAGCCGTTGCCGATCGATATTGCCATAGCAGTAGTAGTAGTAGTAGTAGTAGTACTAGTGAGTACGACATATAGTCAAGCGGCCTGGAAGCCGCCTGTCCCCCCAGCACAATCCTCTCTCTCGGCCGTTATCTGCCCCCCTTTTTCTCTCCTTCAATCTCCATCCCGCTCACTGCTTCTCCCTCTCTCGTTTTTCCATTCTCTTTGCCTTTCTTTCCCTCTGCGTCCCCTTCTCTGCCCCCTCTCTCGTTTTCCCAATCTCCACCCCCCGTTTCTCTCTCCCCCGCCGTTTTCTCTCTCTGTCAGCGCCGTCTTCACTGCCCCCTCTCTCGTTGCCTCTCTTTCTCTCTGTGTATGCCCTGTACTCTGCCCCTTTGTCATTCTCCAGTTCTCTGCTCAATCCCATTGTCTCCCTCTCTCTTTCGCTCTCTCTCTCCCTGCTGTTCTCCCGTTCACTGCCTCTTTCTCTGTAAATTCGCTTCTCGCGCTGCTATACAGCTCAGCATCGCCGCAGTTGTGCAGCCGGTAGCAGCGACGAGCTTTGCTAGATTTTGCCTAGGTAGGCCGCCACCGCTTCTACACGACCCCTGGCGCCATCTGCCGGCCAAGTTCGACTGTGCTAGCAGTTCTGCGACCGCCTCCGCGTCATCTCGTCCCCCTCGCCCTGTCTCTTACTCTCTCTCGTTCTCCTTTGTTTCCTTCTGTTTACTCTGACTATCCGCTCCCTTTATTCATTTCCCTCCTTGTCTCCCTCTCTCCCTTTCTCTCCTTATACTCTCTCACTATCTACCTCTCTCCCTTTCTCTCCTTATACTCTCTCACTATCTACCTCTCTTCCCCCTCTCTTTCTATTCTGCCCTCTCCCAATGTTTCTCAAACCTTATTCCGCTCTCTCTCTTCATATTCTTCTTTGCATTTGCTCTCTTGTTATAAGCTCATTCAGTCCACCTCTATTCCTCTCTCTCTCTCTCCATATCTCTCTCTCTAATCTCAATTATCTTTCTTTCTCTCTCTCTAATCTATACCCTTTTTATCTTTCGCTCTTTCTCTCTGTCTCTCGCTCATCTCTATCCTCCCTCTCCCTCTCTCTCTTATTTTTGTCCCCCACCCCTCTTTTGCGCTCTGTCTGACTATCTCCGCCTTTTTCGAATCGCGTTGTTTTCACTTCATCTCTCCCTCCTCTCTCTAGCTCTCTCTCTCTCTCTCTCTTTTTATCTCCCTCCGTCGGTTCGCGTTCGCCTCTCCCTAGCTGCGGTCTCGCTTAGCAAGGGCTGCCGTCGTCGCCGTACGAGACGACACCACCACCACCATCACCAGCTGGCTTACTAGACAAAAACGACAACAAAAACAAAAACTACGGTTAACTTGCCGGCAACGCAAACGGTTATTATGTTTACCATAGTTATGACGATTATTATTACGATGATGATGATGATGATGATTGTGAAATGGGTCCAGCTTTCTTGGTAATAATGACAGCCTCCTTTGTAACAACAATCCCCCTACTAACTATGACGATGACAAAGACGACTCCTACTACTGCTACAACAACAACAACAACAACAGTTACTCCCCTGATATTCTATGGCGTATTACAGCTAAACTAGGAAAAAAACACAAATACACTGTATTGTAGTAGTAGTCAAGTTGCGATCTCGCGTGCCAATGTTTTTCAACGCTTCGCAACGCGTCCGCAGATGCAGCATGTAACTCTAAACGGGCCGTAACGATACTTGATAAAGACGGAAAGCTCGAATCCATATGTTAAACGAATAACTGCAACAACGACGCCGATGAGAGCAAGTTGGTGCCAACTCTAGACCCAGTTACTTGTTCTGTATTTTCTTACTTCGCCTTTTTTCTTACTTTAAATGGCATATTTTAATTCCGTAGAAAGATGATGTATACCATCTAATACTACCAGCACATTTTTGCTGACAAACTTATCTAAATAATACACAAACGCAGGCACACACATATATATATATATATATATATATATATATATATATATATATATATGTATATATATGTGTGCTATACAAGATAGAGTAATATTCCCAGTACGCACGTTCTCAGGAGACAATTGTCGCTCCATCTGTATTCTTAATAAATTTAAAAAATAAATATATAGATATATTTCGTATACGGCCATCTCCCTTACGGAAAAATTATGTCATGGTCATCGTTCATGGAATAAATAAAAATCACTTATATATATACATATATATATATATATATATATATATATATATATATATTTATAGGGTCACATCACACACGTGTGCACACCGTGGCTATATATGAGTGCTACATGCGTACATGTATGTACGTGTATACAACTACATGTGTAAACAAATGTTTGCGCGTTGTTTATATATATATATATATATAAATATATCCTGCACGTGCATGCACTCGAAGATGTTGCCGTGTCTATGGTGGTGCGATGTTGTCGATGAGCCTGAGGTTGTGTTCATCGTCGTCGTTATTGCTGGTGTTGTTGCTATTGTTGTTGTTGTTGTTGTCGTTATTGCTGGTGTTGTTGCTATTGTTGTTGTTGTTGTTGTCGTTATTGCTGGTGTTGTTGCTATCATTGTTGTTGTTGTTGTCGTCATCGTGGTCGTCGTCGTCTTTTACCGGCAGCGGAACAGCGGATTAGTTAGCGGAGACAGCGCCGCTGCCGCCGCCGTCGCTGATAGCGGGCAGGAATCCGCCGCCGCCGCTGCCGCAGCAGCAGCCGCATCCCATCGCAAGTTGTCGTTGTTGGGTTAGGCTCCGCCCCGATTTTCATCAAGGCGACGCCGCTGCCGTTGCCGCTGCGGCCGACGACGAACATTAAAAAGGCCTGAAACAGCGGGAGTGGTCGCTGTGGCTGCTGCCGCCGCCGCCGCTGCCGCAGCCTCTGCGGGATAAGCGACGGCGGCGGCTGCTGCTGCTGCGGGCGCCACTACTACAAGCGTACAGCAAAAGAGAGCCTACCACTGCTACTACTACTAGAATTACTACTACTACTACTGGCTATGGCGAAGCGGCCATGAGTCGAGTCGACCCAAGACGAGAGATGAGAAGAGCTAAGCCAAGCTACCAGCAGCAGCCGCCGCCGCCGCCAACTGGGCGACGGTTGGCCGGTCGGTGGGTCGGTCGAACGGACGGACGGACGGCAACAGCGGCAGTCCATTCGCCACGTCTTTCTGCTCACTCGCACTATTTCTCTCCCTCTCTCCTCCCTACCCATTTCCCCCTCGCACTATTTCTCTCCCTCTCTCCTGTCTCTCTCCCTCCTCCGCACTATTTCTCTCCCTCGCTCCTGTCTCTCTCCCTCTCTCCTGTCTCTCTCCCTCCTCCGCACTATTTCTCTCCCTCACTCCCTCGTTCGCACTATTTCTCTCCCTTACTCCCTCATTCGCACTATTTCTCCCCTCTCTCTCCCCTTCCTCTCTCCCTCGTTCTCACTCCCCCCTCACACTACTTATCTCCCTCTCTCCTCCCTCCCCTTCTCTCTCATTTCCCCCTCCCCTTCGCACTATCTCTCGCTCTGCCTTTCTCGGTTCTTTATCTCTTCCGTTCCTTCCCTCGCTGGCGTGTGTTCGTTTTCTTCCTCTCCCTTCCTGCTCTCTCGCTTCCGATTCCGTTATCCCCTTTTCCCTTTGCTGTCTCTTCTCATCGCTTTTTCGCTCTCGCTCTCCTGCACGCTGTGTCTATTCGTCTGTGTGTCTGTCGGTCTGTCTATTTGTCTGCTTGGCCGTCGTTGATGTCGTCGGCTATGTTGTTGTTGTCGTTGTTGTTGACATTGGTCATGTTGGTAGCGGCTGTTGTTGTTGTTGAAAGTGCTTCAAGTCGAGACTCGAACCGGGCAGACCTGAAAGCAACAGAGAATTCCAGAACACTGTAACTACTGCTGATGTTACTTCTTCTCTAACCCCGAAGCAACGAACACCACCGACTCTTACCACTACTCTTTAGTACAACTATCAACTAGCAACGGCTCAACTGATGGCACAACTATGTCTGTCAGCTCTTTTTTTTAATTCTGCCCTAGCTTGTGCTCTGTAGCAACTATATTTATATTACAATAGAAAATGAATCATATTTTTGTATAACTTCTCGCAACTCTGTAAATAGGCAAACGTGTGTTATACACAAACAACCTGCACACACGAGCATTCGATGTGTTCTCTTAGGCGCACACATTTATGCGTAGACTCTAACCTGCCAATTCTACATATCTGTTATGTCATGTTTGGTGAGGCACTCATGTGCCTACACTGACGTACACCTATGGGCATGCATGTTTACACATACTTCTATATGGAGAAAAATTGCTTACGTTTCAGCACGTGTTTCAGATGAGACGAGCAGGATTTTTTGATGGATTTGTGGTGGATTATTATATATATATATATATATATATATATATGTGATCGCGTCTTACTAAATAGCTATACAGTGCTTTGCATTACAGTATAGATGAGTCAAACGTAGTAGAAATGTGTAGTTGATCTATAATGCTGTTGTTGTCTATTGATTAATAATCATGAAGATAATATTAGAAGATCATACAAAACAATTGAATATAATAATACAAACAAATATTCAAGGATGTTCCTAGGATTATACAACAAGAATATCAAAACAAGCTTGTGTGCGGATGCAGTTAGTTATCCATTCATTTCTGCACCTAGGCTGCACGCTTTGGGTGATTCAATTGTCGTTTAACAACGACTCTAATGCCATAATCACTATCTGTAATGCGCAAAATGTGTTCTCCAAAAACATGGTTATAATGGGCAACGTTTAATTAATAGATTAAACTATTTTTGATTAGCCTGCCGTAGAGAGAGAGGGAGAAAGTGTACTATGTGTAGGTGTTCAACCGGGTGCACATATATATATATATATATATACATATATATATATATATATATATATATATATATATACATATATATATATATATATACATATACATATATATATATATATACATATATATATATATATATAATATATATATATATATATATATATATATAGCAAAGTGGCATAGTCATCATGATCATCAACGTGGTCATCGCGTGTTCCACCGCCGCACCCCCTCGTCAATGTGCCGGTGCTGAGAGATTCGAAGTTGCACACTCCGACCAGCCGCGGCTCAGCAGCGCCGCTGTTGCGCTGCTGAACCATTGCCGCCGCTGCAGCCGCCGGCCACCAAGGGCAGGCAAGCAAGCAGCGATCGCTTGGTTCGAGCTGAATGACGCCGCTGTGGCGGCGGCCATCCCCGAAGGGCGGCGGCGGCGGGGACTGGGGTAGTGGCAGGGGGGTGTCTTGTGCTGCTGCTGCTGCTGCGGCCGCCAACATCACCGCAGGCGGCCGCCGCCGTCGTCGTCGTGGTGCCTGTGTGTGTGACGAGCGACGCGCTCACGAAGGAAGCCAACAGACATCCGCCGCCGGAGGGAGCCGGCGGCGTGAACGCGGACGATGACGACTTCAACAACGGATACTAGCTAGAGCCTTTGCTGCTGTTGCTACTGGCTCCACAACGAGCACCAGCACGCATCGACGACGACGACGGACAGTCGGTCACGAACAGTAGGACCACGAGGACGTCGGTAGCGGCCGCGGTGGCAGCGGAGGCAGTGGCTACAGCGGCCAGCCAGAAGACCACGTAGGAAAGAAGGAGGAGAACGAGATGATTGCAGAAATAGAGAAGAAGATGCAGGAGGAGGAGGAGATGGAACAAGGGAAGGTGAAACAAGGGGAGAGGGGAAAAGGGGAGGAGGAGGAAAAGATCATAGATGAGATGGAGAAGACGATGGGGAGGAGAAAAAGAGGAAAGGAACGAAGGAGAAGAAGAAAGAAGGAGACGAAGAAAGAAGGAGACGAAGAAAGAAGGAGAAGTAAGAAGAGAAGGAAGAGAAGGGGAAGACGAACGGCCTAACAGAATTAGCACAACGACCAGGACGAGGAGGAAAACAGGGAACAGAAGGAAAAGAAGAAGAAAAAGAAGAAATGAGGAATAGAAACGAATGGAAGAAATAGAGGAATAAGAGGAAGTGGAAGAAATTCAGAAAGAAAAAGACGAACAAAAGAAGTGCAAAAAGAAAGGAGAAAGAAATTGATGAAAGAAAGAACGAAACAGACGAGAAAGACGAAGAACGGCGACGAAGTAGATGAAGAGCACGATGTGGTGGTGGGGTGGGGTGCCAGGGGTGAGGGTGAGGGGGGAATACTAAAGAGAAGACGAAGAAAAAGACGCACCAGAAACACACGAACACAAACGAGGATGAGGATGCTAACGAGCAGCGAGTGATGGTAGCAGTAGTAGTAATAGTAGAAAACTTCGTATAAGGAGGAGGAATAGAAACGTAAAAGAAGATGAAGAAAAGTAGGAAAAGAAGAAGAACAAGGAAGAAGCAAAAGAAAAAAGGGGAGGAGGAAGAGTTAATGAAAGAAAAAGAGAGGAGTAGGAGGTGAAGAAGGACGACGACTAGGCCGCCGGCGCCGCCGCCTCGTCCTGGGAAACCCCCAAAGGACCGGGACAAGGGTCGGAGTCGGGGTGAGGGTCGGGGGTAGCGAGATCCGAGGGCGATACAAAGGAAGAGGAGAAGAAGAAAGAGAGCAAGCCAGCCCAAGGAGGCCGCCGCGGCGGCAGCGACGGCAGAAGCACCGACGGCTCTATGGTGAGACCATCCATGCCTTCCTCCGCCTGATTGGTCAGCGGACGCAACAACGACCAATGAGGGCCGAGCTTGAGCCTCTGCCCAACGACGCCTTGCAGCCGATTGGTCCGGCCGAGCGTGCGTTGGCCAATGGCAGGCGACGACGACGAACACGATGACGGCGGCGGCGGCGGCCACGACGACTCAAGCAGCCGCCACACCAACGCAAACAGTCAAACGCCCACCACTGAAACCCACCCTCCCGTGCAACAGCCGTGCGACGAGGCGAGAACGCCGATGCCGGCGCGCGCTCGTTCGCGCCGGTCTCACCAGAGTCTGCATTGTCGGCGCCGACGAATGAGAACAACCAGCCTGTTTAATTGACAAGTGTAAACACTTGAAAGATAGCTAGCTACCTAGCTAACCAGTAGCTGGGTAGGTAGAATGATAGAGACACACTTAGGTAGATAGGTGGAGGGAGAACAAAAGAAGAGGGAGGGAGAGAAAGAGGGAGAGGGGGGGGCAGAGGAATAGATGCAGAGACGCCTCCAGGCAATAGGATTACTGTTACCACTAGATGTACAATACTGACAATGATGAGAGCAACAACGACAACAGCAACTACAGCAACAAAACAACAAAAAATCTGACAACAAATCAAGACAACATATCTGACTACAGAAAGATAAATTCATACACTGCCCATATATTTTCGGGAAACAGCATAAACAAAGGCGGTGACAATGCAGATGAATGATAGATTTAAATGCAGCAAACAATTCACTAGGCCCAAATACTGTTCCACAGTGTCATTAAAAGTTCAACCACTACAGTTACAGTATTTTTCTATGACGATGAAAATTATGATTGTGGTGGACATATTTAACAATAACAACACCACAAACAACAACAACAACAACAATAACAATTATAACAGCCACGCTTTAAGCAAAAATATCAACGGCGACAACAATATACTGCAACAATAATCAATAGAAGCGTACCTTCAACCAGGTTAACTGCAATAATAATAATAACTTAGAAGTTTGATTTCAAAGAGGTTCACATCCTACTACAGCCAATGACCAACAGAAATATCGCCGTTCGTTTTTGCCCAGTGTAGAGCATGGCTAAGAACAGTGAAATAGATATACCTAGATAAAGATAGATCGATCTGTTGACAGAGAAGACGAAGGAAAAAGAGTTTGTTGCTTGTTCGTGTAAGCTGCATGTTTTATTCAGCCGGGAATAGGAAGGTAGAAGACAGACACGGCCATCTCGAGAATCGCCATGTTCTACTTGCCCATTTCGAGCCACTGACGAAGGCTTGGAACAGGAATAAGGAACAAAAACTGAAGATGTATATATATATAATGTTCCACCACGTCTTCCACGTATGACCAGCTTCATCCTTAGACAGTAGTCGGTCCGACGGCGGAAGATTGCCTCGGTTGTGTGGCTCCCCCCCGACAGCACCAGCAATGGCGACTGAAATGGCAGCCATAGTTGCTGCCATTTCAGCTAGCTGCTAGAGGTGATGGTGGTGGTGGTGGTCTTTTGTCTCGCCTATGGCGGCGTGCGCGCGTGGCTTTCGTCACGCCACGCGCTCATAGTCATAGGTGGTGGTGCTTCTTCTGCACTTCGGTCGATAGCGTAGGCGGACCACGATGGCGCCTCTAGCGGCAGCGATACAAGCAGTAGCAGCAGAACCAGAGACAGTGGCAGGCGCCACAGTATCTGGCAGTCCGTGCTCGCTTACTATCGTAGTAGTAGTAGTAGTAGTAGTAGATCGAGCTCGTAGCAGTAGCTTTGGAGGAGGGTGGTCGTGGTGGTAGTGATGGTGACGGGCTGGCTGGTGATGCTGTAGGTGGGGATCTGATCGTACAGCGTGTTCGGTGGGTAGCTGTCTGAATTCGAGAGAGTGTTGTCGGCGGCGGCGGTGGCGAAAACTTCACCGCTGCCTTCGTCTTCGTCTTGGTCGTCGTGGTCGCTTCACATTCTACATGAATACGGAGGTACGGAGCGAACGATCAGCGAAACATGAGAAAGGGGAAGAGCCAGGTTAGGCGGGAGATAGGGGGGCGGGGGTGGGAGGATGGTGGCGGGAGGGGGTAGAGAGACAGGAAGACAGACACACAGAGAGAAGAGAGGTGCAGGAAAGAAAGGGCACCGGCAACGAGAAGCTACGTTGAGAGCGAGAGCACGCGCACGAGAGAGGGAGAGATTGGTTTGTACGAGAAGAACGTGGGTAGGGAGCGGCGAACGAGTGCGAATAGAGATGACGAGAGGGAGGGGTTAGGAAAATGTTGGGAGAAGAGAGAGAAAGAGAGGGGATTAGGAAAATGTTGGGACGAGAAAGAGAGAGGGGGTAGGAAAATGTTGAGACGAGAGAAAGATGTTGAAGGAGAGAAGGCAGGCCAAAGGTTAGTTAAGAGGCACAGAGTGAGCAAGCGAAGCCGAGAGAGAAAGAGACTTGAATTAGGACGATAAAGAAAAACGCCAAAAGGAGAAAAAGGAAGAGGGGCAAGGTAAGTTAAGAGTGTCTGAGCGAGAGAAAAAGAGCGGAGCGAAACAACATCACAGAAGACAGAGGGAGAGGCAGATGGACCAACAGCATTGTGGGGGGTATTTGGTGCAGGCTCATTGGACTTGGCCACAACGCACAACCAGCCAACCAGCAGCAGGATGGCAGCGGAACAGCGAATCGCCAGCCGGCGGAAAACGCGGCGGGAGCGCGACCAGATAGGCCGACTGTAACGAGGCCGCCGCCCGAGGTGAGGAGGTGGCGTAGCAGCATCCACAATCATAGCCCCCTTTTCACGGCACCCCACCTATCAACCTTCTCTCTCTCTTTATCACTGTTATTTGGCATATGCTTCTTTCGCCGTCTTTTGTCGCGCGTTTGCACTGTCTACCTCTCTCTCTCTCTGTTCCTTCATTTCTCCCCTCATCATTTCCCTTTCTTTATCTCCCCTTCTTCATTTCTCCCTTGTGTATTTCCCGTTCTATCCCCCTTCCTTACTTTATTTGCTTCCTTTGCATTTCGCTTTCGCTCTCTCTCTCCCTCCCTCTCTTTTCTTTATTCCTTCCTTGGCTTGAGGCTATCTACGATAGCAGCATCTGGGACGGAAATAAAACGCTACGCACGTTGCGTCGGCAAGAAGGATTCGCGGCATCAGCAGGTGAACAGGTTGGCGGACGGTTGCGTGCTGCGTTTTCGAGGCGGCTTTGCCATTGTCTGCTACGTATAGAACCATACGCAGAAGACAGAAACCTTACGAATAGCCAACAAAAAACGATTACCGACGGGCGCATGGGCGGATGGCCCACCCTTGATTGCATTGCGTCTCGGAAATATCTGACCAAAACGGGCCTGCAGGTCGAGGGAACAGGGGAGTGTGTGAAGAACGGAAAAAGCAAACTGTTATCATCATCATCATATTTAGTTCTCTCATACTGAGTATGCATATAACATAGATACCTATACAGATTATACAATTATACAGTTAGCTGCTCGCGGCATGTCATTCGAGAAAGGCAGTGCAGTGATCTCTTCGCAAGGGCCAGCCAGGCAGGCAGACGCATAAAACTTCGTACACGCCTGAGAGCACGGTCGAAAGATGCACTCGATGTACTCCTCGTGGAGTCCGTGTTTAAACAGACCAGAAACGATTATGTAGACTCGGCAACACTTGAACCCTGTATTAATTTTGGCGTTAGTACACGTGACGTCACGCGATTACGAAATGCAAATACACGCAAAGCTGGAAGGAGTAAACATAAAACGAGAACTAAACCGAGAAACACAGTAGGATTAAAATTGCGAAAACGTCATAATTTTACGTGGTGACAACACGAAACGAAATAGAAGAAAATGTAGTCGTAGGAAGCAACTACGAACGAATTGCAGGTTCGGCTTACATATCTCATTCTATGTATTTCATGCAGGTCCATACTACTGTTGTGTGTGACAACGTCTGTCTCCCATCTGGAGTACTTGATTGACAACACAACAACGGAAAGTACAAGTGGCAAATTAAATGAATTAAATCCATTTCGCCGATCGCGTGTGAACTATCGAAACTTCGACCACAACAATACCAAATTGTACCACTTTTGTGTAGTAGTTATAGTTGCAGCACTACTAACTTCAACAACAACGATGATGTCAACAATGATTACAGTATAGATTATAAAAGCAATCATAACAATATACATCATGATGGACCACAGGATGTATATCGATGCTAACAGTGCTAGAGCAAATGCGATAGATACCACGCCGCGCTATGTCCGGCAACTCGGTCCATAACAGAACTAGCAAAACGCTAGATTTATGGCTGTCTCAAAATCCTTTGGTGTAACATAAATACATTTACCGGGTCCGTGTGTAATTTTGTATATATATATATATATATGAAGAAAATGCGTTTTTTTTTATCGGAACTGCATTTTAAGATTCTTGAGTTCTCACAAAAATAATAATGCGATATAAAAATATATAATCATGGAATGATATAATAAACATGATATACTCCAACAATCGTATGCAACATCACAAGGAACAGATTCACCGCAGGGCGTGTTCCTATAACAGACAACCACCACCACGGCTTTAGTCAGGGTTCCTATAAGTCGCAATGCAATAAGCTGCAAATCTATCTGGTGGCCACTAGCCTAACAATAGTAGCAACCACATATGAGCGCTCATCAGCTACACTGCCACACACACACATTTTTTATATATATATATGTATATACATATATATATATATATATATATATATATATATATATATATATATATATATATATATATATATATATATATATATATATACTAAGATGGCTTAGTGGCAAAGCCTGTGCCTTGCATTCGGGAGGACTGGGTTCAAGACCCCGAGCGGCCACACTTAAATTGGTTTGCATGGTTTCCAATTTAGACAAGGTAAATGCCGGAGTGGATTAAATTGCCTTACGGAAAAATCTTTCTAAAAAAAAATTATATATATATATATATATATATATATGATCAGAAGTAAATATGCAAGAACGCAATAACAACAGGCAGTTCCGATTTAATAATGAAAAAAATGAGAGGCAATACGTCTGGTAATAATACCAACTAACTACCATAAAAGTCAAGAGCAGGCTAGCATAGTAGCAGTGTGAGCCAGAAAGTACGCCCGTCAATTGAAAACGTTGTCGTCGTATGCATGCATGTACGCCGTGGTTAGAGCGTTGTATGGAGAACGCAAGTAGTAAAACAATTATTCGGCTTAATGTTTCTCTGCATTTGTTCTCGACTGGAATCAGCCCATGCATATGTGCAGCCCAAAAACGACGAAAACCGTACATGCGATCGTCAACTACACTGTATCAGCCACACACACACATTTTTGTATATATATATATATGATCAGAAGTAAATATGCAAGAACGCAATAACAACAGGCAGTTCCGATTTAATAATGAAAAAAATGAGAGGCAATACGTCTGGTAATAATACCAACTAACTATCATAAAAGCTTCCACGGAGATACGAAATCTTTAGCCACAATAGCAAGGGTGTCAATAATAGAAATAGTGATTATATTAAGATTCAATAATTAAAAAAAGTAATAACAGAAAAACAATTTTGGCATCAATAATAACTGCAAGGCGAATAGAATCAATGCGAACGATACGAGAACAGATTACTCGGCTAATGCTATCATCCAAATTTTCAATCATATTGTACATAGCAGTCTACGACTTCTGAAGCTAAATGATAGACAAAACTGCAGCCGAGCCAATATTATAACAAACATTGGTAACAACGCAGTCGCCCGCTAGTGCTACATGGGTTTACTGACCGCATACCGTTAACTAAATTACTGCTGACACTGTTGGACTCATGTTGGTCTAATTAATTGGTTGAGACGTACGGGTGAATATTGCCACATATGTAAGTGAAACGTCTACAAAAGTGCAATACTTTTGTAAACTTGAGAATTACGAATAAAGTAATTATCAAAATTAGTCGCTATTTACGATAGCCAAGTTTATGTTTGGTCGTTATGAACCGTTTTGGCATCAAACCGGCAACTTATGGTACGGAACTACTCCCGCAGCTGTTTATCAGTTTTAGGGAGGTCGGTTATTTTGCATACGTCGGTTCTATTTATTTCAGTCAAATTGAGTAAATATATACTTCATGTATACGGTTGTTTCCATAAGCCTTAACGTTCTGCATCGTTCCGACGAGAGAAGTAGCGCCGCGGTTTATGTTTGAAGTCAGCTTGCGTTACAGTTATACCTTTGTTCTAGTAGTTCTCAATTTGCTTATTTTATTTTTATGTTTGTTTCACATTTAATCAACGATCTGCATATAAATTAAGATCGGTACTGCTACTGCCAACGTTTCTAGTTTCTATCGCCTAGAGGCGTCCCAAGTATTAATCGTGAGGCAGTTCTGTGCGGAAACCTCACTCTTGGCATGATCGATGAAAGAACATTCTTAGGCACATTTTTGGATTTCATTTGAAGCTTATACAGATCATCTCCGCAAGAAAGTTAAAGAGAGCACCGCTGTCCTGGCCAAGAGCCGCAATATTCTGCTTCGTAACTGGCTATTTGCCATGTACTATGTCCAGAGTAATCTGATCTAAGCAGTTGAGATATTTAGAATTAACTAAATGCGTTTTATATGTCTGTTACACCGCCTGCAAAAAGAACCTTGCAAGTGATACTGGAATACACACCGTGGGAATCGTTGCGTTATAAATACGTAGAAAAGTCGATTCTGCCCTACCCTCTGCAAATAGATATGTCTGACTTTACTGAGATCAAACGAATCTTAGTGGGAATTTATCCCAAACTGCTCAATCTCTCCCACTCGATCAACCATAAGCACAAGGGGTATCACAAACACGATTTCTTATCTTGTCTGCAGCCTCATGTAACCAATATCGTTTCTTAATATAAATTTCCTTGGTCCCATATATTGAAATAAGCTCCTTCTAGATATGCGCGCAAGCTGTTCGCTCACAAACAAGATGCCAAACAATACTATTTAGGTACCTATCCCATAGAAAAATAAATTTAAAAAAGTGCTAACAACTTCTCCAGTGAGAGCGTATGTGTGAGCCGGCTTCGAATGACCAAAACGTATAATCCTGCATTTTGCATGGGCAGCTTTTTATTATGAATTTTTCTCTGTTGCTGCTAAACAACATTTCATTCCATACTGCCTTATGTAGACAAGTTTACGGTAGAATACATAGAAATCTTCAGAGCGCTGTGAACACCTTGCATCTGCTTCAATAACCAGCTTAGAATAAACGTCCTCGAAACAAACGCGATCAGGTTCCGAGCAGGAAGGCGATTCCATGCCCACATTAAGTTTGGGGTTTGGGCTCCGGGACTCCCCCATAGTGTATATAAGCCAATTCCGCTATCTGGACGTTGATTTCACTGTCAAAGGAACATCACTTAGAACTCATATAAAGTCGCTAAAGCATTTCGGCTACGTTAGCGAAGTTGTCCCTGGCGGCCGCATTAGCCCTGCAAAATATTAGGATTGCCTCAGTCGCTTTTTACGGCATTATCCTGTATTGGCACAGCCTGATAATCGAACAACTGGGTAATACTGGTACGGAAAAAACAACCTTCCTCAGAAAAGCTCTTCCTTTCTTCGCAATGCGCGCAACCACCTGGTCTACGCATTCTCGGGCACCCTATTATTTATCGAAGATCTAGTACGGCGTGTTCGATTGTGTCTCACTCCCGCTCTCCAGGACTTCAAAACGAGCTTCTCCGAAAACTGGCACCTAGCGATTTGTACAATAGGCAGGTCTCAGTCGTAAAAGAACCTCTTACAAGAGCTCCGTCATATGTTCACGCGATATGCTATTCTTAGCGTCAAGTTCTGTGGACCCATTTCTGTAACAGCCTATACACTTTTCAACAAGACTTTGCGCCTTTCCACAGAGCAAAATGAACTCAACGATGGCCCTGCGACAACTTACTAACGTACATTTTTTCAGCGCAATGGCCTCAATACTTACCCGAACTCGCGATTTTTTAATTATTTTGATTTCGAAAGATCTTAGGTCAACCGCTAAGAGAATGTGGGAAACATTTTGAAGAATATTGCGTCGAATATATCTTAGGAAGACGCTTAAAAGTTTTACAATATTCTGCTTCGAATTATAGATAGATAGGTTTTATTATTCTCATGAGTGGCTTACATTTGTACATAGGTTCACAGCTCCTCAAAGCCATCAAAGGCTAGTATGGAATTAAAGGAAATGTTGAGCAAATCTGTCACCAGAAAAAACAACGCTTTTTTTGAGGTGCCACTTTGGCTACGCCATAATGTACACACATTTCTGTGTGAATACACATTCTTATGGCTCCACGTTTGGTTTATACTCTGCTGCCGTCTAACTTTGCCTACGTACTGCTTCTTCAATATTATTACATATGCTATACCTATAGCTTGTTACATTTACTATGCTTATAGCTTCGGAAAAATAGCATATTTACGTATATCAACGTCGTAAGCGCTATTTCGAGACCAAGGCTAAATACAATTACAAGTTTTTTTAGGCTGTTATTTTTTTATTATAAATGTTTGTATTAGGTTATTACGCAACTGTTAATTGAAATTTACGGATTGCCTAACTATGGGGCTGTGTGTTTTTGCACGAACAATTATGCTTAGTTGTACGGCTACGCATTTTTTATCTGGGTCTTTGAAAACGTAAACCTAAGAAGGGCAGCACCCGAATACATATAATATACATACTAATTACTACCTAAAACTCTGTTGTCATGTCCTCCGTACTGCACGTAAGCGGTTGCAAACAGGCACGAGCGTAGATTGGCCTTCGTCTGCGTGACTCTGGGCCTAGTTCCTAGTCTGCAATAACCTCGCCGGCTACGTGCACCTTCACTACCGTGTCGTTTCGAACTTCCTCGTAGATCAGTGTTTCCTCAGCCGATACTAACGGCAGCAGACGAAATGGATCTGACACGTCAATCAAAAGCTGAAACGCCAGAAATATAGTAAGGCGTGTCATAAATAAAGCGCGGTAACATTCCTACATTGATACGCGATGCCTTCTGCAAGTTGTGTTTGTTTTGTGTGTGTGTGTGTGCCAACTGAAAACCTAAGCTTGCCAGAACGGGCTTTATCGTTGTTGTTATGATTACTATTATTAGTAGTATAATTAGCATCACACTTTGACTCTGCCTTATTTCACTGCTCATAAGCGCATTTGATGCGCGGTATAGAGAAGCCTATATATATAGCATAGTAGGTATAGCAGCATGTATGTATTGATCTTTTCGGCTGGGTAGCATCTCTATTATTCGAAGTGGGTCGCGAGCTTCAATCTAGTGCGGCACACATAAGCCCAATATAGTACTGTGATATTTTAACTTATTTTACGGTCAAGCGTTCTTTAGGACTAATTTATTTAGTACTACATCAGTGCATAAAAATGAAACATGGGAGTGCAGATAGGAAGGAAATTGCGACCTTATTGGTACAATGTCATACTGGTTACGACTAGCCTAACCTTGTCAGAGTAATTTAAACATTTGTCTTGATTTTGCTCGCACGTTGTGCATTTATGCAGTCTAACAAATCAGATTATTTGTTTGTCAAGTTCTATATACGACTTGATCTGAAATCACCAGAACACTCAAAGGAAAAGGCCAAAACGGACTAGATATTAAAAAGCATACGCAAGACTAAATAAATCATGCTCATTAGGCCTATCCGTGATTGCTTGTATGGTAAATTGACCGGTGAATCTGGTACTAGCCCAACATACACGAACTTCCAATTGACGTATCCACGTTGAGATGCTAATGAGGCCGCACTACCAGTTATGTCGCACATTATTTTTCTCTTTTTCCTACTCCCGAACCCAGTTTCTGGTGTCGCAGACGTACTTGAATACACGGCATACGTTCGTGCAAAGCGCGGCCCTTTTTAAGACAAAAGACCCTTCGAGGCATGTAGGACTGAGCCCAACCTATTACTTCACATGCGTTTGCCCGGCAAAGAAACATGACCAGGAGAAATTGGCCAAGAAACGTCAAGAAGAAAACACCTGGCTGAACTTCGCAAAACTGGGACTTAAATCATTGGCTAGGCGGTAACACTTTTCGGCGTGCGGGGCTCGTCAGCCCGTCACAAGGGGGCAGTTTCCGCTCGCATACCCCAAATATGGGATGCATACGCTTCCTGCAGAATACAGTAAATTCGTCTTTCGCTCACCCCGCCACAACAACGAAAGCAGGGACACACATTGGGGCTGGCTTTACGTCAACAAGCACAGCTTGATTATTGCCCCAGCTGACTGAGGTGGACCCGTAGATGGTTGCTTGAGTCTATACTGGTCTGGGCGAAGAGTAGGTGCGCTGATAAATAAGCCTGAGAGTTTAACAGCATTAGATCAGTAGATGTAGAAAATGAAAGAAAAACAGAGCAAGAAGGTAAGAAGTAAACCGAAGCATTGATACGCGCTAGGCGATTTGGTCGGCACAATTGCACTTTTCAACGCAAGTAAAAACTGTATACGTTTTCTCCTGACTTAGCCAACAACAAAATCAAAGCAGTTTCGCCTGCGTTGGAACCCTATGGCGTGCCTGTTCGCCGAGCGAGTTCATACCCACGCCTCCCTTGCATACACATACACACAGAATAGGTGGTAGCCCATCGTAGTGCGATCGCAATCGCAGATTGCAATATTAACCGTGTTGACGACGTTTCGGTGGCATTGCCCAACAGAAACAAAAGGCATTTTCTCTGTAACCTTTGAAATGTGCACAGTTCGTGCGATATTTACAATTCGCCTCGATTTTTATCAAAATGCACTCCTAAGTTTGCTGCAAGCCGCTTGATGAAAAGCAGGATCTCTGATGCTCCGACCGATTGGTATATGTCTGAAGAGAGTGGTGACAAAAAGAGAAACGCATTATTCATGGGTAGTACGACAGTAGTCTGATAAAACGTATAGTCGTCCATTTGATTATATCCCTAGACTAAATTCGTTTAAGCGAACGTCTACCTTGACAATGTCGGTCCAAACAAAGCCCGAGTTTACTGCACCACCATCGATTCAATGTCCAAAAAGAGAGCTCTCTTGAGAGAATGCTGGCCGGAATTGCTACTAAAGATCTGTGAGGCATCACCTAGGCATTCTCCACTTTTGAAAATTAGAGAACCTTAACTAGCAACTCGTAAGGAGAACGAATCATTTTGTATTCGATTCCAAAATCACAATTAACGAGTACTCCCATGTGACGTGTTGATATTTGAATCAGAGGAAACACATATGAACGTTACAAAATGTTTCCTGTTGGTTTCTATATATATATATATATATATATATATATATATAGGGTGGGGCAGAGTACAGAATGTCGAGCTTGAAAGCTAGGGAAGGAGTCAATCGGATATATTGTAAAAGAATGTACAGCCTTGGGGAGGGGGGCAGAGATATAGACCCGTTGGAGGCCCTAGCTTTAGGATTAAATGCTAGAAATGACCAGGTTAATATTACGATGAACAAGTTGACCCAATGGAAGGCAAATACTCAGTAGACATTGTAGGATTTATTGATTATATGAAAGCGTAGGTAACATATATGCTGCCACTCTAAGCGCCACCAGGCAAATCATAGATCAACCAATCATATATATTAAAAGTGAAAACATCTGTAATACGTGTTTCCGATTGTGAATCTTATTGTCCTCAATCCTACATCCCTGGTGGTTCAAGCTTGTACGATTGTCTACATGTTAGATGAATACTTAATTTAAGCTGTGATGCAGATACAATTCATGGTTTTTCAGTCTTCCTTTCTCTCCTTTTTTAGTGTGTGTGTGTGTGTACTAACTATCACACCTGAAGTCTACTCACGCATGTACATCGCTAAAGAGGAAACATAACAAGAAGAGCATTCCTAAGCCAAACAAATTTAATACACAATCATTTGTGTATTACCATTCGGCATAGAATGAGCTTCACCTACGAGTACATTTGGATGGCTGTGAACTTAGAGACAGTCAGAATATTACAGTAGTCGCGGCTACATGCTTAGAAAATATTGCGATGATATATTAATCATTTACAATACATTTGCACGCTCGGCAATACTCGCCTCAAAAGCAGCCTATGTAGGATAACTGATTTTTTTGGGTCTTATTGAAAGTTAGGATAAGGGTTGTTTGAAACGAAACTCACGTTACCTGATTGGGCCCTTGTCTGAGGGTAAGTGAACACGTTGTTTTCGGTGTCGAATGATGCTGCTGCAGTGCTTGCCTTTCGGCTGTCACCACAAACAGTTTGCGGGTTCCACAAAAGTTGACACTGTAGAGATCTTGGGCTGGCCTGATCTTTAGTGAGCTCGTTCGTGGTGTATCGGCGTAAGTGAGATCTGTGACAACAACCTCAATAATATCCGCGTGAGCCATCACGGGAGCAGACGTTCTCTCCGCCTAGAAATGTGCCCTTTTCCAGCGAATAGCTAATCTGTTTTAGATACTTGGCGCGACCTATATTTTGGTTGCACCGGCATTTCTTACGACCGTTTGGACTCTCGCTATTCTACGCAACGAACGAAGCCTTGTTTTGTCCAGAATTATTTCGATGTCGAAAGTTTCGTTTTGTCGACGAAAATGTTCAAGTTTTTGCGAGGCTACCCTAACAAGAATATATATATATATATATATATATGAGATTTGGGTTTCACTCGTGTATATATATATATATATTCAAAACGACATTTTACTTAAAATGCATGTTCATATGTATATTTATATTAGTATCAGTTTCCTTAACGTTTTCTCTCTCTTTTCTTTGTATCGCTACTTTGTTGTGTCGTTACAATATTCGAGCAGACAAGGCGGAAGATGAATCAGAGATTGTGGGTTCCATGTTGCAATGTGCACTCTGGCGTTAGCTCCCCGAGGAGGTCGGGTGGCGGAGAAGTCGTTACGTGAACGCCGAGAGGCGTCATGGGTTGCCCTAGTGTAGCCGCTTAAGCAGTGGTTGGCCTCAGGGAGCCGACGTTGAAGTTTCTTTATTTTTTTATAAATCTTACGTTGTCAAAAGCCATTCAGTTGTTCACCTCAACATTTTTGTCTGGACATGATCTTATCTGATGGATTTTGTCTAATATATAAACATAAAAAATCAACCTTGAATGAACACGCTGTGTTTGAGTAAGAGCATAGTTTACATTTAAAACGCGTACAAGTTTAGCAACCATATTTGCCTGCCGACGCATGAAGAAGCATATAGATATACCGCAAAACTATCAAATGCATAACAAATATACCTTATAATATACCGCCTCACTTACAGCTCTTATGAAACACACGTCTTTGCTTGTGTAACAACTTTCTGCTAGATCCAGTTTATTGTCGCTTTTACCAGCTATATACGTTTGTAAAAAGTTACCAGCCAATTTGGGAGTTAGACGCTGGCTCTAGCTTTGATAGGTTCCGAAAATGTATAATATATATATATATATATATATATGCAAACGGTTTATATAAATCTATGAAAACCCACGCGTTTTTTGTTGTATTTTTGATGTTTGAGCCAAAACGTGTAACTTTTTTTCGATGTTTCAGTATTTGCACGAAACACTTAACACCTCTTTATTTGGTAGATCATTCAATTGTGATTTATGCGTGAAGTTTCATTTCACATCAAGACATTAGATTGCGCGACGTGGAGGTGCTATTTATAGTTGCTTTGGGGTCAAGTGTTCTGCCCGTTGGCCAGGAAGCGATGCCTCCGTTCCCCCCACAAGGGAATGCATTGGGAGAGAGCTAAGAGAGCGCTCCATCGCCCTAGACGCGCTGATGCAGTTGTTGCTGTTTCTGTTGTTGTTGTTGGAAACTAAAGCAGGTGTATTCGTTTAAACTCGCCCTCGAGGTCGTGAAGTGCTTTTCGCACCATATTTCGACCGTTCAGATTGAGCACAGTCTGGATATTATGCTCTTTGAAACGCTCGAACGCCTTGCCGTAGTCCATCTTGGCGTTGGCCGCCTCACGCTCTTTTGTTGACATCGCGGTAAATGGAATTACCGTATCCAACGACACCTTTAAGATCAGCAGACAGGAACAACGCATCTCAATGTCATCATCATTATCATCGTCACCAGCAATATCGTCACCATTATCCTCGTTGTGAACTATGCGCTATAAATAGAGCATATGAATGTATTGCTATTATGTAAAGCTATCCCGCTATATGCTCTCGCCAAATAATATTTCTCGAGTGGTCTCGCGAGGACTTTTAGATTCTATAGCTTAGATTAAATGTAAATAGCGATAACAATAATTAGAGCGATAGTTCTAGCGATAGTTCTAGCGTGTACGGGGAGGGGGATGTCCATCGTACTGATGGATATCCCCTTACTAAATGAGCAAGCGGGCCAATAGCAATGATAATCTGATAAGTTAGGAAAGACTAGCCGTCTGATAAGTAGAAAGAAGGCTGTTTTTGGAAATGTGTAAAGACCGACCAATTGCAAGCCGTGTGCGATGGCGGAACCGAAGACATGGTGGACGAATCGTTTTCGCTGATATTCCGGATGCGTATCGAAATAGACACCAATCGCTGTCCGAATTGCTGGAAACACGGCCAAAAGCAGACTACTTATTGTACAAGCCTAGCCATGTTATTCTGGGATAGGTCAGACAATTCATGTAAACCTGAAATTGGTCACACAATTCATGTTAACCTGGAATTGGTCACACAGTTCATGTTAACCTGGAATTGGTCAGACAATTCATGTTAACCTGGGAGTAACTATGACTCTCTTACCGGCGTGGTCTGCTGGCGCGCGACTTCCGCGTGCTGCGGGGACCTTCACGCGCCCCCATGTAAGTTAGTCAGACGGTGTGAACTCCCAATAGTAACTTTCCTTAAAGTCACCTTTGTTGGCATGGGAAGCAGGGCATACGATATCGATTGAGTGTCAACGAATTCATATTGTCACTCTGTCGTGGCCTATTCGAGGGCTGTTAAGGCTACTTAACCTTACGGGGAAGGTGTGCTGCACACCGGCCTCGGGCTACACGGTTAATGCCCCGGGCTTTAGCAACCTGGGAGTACCGTGTGGGACGCCTGCTGCCTTGGCTTAATAGGCAAAATGAAGGGCGAGTCACCACATGAACGCAGACCGCCGGTCGGTGAGGCCCACCTGCCTTGGAGTGGTCGAGCGCCCCGTAAGGGGAGCATTGTATATTCTGGGGTGTACCCCCATACGGAACCTCGATAGGGGGAAAGGTGGGGGGTCCGCCGGCCTGTCTATTCAGGCTGGCGGGCACTCCCGCGTTATGGCCGTCTGATAGGTAGAAAGAAGGCTGTTTTTGGAAGTGTTTTTGAAGTGTTTGGATCAATTTGTTGATTTGACCTTCTGTATCGTCGTCTGAATGTCGTTGCCTTGTTGCCTCCCTCTAGCTCGCGTATCTGCTTGCGCTGCGCGTGAGATTGGTGTACTCTGAACTTGTTTCTTGCACTCTTAGGTCTTGTTAGTAGTACAGTAGTTGTAGCTACATCTACATATCTAGGCATTTCTCTCTAACTATGGTAAGAAGAAGATTGTGTTGCTTGTCCAGCGTTTGACTTCTGTATATAACGTTTTCGTTTACAGGACCTAAATACTCGTACGCGCCTTGTTACGCGTGTTACTTTTATCTCTCTCTCTCTATTCTGCACTGGGAAGAGAATACCTCTTTGTCGATTGGGCTGGCAAACACCCTCCTGAAACATCCTTTTGAACTGGTTGATGGCTTTCGTTGCGTTAGCAGTTGCCTCGGAACTAGTTTTTGTTGAGTTTAGCACGAAGTCGAACCACTTCTGCTGAAGGGCTAACGCCTGATCCACCTCTTCACGTTGCTTGGTGGCGTTCGCATCAGTGCTGAAGTGCCAGACGGGCTGCAATAAAATCAAGCGAATACCCTCAATAAAATTTCTTCACCAATGTATCAATAATTTATTTTATGTATGCACAATGGGCGCACTGCTCACCTTCGGACACCAGCTGTTGGACCATTTGTTTTCTAAAAATCGATATCGCGGCGGCCCATTGACACATTAGCTGTAGTAAATGCCATTGATCGTTGACAACATTTGATCGGATAGACTAACCGAAACTCAAACTAGATAGGGACTTATTATGCATGGTATGTTGATGGCATTAGAAGAAATTGGTGTCTTCTAATGCTATCAACATACCATGTTCGAAAAAAGTGTTTATTGTGTACATTGGTGTACACAATAAACATTTTTTTCGAATAGTTTACACAGTCCTTTTATTCCGTGCAACATATTGAAATGTGTCTTTAACTTGTATAGTGTACAGCAAAATTTCAAATAAGATGTTTTAAAGATATTTACTTATTGTTTAGTTAGTACTATTTTATTCATGTTATATTTGTGTATATACCAATTAGATTCTAAAATACGTTAATGTGATTGAATAACAATGTTGCTGCATACCCTTTCGACGGTCAGGTTTTCTACCTCGCGCGCAAAGTGGCTCTGGGTCTTCTGCTGAAACTCCGATACGTAGGTGTCGTTAAGTCCGACATCGATAAGTTCAGTCAGGAACGTTTTTGGTTTGAGGCTCAGAAATAGGCCTCGAACGTCGTCAGGAAGTACTGGCCGCGTGAGATCTAAAACCAGTACATGCCATCGTAATATATTTTACCGAACCTTAGTGATCGGCGCAGCTAAATGTTTTAAAACGAAATTAATCATAATTAAACGGCCTTGCTACTAACGTGATTGCTGCACGAAAGCTGTTGTTTCGAATTATATATATATATATATATATATATACCGAGCTAGATGGCTTAGTGGCAAAGCCTCTGCCTTGCATTCGGGAGGACTGGGTTCGAGACCCAGACCGGCCACTCCTAAATTGGTTTGCATGGTTTTCAATTTAGACAAATTAAATGCCGGAGTGGATTAAAAATTAGCCATGACATGAAGAAACCGTACACGGGCCTTACGAAAAAAAGAAAAACAATATATATATATATATATATATATATATATATATATATATATATATATACATATATATATATATATATATATATATATATATATATATATATAATAACTATATCAACTAATAACAACCTGGCGAACCCAGAACGCTGAATGTAAGGCAAAATGCAACAAAACAAATTGGTGCTATCGTGGCTTAGGGGACTAATGCGCTAGCCATGGTTGCTATCTACCGGGTGTCGCAGGTTCGATCCGCAGGTTGTTGATTAAAACCAAATTGGTGCCATTACGTTCAAGTTAAGCAATTGCTCTTACGTGGCTGATGAACAGGAGGTTGAGGTTGATAATGGGTGTAGTTGAAGGGCCCTGTCGAATTCGACGGCCTCGCTAGCGGACCTACGTGACCGTTACTATGCTGAGTTCCAATACGGTGGGGTTCGTGCAGTGGGCTGACCCGAGAGGCCGGAGTCGACGTTTGCGAATGAACAGCTGCACCACCGCACTGCACCACAGCACTGAGCGTCAGCACTAGTAGGAGGCACACGGGTCCCGCTACGGCCCCCATTTTCTTCTTCTCAATGCCGACAGTACTTAATCACTATCTAGATGAGTTGAGTCGAGAAGCTTAACTAACTGCCAATACTCGACTAGCTATGCTGGTACAGATTGTAAGATAGAGTATGGCAGCAGCAGATTGAATCGTCATCAAAGTAGAGAGCAAAGTAGAGGCCGAGGAGACCAGCCTAAAACGACGGCAACGATGACACACTTGAATCAACAGTGTCAAGCCTTCTGTTTTACCGTCTGCGTGCTTTGACGTGACATCGGTCGTGAGAGCAACAAGAAGTTCTGGGGCCAGCCCCGACAAGGACGACAACAACAACTACTACTACTACTACTACTACTACTACTAGTAATAATAATAATAATAGTAACAGCAACACAACGTGGCTCGTGCAACAGAATCGCTGATCAAACATAGCGTGCTGTGCCTTCGAAAATGCACCGCGGCAATGCACGCAAGTGAGTGAGCAAAAAAAGGCGAACGCCTCGCGGGTTCTCCGAGTCAGTTGACTTATGCAGCCTATCTATTGCTCGTCCTCATTCTTAGAGGAGGTACCCTTCCGAAATATTGCTTGTTGACTACGCTCTGCTGATCGTTGGGCGCAGTGGTAGCCACAAAGATCTGCTAACGTTATCCCGTCATGCCTTTGTAACATGCCGTGATAGTCTTACTAAGTAAGTGTGACTATTTACGAAGAATTTCTAAGGAAATGAAACAAAATGTCAAACTTAGTATGTGTATGTGTGTGTATTTTTTATGTCTAAAGCTGTATACATATAGGCCCCTAGTGAAACATTTGCGTTAGTTTTTGCAAATGTTCTAGGCATCTCATATATATTTACCATGTTATTTTATGTTTGCTTCTAGATTTTCTCTGCAGTTAATACGTGTCGTCTTTAACATTTAGTTTAGATTGTTTTCAAGACATTGTAGCTGTTCCTTAGATGTCAATATCCATAGACTACGTATTAGAGATATATAATGCGTGTACACGATTTTATTATTTAATTCCGTGGTTACAGAGAAATCTGATGCATTTTATAGTCGGCGATGTAACTATTTAGAAGTGTAGAAGTGGTTCTAATATAAACCGTCGTACTGCTAACCCGTCTTAAAATAAAATCGGGTTTTTGCCCCCGTAAAACATAAACGGAATCGGTTTTCCGTCACCACCGCAATACATCCTAGTTCTTGAGCGTCAAACGAACAACGTGACCCGAAAATCGGTAGCTCGTGATCCTTCCCCGTTATTTTACATTTTATCCGACTGGCCAGTTTTTTTTTTAACTTTATTAAACCCTGTTGAATTTGCACGTATACATTGTTTTGGTTTGGTTTAGGCACTGGAACATGCTTCCTTATTCTTCAACAATAAGGAGACAATAGGTGTCACTACCGTACAGCCACCCATGCATGCACATATTCGTCCACCCTCAGGTGTGATACGAGGTATATATATATATATATATATATATATATATGTATATATATATATATATATATATATATATATATATATATATATATGTAGAAATCGATATGTGGTCACTCATACACGCTCGCGCGCACCCACCACTCAGGGCACAGGTAGCACCTATATCAAACGTGTAATACCAGCAAATATCTCACTGCGTACGACAGCGGTAGTCAGCGTTCCACATGCCGTCGTTGGTGGTGACGGGGGCCCGGGGAAAAAGATCGGTAGCATTCCGCGTCAGGAGACCCGCCCATGGAAACCCGCAACACCGTTTACCATGACTGCTGCTTGGTCTGTACTATTTGTAGTACGCAAACTACTAAATCTATTGCGTCGAGCTTGGTGGCGTGGTGGGTGCATGCGTCTGCGCCTCGCGACCGGAGGAGACACATAGGTGCAGCGCCCACATTTGTATTTGTGGGAGTCCGTCTATAAATCAATGCGAAAAGCAGTCCCCCCATGGACGTTAAATCTTGGCTGAGAGTCAGCCCCAAAAGGACTACATCTGTTACACAGTAATACTACTTATCCTACAAAAAAAACATTCTCTTAATAATTTTTTTAATATTACTTTTTTTATCTATTACTGCTGCTACCACTATACCACACCATATATGTGTCTCCTCCGGCTGCGAGGCGCAGACTTAAGCCACCACGCCACCGGGCTCGGCTACTACTGGTATTACCACTTCTACTACTAGTATTATTAATATTATTATTAATATTTATTATTATTATTGCTACTGTTGGTACTTCTGCTACTATCGCGGCATTGCGGTAGCTGCTCGGGGTAGCTGTTTTCGTGCAAGAAAGAAACATGTTTGTTTCCATTCCACCACCCTGTGCGTACTACTGTCGTACGTCTGCTTGCCTGTCTGTCTGTCTAACTGAGTGACAGCCTGAATGGATGGTATGCCTGGCTGGCTCGCTGGCTAACACCTTGCCGGCGAATCCTATGGCCTGACGTGTTGTCGGATAGAGAGTTTTTGGTCGCTGTCTCTGTGTATTTGTCTATGCTATGTTTTGTGTGTATGTGAATGTGGCCGTATACGTCGTATTTGTTCCTTCCCAACACGGGTGCGCTTGCTTACATCATCTTGCAAACATTCAATTGCTGCCGCTATACGAGAATACGAATTTGCAAACAAAAAAAATGCATGTCGTTTTAACTGTTACGCATTTACATAGTAACGGTCACATTAAAGTAGGTTAGAAGAAACGCTATCATAATCACGGCGTCCTTACGTATAATTCGATAGAGACATGCCGTGTGGACGTGTGTTTACACATCATATGGCTGCCGCTATATATATATATATATATATATATATATTTATGGACGTATCAGTGCAAAACCATGCATAAGGTTTACTGAATAATTAGGTAAAAAACATTTAATATAATAAATAACACACATAGATATATATATATATATATATATATATATATATATATATATATATAAACGGCCTGACGCGCTTCTCACAGAATCTAAATTTACGTCTGGAAGAGCACCCAGTAACACCTACGCTCATAATTAGGTACCTGGGCGTGATCCTGGCTAAGGTTCTCACATGAACACGTCATATGCGCTGTGCAGCACGAAGAGGCTGCTAGAGTCTCAGCAGAGCTGTGAAAAATTCTCCCCCGGACTAGAGTAGCAATAGACTATTGGCGCCGTCTCTTGTCTATATGCCGTACCCCTATTGGAGTGCACAACCACCAGGGCCACAACGCGCTGCCTTCTCAACAAACTCAAATATCTATGGCCCACTGACTGGCAAGCCAAACGGCGTCCATACCAGTCATACAAATCCCCTTCAGACAGATAGATTCCTAGGACCTAAGGGTCAATGAAGTAGCTTCAAGATGCTTCTCAATCAACCCCCTGACAAAGAAACTACGACTTAGCAATGGGAGCAATGCAGCAGAGGGCTACTGTGGATACTGGACAGAATCGATACTCCCTGATCTCAAAAATTGGTACAGACTTAAACCCACCGCTCGCTGACCTTTGCACTCGCGCAGCCTCTAACGGGCCACAGTGGCTTTGTTTATAGATAGCTACACCGTATTAGTATAGCGGACTCCTCGTATGTGCAGCTGAGGAATGACTGACGATGTAAGGCACTCTTACGAACATAATGCCTTTTAGTCAATAGCGAATAAGCGAGAGTTACTGTCTCGAAACCAAAGCCTGGGAAGTTCCCTGATATGCCAAGTCCTTGTAGAGGCTCTGTTCAAGGACAATGAGTCTTGGTCTATAGTAGATTAGCCGACTTTGTATCGGAAGCAAAAATAACCGCCGCAGTTCCAAAGTACCGTGGCTTATCAACGCATAGGTGACTTCATAGTGTGATACATTTTTTGACCACATGCTCCTTCGCCTCTGGACAAATCCTAATCCTTGACAATTCCGCTCGCTTCCTCGTGGATTTGTGTAAGCCTAGCGATTTGCGCATGGCCGCTTTCTCTGACCTTCTCTGACCGATTTTCTGCTCTTATATTTATCTAGCGCATTCTGGTTGGGACTTCTTCTTAATCAGTAGCGTTTCTAATCCCTTGTAAAACGATGTTTAGAACTTCAATTTGTATATCTTTGGTACCTTCCGCGTGAGCACTTACTTCTTCTGAGTATGACGAAACATTACATACTGGTAGGGTGCAGTTGAATCTTGATGGCCCGTATCGAGCCCGGTGGCGTGGTGCATTTGCTTGCGCCTCGCGGCCGGATGAGACACATAGGTGCACGAACTTGAGTCCCACCTTTGCAAATTTATATTTATGGGGTCCGTCTTACGAAGCAATGCAAAGGTAGTCCAATGGACGCTGAGGGCCAGCCCGAACAAACGTTTTTAGGACAGATCAGTGACCGTAACCCCATATGCATAGTTATACCTATGAACGCATGTTTATCGGTCATAGACGAATCCACAGAGAAGCCTCGTTATTCGCTGCCAGCAGTTGCGGACTTCTTCATGGTTCCACAGGAGCGCCTAGAGTCCTGGTTATCTGCAGATCTGCATCATACCGGGGAGTGTACACGTCGGAATCGGATTGTTTCCTCTCGATCTTCGGGTGCACCGCCGATAGCGATGACTTCATGATTTCAATGTATTTACACTTCTTCTTTGAATTGAAGGACTGGTACGAGGTCTGCCGCAAACAGATCAGCTAGACTCCTAACGGGGCGTCATCCAAGTAGCGAACGTTAAATTGGCACTGTAACCGGATACTAGATCAGATATATATCCAAGCTAAACAAGACTAGGCCTAACTGTGTAAAAGTAGGGTCACCCTGCTGGACCATTGAGTTGTTGGTTAGCTGTTGTGGGTTTGATATATATATATATATATATATTTATATATGCATCACGTGACGGCAACAACACCGCCGGAAGACTCAGCTGCCAGACCTGCGGGCGAGTATGCAAATCTGGCGCGGGCCTTGCGAGCCACATTAGATTAACTCACAATCAACGTGAAGTTCGTGCCACCTCTCCAACTCCTAACCGATCACAGACTAATGATTTGATTTTAAATTCCACACAAAATAACACTGCTGCTTCTAATAATAGTTTTAACCCCCCTAGTACTTTACGCGTCTCCCAGCGAAATTATAGATGTCCATCTGGTACTTGCTTAAAGGCTTTTAATTCTAAATCAGGTTTCAATTTACACCGTCGTCATGCCCATCCGGACGAATATAATGAGAACATTTTAGCCCCCTCTCTAAGAAGGCCAGATGGAACCCACAAGACCGTGATTTTTTAGCAACATTAGAAGCAGATTTTATATTAAATAATAATAACGAAACACCTAGAGAAATTGACCAAATTTTAGCTACTAAATTTAGCTCACGTACACCCGGGGCGATTAGAAGCGTAATTCTCAGGCGCATAGGGATCTGGTAGAGGACCTCAGTAAAAAGAGGTCTCACCTGGATTCCACCCCTGACGGATCTTAGCTTCCTAGGCCTAGTCGGTCTCGATACTCTGAATCAGATGGCCCCTATAATCCCTCCCAAAAAGGGCCTACAACTGGGCCTACACGATGACACAACCACCCCCTGAACCACTTTCTTGCCCCGTATATACTCCCAACTCTGATCTCTTCGAGGTTTCCCTCCCCATCTCCCCAGAGAAAACCCACGTAGCTCTCCGCGGACCTTCTAAGGCACTAGGCTTGGACGGGATTTGTCTTTCGTCCCTCCGTAAACTCCCGTTAGAAGTAGTCTGTTGTCTTCTTAACATACAGCTTCTTGCCACAGCCCATGAAACTGCTCGCTTAGCGTTCATCCCTAAAATTAACAATGCCACATCTCCAAGCGATCTGCGACCTCTATCTATTAGCTCATACTTACAACGAACGCTTAACAAAATTCTCTCTAGACGCCTCCAGAACTCTATTAAGCTTCTCCCAATCTAGCGAGCGTTTCTCTCCTATAATGGTACCTTCGAGAATCTTGCGGTTCTTGATGGCATCCTTAACGATGCCAAGTCTGCAGGACGTGAGCTCAGACTCGCCTCAATCGACCTCCGTAAGGCGTTCGACATGGTGAGTCATGACTCCGTCCTGTGGTCACTCCGGACTCACGGATACCCGGAGGTATTCATTAATTATATCGAACGCTTGTTTCTCTTATCTAAAACTCTCATAGAATTTGGACAAGAATGTCGCACATTTCGGCCAACTAGGGGTGTTAGGCAGGGAGATCCTCTGTCCCCTCTTTTAATTAATCTAGTTCTCGACGACATTCTTTCAAAAATTAGACAATACTAATATCGGGTACCAACTTACTGATGACTTCCGCCTTATGGGCTTAGCCTTTGATCTTATCCTCCCAGCCTCCAAGAAATCTACTCTCCAACGGCTCCTTAATATTGCGGACCCTCTTTTGGAATCCCGAGGCCTTGAAATGAATACTAATAAAAGCTTTACTATCTCCCACCTATTTAATAGGAAAGAAGGTAAAGGTTTTATTAATAGCGTACCAGAATTTAACGTTGGAGATCGGCAATTGCCAGTTAAAGGTATGAGCGATCGATGGAGATATCTGGGAGTCTACTTTGACAGCAATGGCAGAGTTGACTCCACCAAGGATATACTCCTTAATTTACTCAACAGACTCACAATGGCTCCCCTTAAACCCCACCAAAGACTTATACTTTTAAAAGACTTTCTCATTCCCCGCCTCCTATATAAACTGGTTTCCGATCCCAGACCATCTCACGCACTCCTTAGCGATTTAGATAAAGAGATCAGAAAGGTTGTTACGTCGAAATGGCTTAAGCTCGAAAACTCGGTGCCGAACGCCTACCTGTACACGCACACAGCACACGGCGGTCTGGACATCCCCTGCCTCCAAACATTTATCCCCAGACTCCGCCGCACCCTGGGGTTCAATGGATGCTAACCACCGAGCACTTTAAAAACAAGACTTCTTTGCGAAAACAAGACTACTTGCGAAAACAAGACTTCTTTGCGAGCGCTTGGGAACCTCCATTGAGACCGCTACAAAAAAGACCGATTACTGGTCTCAACAACTACACAACACGTTCGATAGGGCACATTTTAAAAATGCACACGAAACGCCTTTTGTACATTACTGGATTAAGGGTATGCCCTACCTATCTGGTAAGGAGTATTTGTAACGTCCAATATTTATTAATGAATTTATATTACAATCTTGTGTAAGTGAACGTGTTAACTTTCAGCCTATAACAGCCCTGGTGTGCACCATTCGGCAAGCGATCCCAAAATTGAGATTGCGTTGCCCCTCTGGACGTCAATGGAAAGTCTTTGGCGCAAAAATTGTGGGGCTCTCTTGTCCCCAGTAGTTATCTTTAATCGTTCGCCCAATTTAGTAAGTATTCTCTCAGTCAGGGTGGTCCCAAGGTTTCGAAGGCCACTGGGCTCAAGTTATGGGCTCGTGCAAGTTCGGCGTATTTGTTCATCTTGTTCGTTTCTGCTTGGGTCGCGGCGTGACCAGCTCGAAGTGAACCGAAACCGACCATTGAGGGAGAAAGTGAGTCGGTTACGGTGGCATCCCATATGAGGGTACGGCCTCGTTCAAAGGGGATGAGAGTCATCCCGTCGGGACGCTTGCCGTCGTTTCTGGTTAGTCCAGTTGGTTCCAGCGTACTTGGGTAGCCTGTTGTCCTCAAGGCCCTTGCTATTGTGTCGTTAATAGCCGCGTGACGTGGTCTACGACCTTCACCGAGGGCGCTAAAAGGAGTATTTAACCCTACTAAAGCTCAGGATCAACGCACTACCAACGCGTGCCAGATTGGCCAGAAGACGCCCGGAATACAACGAACGTTGTAGGCACGGGTGTCATGCCTCTAAGACGTTGGCTTATGTCGCTCAGATGTGCGATACAACGCACAAACAAACTATAAAGAGACATGACGACGTCTGTGATCGCGCGGCACGCCTTCTCCGCGAGAGGGGTCATGAGGTGGTTCGTGAGCAAGTATTCTATTGACCGGGCGCACCGGTATCTAAAAGGCAATAGCGCAACACCTACCGAGGTCTGGGTTTTAGATGCCGAGGTTTGCGGCCCGAACAGGGACCTTGCAAAGGCGCGGCAGGACAAGATCGCCAAATATGACGTCGAGTTCCTAAGGACGGCGCTCCCCAATCCGCAAAAACCTCGCAGATTCGGATCCATCACTATCTCTATGAGTGGTATATGGGACTCCGAATCTGCGAGTACGCTCTTGGGGCTCGGCGTCACGAAGTTAAATCTTATGGATCTTACCGTTTTAACGTTGCAAGGAACCTTGAGGATATACCGCTCACACCGGGTCCATAAGAGCGGGGGCTACCATCAAGCAAGGACACGGACAGCTGATTATTCCCCTCACGTGACACCTTTTTACCACCATTTTTATTAAGGCGAGCACTGCCGAGTGTGCAAACGTATTGTAATTGATTAATAAATCATCACAATAGTTTATATATATATATATATATATATATATATATATATATATATATATATATATATATATATATATATATATATATATATATATATATATATATATAGAAGAAAAATCATACCGATCTGATGTTAAAGATGTTCAATATCATCCATACGACGGCGCGTCGTGAGAAGAATATTCTTCCAAAGTTTGTAGCGACAAATAAAACACTAAATCATATGTTCCCATGGAGAGTAACCCGCCTATATAGTATATATATATATATATATATATATATACACACATCAGGGTTCCGCCATCCATTGCGGTTTTGATAAAGTTGTTGGCGTTCGCGCGGCCATTGAATGAACACGAGCGATGCAGAGTCAGCCAGTTAGGTAGGTAGGCATGCCTGTGTGTTTAAGCCTCGCCTGGGGACAGCCACGGGGGCTAGTCGGCTAGACACGGTTGTGCTCGTTTCCGTTTGTTGTGTTTCTTTTTTCTTCACTGTGAATGAAGATGGCAGGTAAAACGGCAGGTGGAGAAGCGTGAGGTCAGGTAAGGTAAAGTAAGGAAGGTCAGGCAGGATTTGTGGCCGACCGACGAAGCGACGACCGAAAAAAGAACACCATACGGCGGGCACCATGCGCTTCAAGCTTAGTGAACAGCAAAGTGAAATTCGTTTGCCTACTTACTTAAGCTGCTTGTTACGCCGGATGTCCGGTGTCGCCGAAATCGGCGGCAACTACCCTGTCGACCGCGTGCGTTTGATTTGCTGCTCACATCGGGCCGCCGCTCGAGTCAATCACCAGCGTCACTGGCTGTTGGTAGCTCTGAGCGACTGACTACTAGAACGCTACGGCGCTGCTTCCTGCGTCGTCAATTGTCAAGGAACTATGTACAACCGCCGCAGCCACAGTGTCGCGCGCGTGTGTGTCAGGCGTCAGTCAGTCACTCCATTGATGACGACCCGACCAACACGTGCTAACCACGGCCAACGACAATCAACTGGTAACGATGATCGCGACAATAGCAGCAGCAGCAGCAGCAACAACAACAACAACAGCAATACCATCTAGAACACCAACAACAACAACAGCAGCAACAATAACAACAACAGCAGCAGCAGCGGCAGCAGCAACAACAACAACAACAACAATGACAACAACAACAACACAATAACACAATAACAACAAGAACACAATAATACAATAACAACAACAACAGCAAGAACATCAAAAACAACAACACAATAACACAGTAACATGAACAACAACAACAACGACAAGAACGAAAACGACAGCAACAAGAGCGATAACAACAAAACCAACGGACGGTATCCGCGACAACACACAGAAAGAAATCAGGACAACAAGCAACAACAAAAACATGCTGTCGCAAGGGCTATTGGGGAAATGCCAGATGTCTCCGCGTGTTCACTGAAAGCGCCTCTAATAAAATAAAGGGGAGGACATATTAAGGTATACATTTCACGTAAATAATAAATCAATCACTCAATAGCATATGCAACGATGTTGCACAGACAGCAACAACAGCAACCACAACAGTAGCAGCAATAACAAACATAATAGCAATGATGAAAAAAGCACCACAACTACAGATTGATTAACAATAGCTTCTATTAGCACTTTGTCTGCAAGAGCTATTTACAACAACGACAACAACAGCTTCAACCACCACTCACTGTTTACAATAAATGTCAACGATAACAACAACCACAATAACCACAACAACAGCAACAACATCAACAACAACAGCAACATCAAACACACCAACAACGTTGTCAAAAGGAGTTTGTCGCCTGTCATTCATGAATGAGGTACAGTGCGAAATATGCCTGCGGTGAACCAACCATACCAATCATCATCATCATTATCATGATTATCATCACCAAGCAGCACCATCATGATCAGGCGCCATAGCAAACGATGCGGAGTGTGTTAACTGCGCGACGAACCCCTCGACGTCGTCTTACGTTAGCTTCGCTGGCGAACACAACGACAGCATCAGCGGGTAAATTTGCCTGCCCCGAAGAACCAGTGGGGTCCACGACATTGTTGCTGTTGTTGTTGTTGTTGTAGTCGTTACTGGTGTTTGCTGGTGTTATTGTTCGTACTGAAGAGTTATTGCAGCCATTACCGACGACGCTACATGAAGGGCGACCGCCTGCCAGATCAACTGCCGCCCCCGCGATAACCTTTACCCTTTCTCTCTTTCCCGTGGGCCACGATGCTAGCCACCGGCGAACACGCTGATATAACAGTAATAATAATAATAATAATAATTTGTTAGCGACAAAACAAACACTAAATCATATGTTCCCATGGAGAGTATTCCGCCTATATAGTTTATATATATATATACATCAGCGTTTCTCCATCTATTGCGGCTTTGATACACATAGGCGATATATATATATATATATATATATATATATATACCCCCAAAGTGCTAACATAACGAACTTATAATAATAATAATAATAATAATCATAATAATAATAATAGCAAACCAATATCACTGCGCCAACTCCGGCTAACTTACTTGCACAACTTGCAGGGCAATATGTGTAACCATTATGTTGCTGCTGCTGCCGCCCAATTATGGCAATGGTGACGATGGTGACAATAATCATACGTGTAATCGTGACAGTCATGCTAATCTTGTTGAGGTTGTGGTTGTTAAAAACGGCAGTGAGATCACGCCGATGACGGTGCGTCAGTCTGCGTTTCTGTCTTTCTCATTGTATCTTTTTCTTTTTCGTTTTTTTTACGTTAGCATGTGAGAGTAATTTTTATAAACTGAACGTACTCTGAACATAGTGCCAATCATTGAATAATGCCTGATCGGTCCCTGCTAAAACAATAACAAGAGCGTAAAAAAATGGTGTATAGATATGCTAGAATATATATATATATATATATATATATATATATATATACAGGTAGTTCAATAAGGTCTTAGAATGAAAACCAAGAATTTTCCAAATCATGTTTTTAAATTTATCTTATTCGATATACTCCCCGAGATGCTCAATACACTTTTCCCACCAAGATTTCAGAGCTTTTATACCTCTTAAGTAGAATTCCGCGTCTTTAGACTGGAAATAGGCATTGACAGCAGCCTTAGCCTCTTCATTGCTGGAAAAAGGCTTTCCACCGAGACTATTCTTCAAATGTCCGAAGAGGAAATAATCAGAGGGGGCCAGGTCTGGAGAATAGGAAGGTTGTTCAATAAGTTCGAACCTCAGTTGGGCCAGTTTTGCCGATGCTTGCCGGGACTTGTGTGCAGGAGCATTGTCCTGGTGAAACAGGACAACCTTCTTCTGCAAAGCGGGCCGTTTCACGATGAGTTCTTGCTAAAGGCAGTCTAACAGTCTTGCCTAATATTCTCCTGTGATCGTTTTACCGCTCTCAAGGTAGTCGACCAGCATTATTCTACGTTGGTCTTAAAAAACTGTAGCCATCACCTTTCCGGTCAATGCCGTTGTCCGCACCCTCTTCGGAGGTCCTTCATCAGGTGCACACCATTGGCAAGATGCTTCTTGGGTCTCGGGAGTGTAGTGATGGACCCAGCTTTCATCGACGGTCATGAATCTGCGCCAAAAATCTGACGGATTGTTCGACATCTTGGCCAAATTTCGCTGTGAAGCGAAAACAGGCGCGTTTTTTGGCCTTGGTTGAGCAAATGCGGCAGCCATTTTTCTCTGAGCTCTTTCATCTTCAAGTTTTCGTGCAGGATGAAATGCACACTACCCAAACTGATCCCCAAGGCCTCCGCTATCTCCCTAATGTTCACTCGCTTATCTGCGGCAACGATTTTCCGCACCTTTTCCACGTTTTCCTAATCAGTTGCCGTTTTTGGGCGTTTTGAACGTAGTTCATCCCGGTGCTCCTGCGACCTCTTTTTAACTCATTAATCCAGTTGGAAACAGTAGCAAAACATGGCGCAGAGCCACCGTACACCTCGTCTAACTCAGTTTTCACTTGGGTCGCATTCCAACCTTTGAAATAAAATGCTTGATAACCACTCGAAACTCTTTTTTCTCCATTTTTCAAAATCACGCCGATACGTTGCACGGGAAAGCGATCAAACGAAATCGCAACGGCCAATCACCATATTATTTTGACTGCTGGCAGTCGAAAAGTTGCAGTTCCTAATAGCGGTGGAAGCGCGCCAAAATTCGAATTCTAAAAAGCTCATTCTAAGAACTTATTGAACTACCTGTATATATATATATATATATATATATATATACAGGTAGTTCAACAGGTTCTTAGAATGAGCTTTTTAGAAATCGAATTTTGGCGCGCTTTGCGCTTTCACCGTTATTGGAAACGGCAACTTTTCGACTGCTAGCAGTCAAAATATTATGGTGATTGGCAGTTGCGATTTCGTTTGATCGCTTTCCCGTGCAGCGTATCGGCGCGATTTTGAAAAATTGAGAAAAAATAGTTTCGAGTTGTTATCAAGCATTTTTATTTCAAAGGTTGGAATGCGACCTAAGTGAAAACTAAGCTAGACAAGGTGTACGGTGACTCTGCGTCATGCTTTGCCACTGTTTCCAATTGGATTAATGAGTTCAAAAGAGGTCGCAGAAGCACCGAGGATGAACTACGTTCAGGCCGCTCAAAAACGGCAGTTGCGTGGCAGTTACGCAGGAAAACGTGGAAAAAGAGCGGAAAATTGTTGCCGCAGATAAGCGAGTGAACATTAGGGAGATAGCGGAGGCATTGGGATCAGTTTGGGTAGTGTGCATTTCACCCTGCACGAGAACTTGAAGATGAAAGAGCTCAGAGCAAAATGGGTGCCGCATTTGCGCAACCAAGGCCAAAAAAGTCGCGCGTCTTTCCGCTTCACAGCGAAATTTGGCCGAGATATCGAAAAATCCGTCGGATATTTGTGCGCAGATTCGTGACCGTCGATAAAAACTGGGTCCATCACTACACTCCCGAGACCCCAGAAGCATCTCGCCAATCTCGACAAACTCGAAGAGTATTAGAAAATACTGTTGAACTGCCTGAAGCAAGAATTCATCGTGAAATGGCCCGCTTTGCAGAAGAAAGTTGTCCTGTTTCACCAGGACAATGCTCCTGCACACAAGTCGCGGCAATCATTGGCAAAACTGGCCCAACTGAATTCGAACTTATTGAACAGCCTTTCTATTCTCCAGACCTGGCCTCCTTTGATTATTTCTTTTTCGGACATTTGAAGAATAGTTTCGGTGGAAAGCGTCTTTCCAGCAATGAAGAGGTTAAGGCTGCTGTCAATGCCTTTTTTCAGTCTAAAGACGAATTCTACTCAAGAGGTATAAATGCTCTGAAATCTCGGTGGGAAAAGTGTATTTAGCTTTTCGGGGAGTATATCGAATAAGAAAAAATTGAAAACAAGATTTGGAAAATTCTTGGTTGTCATTTTAAGAACTTGTTGAACTACCTGTATATATATATACATATATATATATATATATATATATATATATTTCTACAAGGTGTCAGGATTTTTTTTCTTAAAACGCGATATAGAGAATTGTAAAGTTGTTAAATCAAATATTTTTACAATTAATTATGGTCTCTAAGTCTTGTTTTGGAATAAGAACGACATTAATAAAATATTGAAGTTTTATTACTAGCTTTCACGCCCATTACCTCAAAATAATAACCTCACGACCATTTACAGCATTCAACACATCTACACGCAAACTCATTTCATGACGATTATTTTGGTACCTAATCGATGGCGATCCGTGGTTACAAAGTAATTATCCGATCCGTGATTTTTCGGAGTGCATGCATAAATAGTACTATATCTCACAAATTGCTCATTGCTTTATCTACACTGAAAAATAAACGATTTTTATAGGGATAATTTGATCTCTCAAATGACTCGCAATAGTTTTTGAAGCACACGCAACTATTTATTATCTTACAGTGGCTGCTTGAAGGTGCCTCCGCGAACCACTACACACATTTGCGGCGCCTGCAAAGATTTCGCTGGACGTCTTGAAATTTAGTAAGTCCAGCATTGCTTAAACAGCCCCAGCAGCGGAGGTTATCCTGGTGATCAGCGCTTTACGCGACTCGACAAGAATCTCGTAGGCGAGAGCCTTAGGGTGATCCCAAAAAACAGTCGAGACTTAATAACTCAGGTGATTGCGGCGGCCTGCCTCGGTCAATCCACCGATTCTCCCCAATCCACCGCACGGGTAAATGCAGTGGCGCTCCGTCGTGTTGGAACCAGATGTTCTCGCGCACCTTCTGGAACGCCTTTCAAAACATATCAAACGACCATGTCGCACCCACTGGCCGGCGTAATATGTCCAGAAAAGGCAACCACAATGAACATTTTTTCGTCCCAAGCTGAATGGACGGTTAAACTGCTTATTTTACCTTCAAAATTAATTTAGTTTAATAGTATGTATTGTAGGCGTGCCCTAATTTCGGAACATCGCTAGCCCGGATAGTTCGCATGAACCTTAAGGACATCGAGGAGAAAGCCCGTCTGTTCGACGTGTTTCCTGCACAGGACAGCTACGGGAAAAGCACATACGTAAATGTGGCTAGGCTGGCCTCCACCAGGTTAAGCACCTGGCATGCCATGTAACTATGTCGAACTCACTGAGGAGGAAATGTCGTAGTGAGTAAAAAAAATCAATTCAATACTCGGTACGCGTAGAACTTTAACATAACCAACGATGAAAATATCCCGTACTCGCAAATGCGGTTAAAAATCAGGCTAGTTTTTTGGACAGAGTATCTTAATTTTTATGCAACGCAGCGTCGTGGGTAAGGTGGTTGGCGAAATAGGGCCAGCTTTGGGCTGATCGCGACGGACACAGTAATATCTGGACGGTCTACAATTGTTACAAAGTATATATATATATATTCAATTTTTCAGTATTTCCCTACAATTGTGGGACCCAAACCTCACCCCCACTCCTCAATCCATAGAGCCAATGATAGCAGCGGCGTTTCCCCTACACACTGCGAGCGAGCGTTGCTGACGCACACACATGCCCTTACGCTGGTCACCTTTGTTAGCACATTCTAATACCTAAGTCTTTGAGGATTGGGCCCATCTATTTTCGTTTCCGTGGCGACGGGTACGAAGTCCCTCCGGGGACAAATGTATACGCGGACGTTCTCGTCGACCGGTGCCTGGACGCGGGTCCCTGTCGTCGTCGATGCATTGGAATTTGGGAGCCCGGACCCAAGAGTCTGGGCTGCACATTTCCTGCTGATCGGTCGCGCCGCTCTGTCATGGGCCGGGAACAGCGACTGACCGCGTTCTCGCTCGACTGGGTGAGAGAAGATATAAGAACATTATATCTTCTCTCGAAGTCAGAACATTTGCACTTTTTTGTGATCTCAGCATGTCAGCAACTCACTCTGACCTTGTGGGGCTGTACATCAAGTATGAAGAAGCCACTATACATGATACCGTGGTATCGCATACCAGGTATTTGTCCGTGGACCATGGTGGGATGGTGACGCCGTCGGGTCTTTTGTCGTTTTTACAGCTCAATTTGGGCTCCCGGGTGCTTGGTATGCAGGCTCGACGAAGAGTCTTCTTTGAGATCGCAGCGATTTCCGCGTGGCTGGGAGTCCTACCAGGGCGCTTAGTGCAGCTTAAAGGATATGCATTTGCTGAGGGTTATATACATACATAAAGGAACAATACATGGGCCGGCCGGCGTACAGGCTAGACACAACCCCCAGGGGCACAACGTATCTGATAGATTAAATGGGAGCTGTTGTGCTCGGCGAAAACTTTTGAATGTTCAATGTAGCTTTTTACCAGGTTGACTGGGGCGGGGGGGGGGGGGGGGGCATACAATAAAATACTAAGTGCGCTAGGATCAATGTCAATATTAACCACAGCGAAAAAAAAGGAACTTAATACTAAGCAGCAGCAACAACGTGATGTCGATTGTTGTTGCTCTTAGTGACGGTGGCGATAATGATGATGATAATGGCCAACACTAGCAGCAGAAGCAAGATAAACTGTAAAGCCGTCCTGGGGTTCGTTGTCGGCGGCCAGGTGACCCCAGCTAGTCTGCGGGGATCGCGTACGAGCTTTGGCAAACAACTTAAGGCGATAATCATAAACGACGTGAGCTGAATCGTCGTGAGGGTCGACGATGCTCACCCCCTACACATATACCCTTAGACATGCACATAGCCACACACACACACACACAGATACACACGCGGACGACCCATACAGCTACATGCACACAAGTAACACACGCCGACGTCGCGTATTATTACCGATTACGTCCTCTATGGCTCTAGTGTCTTGCTTCGCTCCTTCGGTTTTTCCGTGGATCTTCTTATTTCTCTATCTTTTTCTTTCTGACTCATTTTTGCTCTCATCATGGTCATCACAGCCATTGGGAGAGGCTAAAAGTTCAATAGCCTTCTCCCGACAAGGAAACAATGTCGCCTTGCGTAGACATTCTCACAAACCTATACACAGACTTAGATGCACAACAAGACGCAGCAAACTTTCAATCAGACACATTTGCAGTCACCCTGCCGATTTGATTTTGTCGTCGGCTCTTATCGGCGGCGATGGCCGCTGCTGCTGCTGCTGAAGCAGAAGGAAAGTAATGTTGAATAACGAATGTCAACTGCAACTGCGCTTGCATAATAGAAATTGTAAGATCACAATGATGACAACGAGGCTGGCAAAAGTCCAAGTGAGTTGATTGTGGCCACGAAGACGACGACGACGACAACGACAGTGACGAGAACAGCAGCAATACCGGCAACAACAGGTGGTACAGCAAGAGCAACAACAACAACAACAACAATAACAACAACTGCAATAGCAACAGCAAAAACAACTGCAACAGCAAAAGCAACAACCACTGCAACAGCCAAAGCAGAACCATCAAAAACAACAACAATTGCTACAGCAAAGACAACAACAACAACAACAACAACAAAAGCAACAGCAAAAACAACAACAATTGCTACAGCAAAAACGGCAGCAGCCGCAACAACAACTTTACACCCAATACAATAACAATATAAAAAGCAACAACAACAAAAGCAACAGCAAAAACAACAACAATCGCTACAGCAAAAACCGCAACAGCCGCAACAACAACTTTACAGCCAATACAATAACAAGAACAACAACAGCAAAAACAACAACAAGTGCTACAGCAAAAACTTAACAACATCAACAACAGTGATATAACGTTCGAGGAAAGCAGACTGCTTGTTTTTCTTTTCTTTCTCTGCTGCTGCTGTCCTCGCTCCCAGTGACAGATCTGTTCATAACGGTGACATGGCAGTGAATCTGTCAGTGATGATGATGATGATGATGAAACCTATGCGATGGCTAGTAGCAGTAGTAGTGGTAATAATAAAAGTCACATTGGTGGTAATAATAGTAAAAATTATCATTATGATTGTCAGCGTCTCCTTTTTCTTCTTCCTGCTCGTCTCGTAGTTTTTTTTTCGTTGCCAGATGCAATTATTCCCCTCGGAACGGATACGCGTTGATGAACCCCAGCTCAACTGAGGGGTGCCGGCGGTCAGGTCAACCCCCGCGTCGCCTGTGGCAGCGCTCAGCGCCCAGTGACGTAACAATGCAAGGTCTTCGTTGTTCCGTGCGATGCTGCTGCTGCTGGTGTTGTTGCTGTTGCGTTGTTGTTGCTGCAGCTCCCGCCGATGACGTTTCTCGCGATAGGGTGACGCGCAATTTTTGTCATCGAGAAACCGTAGACTAGCTGAAAATGAAGAGAAGAAAACGACGACGACAATGACTTCCGGCTGCTGAAAAACGCGAAACTTCTCCGGATGTCGTCGCCTGTTGAGTGAGTGGGTTCGAAGGGCAGGAAAATGGCGTGAGGGAGCACTGTCTGACGCTGAGCGGTTTCAGACGAGTGAAAACTTCGATGACTGTTCTTGGCCTTCGTGACGATTTTGCCTTCTTCTTCTTCTGTCTGTCTGTCTGGCTTTCCTTCTTTTCCTTCACCCGCAGTCTCTCTCTCGCGCATATATATCTCTCTCTCTATGTCCCTTTTTTTTCTCCCTTACTTACACTTGCTACCCCGGGCAGTTAGAAGCGCGCGATTCCCACTCCATGTTGTGTCAGTGATGCGTTTATCGTCATTTAGCCAACTATGTATTCATATTTACTACTACTACTACTACACGAAATACTAAATGATTACTAAATGGACCGGGTCGCGTGGTTTGAGATGAAACGCACGTGTTGCGTACCCAATACTATGGCAGAGTTTCCTTTTTGAGGTGTTCAACTCTGTGCCACACCTACACGTCATCCTGGTGAACAAATCGACGGCGCCCAAAACTTCTTTTCTGGGGTCCTCGAGCTCGCGCACCTATGTGTCTCCTCCGGTTGCGAGGCGCAGACTTAATCCACCACGCCACCGGGCTTGACTGAACATAAAAATTCATTATATATAGAAAATATTTATTATATTATAATATTAATTAGTGTTTACTTATTAAATAAATATAATTATTAATATATTAGTAAGATTATATTATAAATATTAGCCACTTGAGCTTAGCATGTTGCTGGATTGCTGCTCGGTCTAGAGTTTTATTAAAATAGGAATTGGAATTACTTGATATATTTTTTAAAATAGTTTGTTTGAAGTGTTTCTTAAACAAAACTGACGTATACATTTCACCTGCCTTTGGTAACCTGCGCCGTCAAAAGGTCACAGGTTACCAGAGATCACCTACTATCATAATTTGAACATGGCAATCTAACGCACACACACATTTTTATGTTAGCGAAAATAGTTAGCGAAGTTGCGTTTCGGTAACTTCAATGTCTATACAACATATCAACATATTTTTATGGCGCATGGCGGGATGAACCCATGTTACTAGACTTCCGTATATCTATCTGCGATTACACAATAGGCTCGTTATTACACATTCTAGCCAGTTTATATACTAGTCAGCTATATATATATATATATATATATATATATAATTTAGCTTTAAGTTAGAGTATACAGATTTGTACAAATCAATTTATCTGAAATTTAAGCCTAGTTGCATTCGATCCTATTTCATACGTATGAGGCCCTCTGAAGTAACAAAGTGGAGTATTAAAGTGGCTTATAGTAAAGATTATGAGAGAACGCGAGAACAGCGTGCTAGGGAAGTATGTAGAACGTATATCTATAGAATAAGAGAATCGCGAATGATAGCATAGCATTGGTTATCTTGTCCACGTGAGACGAAATTGGAGGACAAATTAGCGTTAGGATAGTATGGTGGAGTGGATAGGTAGGCATTACTAGAAACTAGCCCCATCAAAACAGTAAGAGAAAGAGGCTGTTTTGTTCATAGCGTGAAACGGGTGCACGAATCTTTACCCGAAAGGACAACACCGGCCGGCGACCACTGAGGTAGTCCGGCACCTAGATCCGTCCTCTACGCGATTGAAACTCACTGTGAGGCATATCTTTAATGCAGCGAGGGCCGGAGATGCTGAGATAACTAGGGTTACACTATATATATATATATATATATATATATATATATATATATATATATATATATATATACCCTTTGAAAGGGGAAATGCGCTTGCTTGGGATGCTACGATCACCAACACGCTCGCCCCGTCGAACCTGGAGGCCAGTGCATCTGCCGCTAGCTCCGCGGCACGCAAGGCAGAATGTCTAAAGACCAACAAATATGCCCAGCTTGCCAACGGGTTCATTTTCGTGCCGCCAATATTCGAAACACTCGGGGACCCGGCCCTGAGGCATGGTCGCTTCTACAGAAGATTGGCAAACGATTCGATTGGTAACGCAGCTCACAAGTTCTAGTGTAGCTAGTTAATCACATTTCGCTGTAGCCCTATAAATATATTTATACATACATATTCAGTTTGTATTAAGAAACTGAGTGGAGCAACAATTGTCTCTTGGGAACGTGTTTACATATATATATATATATATATATAATTTTTAAATGCATTTATCGACGTAATGTACGAGATGGCCAAAGGTTTCTGGTGAAAATAAGTATATATAAAAAGCCTTTATTTATCACATAACAGGGGGTAGTGTACAAAGGGTGAACGAGTTGTTCTCTGCCATGTGACGCGATGAGAATTTGGGTTTGATTAGCCCCGTATGAACGACAAATGCCATATGCCAACAAAACACTCTGCCTAGTGCAGAATACAGGTCTTAGATTTCTATGAGGATGATATACAGGAGCTGGCCGTACAATACGATAGGTAAAAGTGTTTCATGTTAAAACAAAGGTGTCACAAAATGTCTTTGTTTTTATATCAAACCTGTTCATATATGAAAAAAAACGTATCGCATATATATATATATATATATATATGCAGGATAAGCTGGCCCTATATGAGTATAACCGTATGAGTTACCTGGTACTCAGACAACGCAGGATCTGCCGGGATGGGGTGGCGATGGTGGTAGACTGTGGGTGCGGCATTTGTGGTTTCCCTGGCCGGGGTTTCTGCCAGCGACCGACAAGAAGCAAGATATGGCCGATAGAGCGTGACAAACATGCGGATAGGCGGAAACACAAAAACGAATGTCTAACGCAAAGTTTTTCGTCTGTCTCGTGCTGCGCGACAACAATGCTATGAATATCACCAACAACAGTCTAGAAGTAGTAAGTTGTGGTAGCGGTTATCTTAGCAACAACAACGCCGCCGCCAAGCAACGCCAAACATAAAAACAACAACCACAAAAACAACAAGCAGACCGGCTTCAACTACTGCTATTACCATTACGCGACTATTACTACAGTGAAGGAGTCGGCTGAACTGTCATCAAACGGCCCCCGCAGTTAAAAGGGCCGGGTGGGCTGCCATCAAACAGGCAACTCTGCGGCCGGATGGCCTGACTCCAGTGCCATAAAGCGAATAGGCCGGTGTTTCGTATAAGACCTTCCCGTGTTTCGTGTGTTGGCTGCATGCTAGACTTCTCGTATCAGTCGGACAGTAGTCGAGGTAGGCGGCCGAACCTTGCAGAAGACTGCAAGCTGGTTAAATATTGCGAACTGGAACAAACGACATCGTTCCACTGGCCGCTTTCGAGTCATCGGGCCCAATGGGCAAATGGGCATCACAAGGAGTTTTCTGACAGAGCTGGGATCAAAGTCGCGGTAGCAACCGGTGATAGGAGGGCATGCGCCGTGTCTGCTACAGAGGCTATATGATGAAGTCCAACGCAAAACGCAGGCTCGATCATATGATGGTTTGTTGCCTACGGACGGGGAACCCGCCGACTTTTTTGTCGTAGCCGGGAGTAACCGCCGACTCCGAACCGATCGGTTAAGACCCTAGGCCTACTCAACCAGGCGTACTAATCGGGTTGCCTGCTTCATTGGCTTAGTAGGCAACATAAATTGAAAACACTACTACATAAAGCAGACCACCCTGCAAGAGAATCGTCCGTGTCTCCTGCTGCTGCTCTTCGCCGAAGTGTATGCAACCTGTCTCGGTGTGGGTTGAAGTCCCTCGAAAAGAGGGGGGAGGGTGAGTAATATGCTGGGATGTAACGCGGAGTTGCGAGGCATTTATTGTTGTGGAAGGAGTAGTGTGGTAGCCTTCTTCTGAAATGTGATAGATCCGCCGATGGGAATTCATTTAACTTAACTAAAGGAAAAATAAAATGTGTACAGTAGCGAATATGAATAAGGTTAGGATAAAACATAAGGTACGTGTTCATAGTGGCTGTTGTTTTCGTTGCCGTTGCAAATGTTACTGTTAGTACTGCTTACGTCCGTGGTTCTGCGAATTGGCTATTCGGCGGATTGAGCACTTGGCTGAATAGGTCCCTCCATCGGAGCAATCGAGCTTTAAAAAGGAAACCTGTAATATTATCTACGTTCTCTTGTCAGATGTGGAGTGAGCTGTGGCACAATCCCGAAATAATCTGTATCAGTCTTCATGATTGCGTCAAGGCTTTTGACAAAGCCCCTCATCATATGCTGGCTGAATCATTCCAACGAGCAGGAGTGAGTGGCTCTATCCTAGATGTAATAGCAAGTTTCTTTGACGAGGACACCGTATTAATAGATGGTGGGCGTGGTGCATTTGAAATTTATGAGAGCAAAAGGTAGAAGCTCCGCAGGGGAACCGCTAAGCTGCGTCTTGTTTACCTTTCTTTTCGCTAACCTTGGTGCTTACGTCTAATAGGAGTACCAAAAAGACGTGGTGGTGACGTACGTCGTGGCCGCACATCGCGGCCTAGTTTCTATCAAGCGTAAACCTTATGGTAGAGGCGTTTCTTGTCTTGAAGAAACTTGAAATAAACACCAGGAAGACCAAAGCCATGAAAAGGCGTGGAGGTCGATTGGCTGCCAGAGACGTTGCATTTTGAGTCAACAAACTTCAATGTTGCTGCGGCCAACCATTAGAGTTTGTTAACTTTGAGCGATGTTGACAGCACATATAAACAAAACAGTAGGGACCGCTGTTGCCCATCTTTAGGCAGATGTAGGTAATGTTCGGAGACTGCCCGTTTTCTTAGCAGTGAGGTTCTTCTTGAGTACCTAAGGTTGTTTTGGGGCTGATGTATGGTCGTGACGGGGTATCGAACCACTTTGTTTTTTTATGGGGGTAAAAAATGTATCTACGCACCCCCGCCGAAGTTGTTGGCGGGTAGTGTGGGACTCGACGCCGGTGGAGAGTATTGGACTCCATCCTATCCGCGTGTTATATTCCAAGTACTTGAGTCCCTTATTCCGTCAAAGTGGCTGGACATCATCCTGGTGAAAATGGAGAGTGTCTTCTCACCAGCCCCTGCGTAGTTCGTACCTGTGCGGAAGTGGCTCAGTGCCGAACAGCTAGCCATTGTGCGATCCACGTCATCTGACTCCCCGGAAGTGCAGAGCACAGAAGTATCTGTTGAGGACTTACCGATTCTGCATAAATACACCTAATCCGGGTCCACCGACCGCGGATGTCTCCAGATGGGGGGTGGGCTCAGGCAAAATCCCAGTCATGTAGAGTCTTCTTACTCGCCTGTGTTCAAGCGACGTCCCCGTCAGCGCTGCGTTTAGCCGCCAGTAGATCCCATGGTAGCTGATGTGCGAGCACCAATAGAACGTCTGTACTAAACATTATGTATTTCCTGCAGACGAGCATAGCCATGGTCCTGTGGGCGGCCCGCAGGGCACTCGAACCACCTGATATTAGCCAATTTAAACCAGCTTGAGAGGCTTTTTACAGTACATATGTACGGAGCGAGTGGTTTGTTTGTCTATCGGAAGAAGAGGCCGCTTTGTATTTGCTCTTGTCCGGCTGTCCGCCAGCTACTAAAACAATGTAACTAAGTGTGAAAATGTACCGCGTACAGCACGAATGTTTTATTTTGGAGTGGGAAGCTAAATCCGAATAGACCAGACGGGAGGTCGGCGGTTTAAACGTATGTAATGCTTTGAACTTCGGTCTGAGAGTGGACGTAACAGTCACCACTACACAGCAGGTAGATGGTGCATGAGGTCTGTCTGCAGAGGTGTGCCATTACATGCAGTGGAATGCGCAGCGCTGATGGAACGCGCAGCATAAATCGTTACACTTCCTCTTTCGCCGGAAGCGTAACAAAGATAAAGGATTGTAAAGACAATCTTATAAAGTGTATATTGTACTCACATTGAGTGTATACGGAATCAAATTATTCTTTTTTTGTTATTGTTGCTGCTTCGTTGGATGATGCTGTGAATGCATGGAATTATAGTGTTCGTGAATTACTATAATCCGAAGTAAAATTACCTCAAGTCATCTGTCTGCTTCTATTGTAGTGCTATTGCAGTAGAGACGCTGTTGATGCTTTAGCTGCTGCTGCCGGTAATGGCGCCGCCGTTGCCTTCATTATTGCTGGTATTCTATTGAGTCGGATCGGCATTGAGGCGTCAAATATCGCACGTAGCCCCAACGAATGCTGAACAAGTGCTGACTAAAACGACGACATCGGCAACTGTTTTTGTTTGGCCGGAGCGTAGGTATTTAGGAAAGACACCTCTAACACGTTGGGCAGGATCGTGGGGGCTGGAGTTAATAGCAACGTAGCAGCGAATGCCATGTGGAGGGGTGGGGGGCGAATGCCATGGGGAGGGGTGGATACAATAGGCTTTGCAACGGCCGGCCGATTTCTTTCTCTCTTTTTGACGGCGTTGCGTAAAGAAGCAGCGGCTTCAAATGAAGCGCTCCCGCCTACTCCCCGGGCACAGGGGTGAGCGCAAACAACAAGGTGATACGACGGCCAGTTGAAGGGCTGGGGTGCACCGGGAAGAACGACGGAGTTCGACGTTTCGGAGACAAGAAACGTTGACAAATCGATGGACAAGCGACAAGATACAGCAAAGGATTTAGCTTTCATCGGTACACGTAGTAGTCGTCGATTTGAATGGGCTGTTAGAAGGGTCTAGCGAGCGAGCAAGCGATTAGGTGCACGTGTTCGCTTTGTTCGTGCGACGCATCATGGAGTTGTGCTTGCCCTTTGTTTGCGACACCGCGAACGTCAAATTCGTATACCCGTCATTGTCGACGCCAAGACGGCGGCCGGCCAGAGTTAGCCCTTTATTCATGCTGTAGACATCTTGCCCTTGTAATAAGAATAGCAAAATAAAAAAATATTCATCCTAATAATTATAATTAAAGTGTATATATATATACATATATATATATATATATATATATATATATATATATATAAACAGGGAAAATATCACGTTTACTGCAAATAAGAGGGAAGAAGGATTAGGAGATTACATTCGGTAATGACGGGCCGACCCTATTACATCCAGATGGCAATGAGCTGGAGAGACTATTTATTGAATCTATGCACGACACGGCTCTAGGGTGTCCGAGAATAGGCTTTGCAGACTGCCCCTGTGAAATTGGACTTTCGTGACGCATTTAACACGATTCGCAAGGACTCGGTTCTGCAGAAAGTGGAACAGAAAATCGCAGATTTATTACCAATAGTGCCTTCACTTCGAGAGCGGGGTTTAAAAAGAGAAAACAAGAGACCAATTAGGTGTTGCGCTGTTTAGCCTTTGTATCTCAGATCCTGTCTCACAAGTGCAAGATCTGTTCAACTTTGTGTCTGCACGGGCAACACTAGGTGGGTTGATCGCTGTATTGACATTGGTTATGCACCAAATTGGGGCATTCCAACAGCAACAAGGTTAATCCCTAAATGTAAGTAAATGTAAAATTATCGCTGTTAGAGGATCTGAAGAGGAAAAACGAATTGAAGTTGATGTTGTCCGAGTGATTTTTTCTGCGACGACACAGCTGGACAAGGGGGAGGTGGGCCTATCGGGGACCCAGTAGTTAATCCGAAGAATTCCTCAAGTCCTAGTTGGAAAACGGATTTTCTAGATAACCACCGCTGACCGAACCTGTGGGTGAGTTTGCAAGTGACGTTGGCTGGGCCGCTCAACTTTTCTGACGCTAGCGGTTAAAGTTCATGTGGGTAACCTAATGAGGCGTATTTCCCTTAGGGTAGCATGAATACTTCCCGAATGCGTGCAACACTCGAGTCTTAAGCCTCAGACCCTTGTCGTCGCATAGAGAGTAGCTGACGTGGGATGCTACAGTGTCTTGTATACTGGCTTCCTCCCATCTGGGCCATGGCTCTGTAAACAAGGCATGAGAGGCGCAGCATTCTAAGGGAGAGACAAAAAATTAATTAGCAGATTTCCAGGACCGTTATCTCTTCAAGGAGTCACTAGCTATGGAGACATTAGGCCTATGAGCGGTGGAGCGGCAATGTTTCTGGGAAAGTAGCGTGTGGGTTGGAATCACACCCTAACTGACTATTTTCTGAAATCTCAACCAGCAGCTCTCGTGAGGTCCTGCTCAGAAATGTGCATTTATTTAATCTTTGGAAAGTTCGTAAGGGTCTGTAGGGAGTCACTTTAAACAGACCGAATGTCGGCCAGGACTGTTCCTGCGTGAATGTTTGGACCAGTCTCACCTTTAGGAACTTCCCGAAGGGCTACATGGATGCAACTACCGCACAGTTCTGAGCAGAACCTTAACAGAACGGCGTTTAAAACAGCGTAAAACGGGCAGTGAATACAATATAATATGAATGAGAGCTGCTATAAATATATATATATATATATATATATATACTATAATATATATATGATAAATATATAATAAATATTATATATAAATAAAAATATTATATAAAAAATATTATATATAATAATATATTATAATCTAATATATATATATATATATACTATAATATATATACTATATATATATATATATATATATATATATATTATATATAATAATATATATATATATATATATATATAGATATATATATAATATATATATAATATATATATATATATATATATATATATATATATATATATATATTTATATATATATTTATTATATATTATTTTCGTCCGAAGTTAAGAAGCTTGTCGTCGCCATCGGGGCCCCTTCGACTGATAGCTGGATTGCCGACTCAACGCAGGCAGCACTCGCTAACTTTCGCGACCAGTGGGATTCAGTGCCGGAGCACATAGCGCAAGGATCTCTGGATCGAATCGTGGTAACTCGGCTCCAACGCGACCTAGAAAATCAGGTTCCCGACAGCTCAGGGAAGGCCCGTCTGAAAGCGTGCTTTGATCAAATCAGTGGCAAGTGGCTTCAAGCCCTCCCCTCGCCGCAGCTGGGAACGATGCTGGACAACAACACACTCCGCATCGTTTCCGGCTTACGGCTTGGGGAGGTCGTTTGCGCACCCCACCCATGCAGTCTATGCAGAGCACCGGTAAGTGCCACGGGTGAACACGCCTTGTCGTGTCGGTATAGCGCTGGGCGCCACTCACGTCATTTCGCCATCAACGACGTTATCTTCCGTGCTCTTCACTCGGCCCACATTCCGGCAGTGAAGGAGCCTGTCGGTCTTAGTCCGAATAGTCAGCTGAGGCCAGACGGAAAAACTCTTACCCCCTGGGCTCGTGGTCGTCTTCTCGTGTGGGATGTTACAGTGTCATGTACGCTGGCCAAAAGCTACGTTCAGAACACGAGCCGGGAGGTGGGCGCATGCGCCCGGCTCGCAGAGAACCGAAAAGTAACGAAATACCAGGAACTAGCATCGCAATTCATAGTTCAGCCGATTGCCATAGAGACCTTTGGACCGATCGGACCGGAGTCTATGAAGTTTATTAAGGAACTGGGCCGGAAAGTCATCGCTGCAACTCAGGACCCCCGAGCTAGCGAATACCTGTTGCAGCGCATATCGATCGAGGTTCAACGCGGCAACGCCGCGGCCGTGGAAGGGCCTCTTCCGTCAGCCGCAGGGCTTCCGGAGATCCCGTAGAAACTGTTTTATTCCCCATAATTGTATGTCTATGACAATAAAATAAAAGAGTTATCATTATCATATATATATATATATATATATATATATATATATATATATATATATATCGGGTTTTCTATTCAACAATGCCGCTTATCTGCGTGCTGTTCGCCACTGCCGCCACTGCTTTATTTTGCTGCATGCCTTCAATGCCTGTTTGCCTTCAATCAATCTATTCCGGTGCATCGGCTATTTGCAGCACGTTTGTATGCATAACTATAGCAAAAATATATCTGGGAAAAATTGTTGCGCTTTTAGCCAATGCGAGTAAATCCGAGCAAAAGGGGGAGAGAGGCGTGGGGGAAAAAAGTAGAATAAACGAAAGAAGGAGGAAGATGGGAGACCTATTGTGTTGGCGGTCATCGGGCCGTTGTTGCTGCGTTGTTGTCATTGCTATGTTGCTGCTGCTGCTGCGGTCGTTATTGTTGTTGTTGCTTTCATTCGTGTTCTTCTTAATGTCAATCATTGGCATGTTTCATCTGATCTGAGCCGACGTCATTGGCAATTTGGTTGTTGTATCCACAAATAGAAACAAAAGGCACACCAAAGGGGAAAAATACGCCTCGACGGTGGGGCAACGCGAGCGGATGGTCTCCTTTTTCTTTTACTTAACCTTTTCTTTACGCGCTTCATTTTTTTCTTCCTCTCTCTCTTTCTCTCTCTCTCTGTATATATATATATATATATATATATACTTTTTGTTTTGCACGCTTTCTTTCCCTATGACATTGTTCTTTAACTTCCAGCGAGATTTCCATTGAGCCCGACACAACACTTCAAGAAATGGCGTCACTTGCCTTTGACTACTCCCAATGCCAATTATGTTGTTGTTGCTGGTGTCGCTGGTTCCGCCATTGTTGCCACTACTGTTGTTGTTGTTCTTTTTTGTTAGCGTTCTTGTCGCTATCGTTGCTATTGCTTCAGTCTAAACATAAAATCTTCTCCTGTCATCTTTGATCGCAATCTAGAGACACTATTTACTTTTCAACTAATGTTTAATTTAAATGAATCGCGGCAATCGGCGCTGTGCACTTTTTGTTCGCATCTTAATATAGAAATAATTTGATCTTCTATAAAACCGATTAGTGCCGAACCAAATAAGAGGTGCCTAAACGGTTATTTATTTAGAGATCTCGATTATTATTAGTAATATTGTTAGATTTAATTTATTTATTGGAACGTTTTCATTCAAGTCATATCTGCTATATATTTCTGCTGTCAGGGGGTGTTAGTAATCTATCAACTGCACTAATGACTTGGAGCTGAAAGGAAATTGATTAAATGAAGATGAACAACTCTATTAGAAATCATTGGTCCGCTTCTGACGTCCTAGGTCCGAATTGAGTATGATGTGTCGAACGACCAAAGGTTACTAGGACAATAGACTTATTAATAAAAAAAAAGTCTATAATAAATTTAACAAATGTATTATTACATATATTTAATTACTATTTAAACTTGCTGCAAAGACGCTAGACGTGGCCCCGCCAAGGTGACAAGCGTGACTAGTTCGTATAACTAATCACTCTTGTCGTAATTATAATCAGCACCCCCCTTGTCGCCGTAACACTACTGCAACAAGCGCCGTTTATGTCATTGTTCACGTCGTCGCCGTTCTTATGGCTGACGTCAACGTCACCGTCTTATGTTACTTAATCCGACAGCTTAGCGCAAGCTGAGTCTTTTTTTAATACCCCCAAAATTATTTTCGATGCGTCTTCTTTTTAGACATTTCTGACGTGAGCAGATGATCACCAAATGATCTGAGCTTACAGGGGCAAGGCCCGAAGCTTAAAGGGGCAGCGGGCGGCTGCAAATCGTCGAGTCCGAGCTGGCATTACTTTGTACTGTTCATCGTTTCAGTGCTTTATAGAACTTCACAGTAGACGACGCGCTTCCAATGTTACAATGGGCTTTTTAGCATAAGAACGGCTGCTTTTGCAACGGTGTTAAGCCTGGAGCTTTAGGTCGACCACGACTTTGTGTGAGTTACTCTAGTTTGCGTAGAGGACAACTTATCACCGCCCTGGCTATCATGTTTCTCAACAAAGGAAACGCTCTACTACGAAAGCGCCTGAACTACCGCGTTGCTGTATGATCCCGCACAGCGTTAGGACCAGAGGCAGCACAAAAATCTTTGCCGCCGAGGCAATCGCATGCGGTTTTTTTTCGTGGTAGCGAAAAAAGCTTGCTTTTACGCAAATAGGCTTTTGCAGATGCCTTTGTTCTTTTGAGCATATAAAACACTGCACTGGTTGACAAAACACGCGTTCGCCGCAAACAGGATCCGCTGAATAGAGTGAAGCTCACCAAAGTACAGAACTTTCTGAAATAATCAACAATTTGTTAAAAATATCGTTTTACTTAGCAAAAATCTTATTTACGTATTTAGCCTATCTGTTGTTGTGCATTTCTGTTCCTAGCTTTATGGTTTGTTACGTTTTCCTCACTAATTTTTACGTTATATTCCTTTATGGTATATCTCAGTGCCACACTGTCGCCATCGCTTGCCCCTTCTTTTAATCTTGCCCTCTGTTTGCTTGTATTTTCTGTCTACTGCTTGTTAGTGCTATGTCTCATGTTGAATTGCATATGCACCACTTCAGTCGTTTATATATATATATATATATATATATATATAAAGGCGAGCACTGCCGAGTGTGCAAACGTACTGCAAATGATTAATAAATCATCACAATATTTTATATTTATGATTGATTTATTATTCTCTTGACATGTATACCTAAGTACATATGTCACCCGTTCATATCAGAGCCGCTTAGAGCGGTTGTTTTCCATTGGGACAACCTCTTCTTTGTAAGATCGACCTGGTCCTCTCTAATCTTTGGTCCTAAAGCTAAGGCCCCCGACAAGTCTATATCTCTGTTGCCCCATCAGTTCCTAAGCCCATAAGCTGGGCATTCTGTACTCCCCCCCCGCCCTATATTTAGCTCGTTGCATCTTTGTATTCAGCATCCCTGTCTTGGCATCTGCCAATGGCCCACTCGCTCTTGAATTATTGTATACCCATTCTACCATGCCTTTTGCCGCTTTTCACCTGTCGGACTTAAATAACTTTTAAACATTATATATACATATACTGGGCTGAGCCATAAGCCCGTTTGGAAAGTTGTATGCGCCGTACTGTCCAGCGCCGTGGGGAGATGAAAACTGTGGAGTGAGGGTTGTTTGTTTTCATGGCAATAAGAGCAGACCTGCGTTGTAGTATACAGTAGAATATTTCCGGGAGGGAAAGAATGCAACCTAAGTCGTAACTAAGCTATGCAAAAGTGTATGGCGGAGAGGCAGCAACAGATCGGACAGTTGAAAAGTGGTTTGTCCGATTTAGGAATGGCGACTTCGACTTTAAGAACCGAGACCGTTCCGGACGCCTTTTGACAGTGGACACGGCCGAGTTAACAACAGTGGTCGAACGAAACCCGCACCTCTCGCTGCTCGAGATCGCAGCTTTTGTCGACACATCATACGCATCCGTTCAAAGACATCTCAATGCAAGTTGGATGTATGGGTTTCGCACGCGCCCAGCAATCGCCAGCTGGAGAAGCGTCTGCTAGTGTGCGATCAGCTTCTTAAAAAGCTCGAGGATCGCCTTGTTCTCCGCACCGTGGCGACAGGGGATGAGAGGTGAATACTCTATCAGAACGTTGTCTGCAGAAGAGCGTGGCTTAAAAAGGGAGCGAGCCTCAAGCAATTGCGACAACACAAACCCGGTCCAACAGCGAATGGGTTATCTCTTATGAGCTGTTACAATCAAACGAAAGGGTCAATAACTGGACAATTTAGAAAGGGCAATCGACAAGAAGCGACCGGAATTGGTGAACAAACGAGACGTGACTTTTCACCACGACAACGCTAAATCACACACATCTTTGCTCACCAACAACAAGTTTATGGAATTTGGATGGTATATTTTGCCAGCACCTGCGTATTGTACTGACCATGCTTTACCGATTATCATCTATTTCAGTCCCTTCAAAAATCCCTTAATGGCAAAACATTCGATTCTTTTGATGGGCTTAAAACGTATATATATCATTACTTTGGAAGCCAGGACGCCACCTTCTGGAGGAATGGGATCATGAGCTTGCCTGAACGCTGAGCTAGATAGTTGAACAAAACGAGCAATATTGCGTTCAATAAAACCTTTCCGAGCGTTTTGCGTAAGTCTTTTTTCACCTATTTTTGAAGACAAATGTTTTCAAAAATGGAGGAAAAAGAACTTATGGCTCAATCTAATATATACGCGTTTAATTAATAAACATGGTACGAGTATGATACATTCATCGACATATGAAAGATACATTGTGTGTAAACATCTTGAAATGTTTTAACCTAAATATATTTAAGAAAGCCGGGATTGTGATATAACTTGTTCTGTTATTGTGCTAACTTAAACAACGACATATATATAGATATACATATATATATATATATATAGCACTTTTTTTTGTAATATTGTCGCTGTTGTGTCAGTTGTTGGGTTTTCTGGGTGTTCTCTCAGTGGACTAAACTAATCGTTGTTTCTGCTGGTTTGCTGATCGTTGCTGCCACTCCAGGCTCTTTTTTGCTGCTCTGAGATAGATCTGCTGCCAGGCGGTACGATAATATGAACGATTTTGTCGAAACGATGAGCCGATTGTTCTCCGCAGAAATAATAGCACAGCCGGTCAGCATAGAAATCGTCATTTCCGTCGATGCTGCTCCTGCTATACTGACTCACTGGCTGGACAGTTTGCCGTAACAATGCAAAAAAGTCAGCAATGTACACAACAGCTAAAGCAGTAGCAGCCAAAACAACAACAACAACAACTATACGCTGACGACCGCGCTGTTGTTGTTGTGTCTGCTTGCATTGCTATTGTTTTGACTGCTGATGCTGTTGTTGTTGGTGTGTCTATTGCGGTTTTTTCAATAATGTTGATTTCGTTCACATCGAGTACGACTCCACCCCTCCTTCACCCACACCCACACACGCCGCCACGACTCAAGAGCCGACGCACCACCAATACACACAAATACACTGAATAAACAAATAAACAAACAAATAGACGACAGCCGATAATGCGAGCGTTACTGAGCAAGCGTTAACTGCGCGTAGTGTTCTTGTAGCAGCTGTCTCGGCTTCGACGGCAGAGCCGGTGCAGCCGAGACGAGTGTATTAAGGGGCAAACAGGTCATATATGGTGTCGAGCCCGGTGGCGTAGTGGATTAAGTCTCCGCCTCGCAACCGGAGGAGACACATAGGTGCGCGGGTTCGAACCCCACCGCTGCACATTTGTATTTATGGGGGTCCGTCTATGAAGCAATGTGAAAAACAGTTCCGTGGACGTTAAATCTTGGCTGAGGGTCAGCCCGAAAACTTTACTTTAGGTCATATATGGTGCTGCGTATTTGAAAATAGCCCCGCGCCACTCGAGTAAGATGACAAACAGCCGAAGTGGCTTTGCTACTGTTTTTTGACGCTGTTCGGCGTAACTGCTCTGTTGCTTTTGTTACGTATTGTTGCTGCTGTCATTGGTGTTGTTGTTGTTGCTGTTGGTGTTGTTGTTGCTGTTGGTGTTGTTGTTGTTGCTGTTATTGCTGTTGCTGTTGTCGTCGCTATTAGTGCTGGGCCGACCCGTAAGGAAAGGCAGACGATCGGCTTGATATTCAAAATAATGACAGTCGAATACATCATCGACGTTGTCGCTGTCATCGCTGTTAAGGGAGATGGAACGCTATCCATAGATAGCCGCTAGATGGAACGCGGGACTCCCTAGTGGAGTCGATGCACTTGCAAAACTACACTTCATATATATATATATATATATATATATATATATATATATATATATATACATAAATATATATACATATGTGTTTGTGTGGAACGATATAACCCGTCGTCACATTTATCCGACTACATTGTATTTTATAATTGTAGACACCGTCTTCTTATATATGATTCAGGCGTCAGTCCCCCGTCCGGGTGAGTCTAAGACTGGCTTTCTATTTGTCGCATACGACCCTATCACGGCAACGCAGTGCCTCGTTGGATCAAACTTGAGGTCATCTGCCTACGAAACTGACCCGATAATATATTTCTCTCTGTATTTCAGATGTTACTCAGGTTAGCGCAGATGCGATTGAGCCACCTCGATCCGTCATGGGTCCTCAAGCTGCGAGCGTCTCGAGAACGAATAGTGTCAAATTGTGCGCGTGCCCGAAATTAAGTTACTTTTTTCTTTATTTTTATTTTTTCCGCTTTTAGTTCTCTTTTATCAACCTATTTTGCTACGTAGATATTTTTCCTTTGAAAAGCGCTGCGTCGGACTATGCAGGACTACCGTTGTCCGTCTTTCCGGGACAAGCCCCGTGGCTCAAGAATCCACGGGGATCCAGCCGAAGGTCTCCATCAATAGCGCCGTTGATGCCAGCAATTCTTGCCACACGACTACCGTTATGGACACATGATGGCGGATGATGTGCCATCGCGTCCATCAGTCCTCCGAATCTGCACTCATCCTTCTCCAAGGTTGGTCATTACCAACGTTGAGCCCAGTCATCATGAGTCAAGCGGATTAAACCACCTAAACTGCACTCGAACTTGACACTCACCTACTCATTCTGAGAACACTGAGTTCTTTGATGCATACAATATTCAAACAACACACCTTCAATCCGAACCAAGATTCAGTCGTTCTATGTGTTTTGTTGTTGCTGGCGTTGCTGGTGGCGGTTGTGGTAAACAGTATTCCTGTCGTCTCTATTTAACTAAGTATTATTTCTAATGTTGTTTTATCGCCAATCGCTGATGTGATCTATATTGCCGCAGTTGTGTCGATGATAATGAGCATTGAACAACTGCTGTCCACGTTGACGAATAGCTCTCCTCGCGGCTTCTCATTTGAAATTTGTAGTTGCATCCGGATTCAAAACGGCGAGAGAGGAAGACGAGCCACGTCTGCTGTTCATTTTGTTGTCTTGGTTATTGTTTTGGTCGGGCGAGGGGGGCTAGACTGGTACTTCCGCACTCAGTAAAAAGAGATGCCAACAGACCACTTCTGCTGACCGTAATGATGTAACGTTGTTACCACTGATAACCGATTCCGCCGATCCGGAAGCACGCTGTCTAGATCAAATGATTCGCAAACAGCTGTTACGCCTATAATCACAACACACTTTGTCACTTGAGGAAAGTTCTAGAGACAGAAAGATCTGAGGATAACGGCGACGGGGAAACACAGCGACGACGCCGATTAGACATAGAACGTTACGCATTCGTTGGCTATAGGAAAATACTTGACCTATTGGAGCATTTCGCGACCATTGTGCGCGGCCCAGTGCGGCACCACGTTATCCGTTGGCCACTATGTTATCGTATGAGCCTGAAATCTGCAATTCTTTAAAATTAACCCGTAATTTAAAGCATAACTGGGATTACGATATCACACACAGGCACATACAATCATATCGATATATATTTTTCTCAGTCTTTTACTTATATATCTACATGTATATATCATACCCCGATTTGGTCACAATTGAACATCTTGGACAAAAGGTTCTCATTGCACCCTGTTTCACTACACGCTTTAACGAGGTGACGAAAACGTCCTAAATACCCACGAAATAAAAGATCAGCCTCCTTAGCATTATCTCTAAAGAAAAGGTAATCCGTTGGTTCCACCATTTTTACGAGGTATCGCGCAGAAGACCGGTCAAATACAGCATGCGCTGTACTTTTAAATTACATACTACGGGCACTTACATACAATGAGCCAGAGGGGCTTCTCTCTCTGGTCGTCGTAATCATAGACTTGCAAGCGACCTTTGACACGGCCGCAAGACCGATTATACGTTACAAGCTAGTATTTTGCGAGGCTTTATTGAATACACTTGAACATTTCAAAGGCATTTACAGGTCATCATAGACAATGGAACTGCTGAACATACGGCAGTCAAACAGCTTACCAGAGTTGCCCAGAGTGTTAATTCTAGGTTTCTGCTGTTTTTGGCGCTGGTGAGCGACCCTCCCGGGGAGATACAAGGCCGGCACTCGCAGGTTGACGCCCTCATGTGTGCTGATGACTTGGCGCTATACTAACGCAGCCGGTTTCATTTGCAGCAGGCCCTTGCGACCTTGCAGCACAACGTCAACCGGAACAAGTCGGAGATCAATATGAAATTTCGACGTAGAGGAACATTTATCAATGGGACTTCGACAAGGAGGAAAATTGGCTGAAAGCTTTGGAATTTAGGAACTATAGACGTTGTCTTTACGTTTCTCACCCTGGGAGTTATGTTCTTATCTCAAGGTACAAATTTCTCCAAAGGCCATTTGGAAAGAATTCGAAAATGACTGTAATGCTTTCAGAGTATTCGAAACCCTCATAGGCTATCACTGAAGGTTGCTGTAAGCTCTTCAACATGGAGATCGCGCCCATCGCTTCTCACTCTGATATAGCCTCACTTGTCAATGTTGGACTTTAGCGTGACCAAATCTAGACCACGTTTTTTGGAAGAAGGCACTTAGAATCCACCGCACGATCATCAACACTCGTTTCGTCTTTGCTCTTTGTTGAGGACCTATAAGGACTTACCAAAAATTGTACTGAAAATGACATCTTTCAACAAACACGTCTCTGAATAGGAGAATAAGAAGGCAGACACTGACCCGCTGTTTCATCAAACCCAGGCAAAAACGTGAATTGTGCCTCCTCTTCGCGCGTAATATGTAAACCAACCATTAGTTAATAAAGTTAACATATATATATATATATATATATATATATATATATATATATATATATATATATATATATATATATATGTGTGTGTTAGCTTTATTAACTAACCGAGCAGAATGGCTTAGTGGCAAAGCCTTGCATTCGGGAGGACTGGGTTCAAGACCCAGATCGGCCACTCTTAAATTGGTTTGCATGGTGTCCAATTTAGACAAGGTAAATACCGGAGTGGATTAAAATTAGCCATGACGTGAACAAACCGTACACGAGCAATTGCCTTACGGAAAATCTTAAATATATATATATATATATATATATATATATATTTGCGAGCGCTTGGGAACCTCTATTGAGACCGCTACACAAGAGACCGATTACTGGTCTCAACAACTACACAACACGTTCGATGGGGCACATTTTAAAAAAGCACACGAAACGCCCTTTGTACATTACTGGATTAAGGGTATGCCCTACCTATCTGGTAAGGAGTATTTAAACCTACTAAAGCTCAGGATCAACGCACTACCAACGCGTGCCAGATTGGCCTGGGGACGCCCGGGCTACAACAAACGTTGTAGGCACGGGTGTCATGCGCCTGAGACGTTGGCTCATGTCGCTCAGATGTGCGATATAACACACAAACAAACCATAAAGAGACATGACGACGTCTGTGATCGCGTGGCGCGTCTTCTCCGCGAAAGGGGTCATGAGGTGGTTCGTGAGCGAGTATTCCGTCGACCGGGCGCACCGGGTCTAAAGCCCGACCTCGTAATAACAACACCTACCGAGGTCTGGGTTTTAGATGCCGAGGTTTGCGGCTCGAACCGGGACCTGGCAAAAGCACGGCAAGACAAGATCGCCAAATATGACGTCGAGTTCCTAAGAGCGGCGCTCCCCTACCCGCAAAAACCTCGCAGATTCGGATCCATCACTATCTCTATGAGTGGTGTATGGGACTCCGAATCTGCGAGGACGCTCTTGGGGCTCGGCGTCACGAAGAGGAATCTTATGGATCTCACCGTTTTAACTCTGCAAGGAACCTTGAGGATATATCGCTCGCACCGGGTCCATAAGAGCGGGGGCTACCATCAAGCAAGGACACGGACAACTGACTCTTAACTTCACGTGACACCTTTTTACCACAATTTTTATTAAGGCGAGCACTGCCGAGTGTGCAAACGTATTGTAAATGATTAATAAATCATCACAATATTTTCTATATATAAAGATAATGGGGTTTACAATTCTTTTCTATAGGAGTCAGTTGCGCGGATCACGTCCCGATTTCCTCTTAGCCAGCCGACCATCTCTACAGAGTGCCATACAGAGGTCGCGTTGCCCTTTTGTGGGTTGAGATCCGACGTTTAAGGAAAATCATGAAAAAACTCGTTTGAAAAATAGTTCTTAAATTTGTTTGTTTCCAAATATGTACCACTAGACCTGCCTGATTGATATAATATGAACCTAAAAGAAGCCAGTTCGATCTCTGTTGTTGACCGAATTTTTTTGAGCGATGCTCATTGAGAAAGATGATAAATCATACCGCTGAGAGTCAGCGGCCATGGTGCCAGAAGGACTGTTGGGAACTCTAGATATCTTAACATGTCCGGCCCTCGGTGCATTTAAGATATACCTCAGGTTAAGTTCCAAGCCCCTAGGGGACCGAGGATGGTCTAGAATTCAAAACAACCTCCTTAATTCTTTTTTTAATTCTAGCATCACTTTTCACAAAAGCAGCAGCAACAACAATAACAACAGCAGCACCACTCATAACACCAAGGGTAGGGTGCTAACGTGAGTGGCATTGAGCGCTGTATTAGCAAAAGTACCGGTTGTGGTTTTGGCTACAGTAACAGTGGCTGAAACAGCACCAGCAACAACAACAGGGGAAGACAGCACAAAATGCGGGAGAACGTAATGCGTTTTTCTCAGCCACATCTCTTAAGCGTTCATATTCACCGTTGGCGAGCTGAACGAAGATTTGGCATTGTTCTTTGTTCCCACAGGTTAGAACAACATGGCAGCGACGAAAGCAGGATACTTTGTACTACAGACGAAGCCGTCGCCGCAGCAGCAGCAGCAGCGCAGCCACTAAGCGTTCTCTGCATTGTAACTACATTGAATCAAATTGTAGAAAAATACGTTTGAAGAAATTTCATTTTACCTATATTATTATAATAATAATAATAATAATAAAAGTCATAATGATAGTAATAATCATCTAATACGCTCTCTTCAGTTCGGCCTTTGGTTGTTTGTCTCCACCTTCTGACATCGGAAACGTTTTTCACCACTTTTTGCGGTTTGTGTGAAGTGTTTCGTTTTTTGTGTATCTTGTAGAGCTTCCTGCCACTTGTCGGTTGGATACTTTTTAAGTATATATATATGAAAGGGACATTTATATATATATATATATATATATATATATATATATATATATATATATATATATATATATATATATACGAATGCCCCTTTATTAGACGTTTTTATATTTAAAAAAGTATTATCACCAATTCTTTCACAATTGCATTGAACGAAATGTCCACTTGAGCGAACTTTTTAGTGATGCAGCCTAAGAAACTGTTAACTGACTACTTAAGTCGGTATATCTGTATAAATTTACGGTTTGTGTTCCCTTTCAAGTCAAAGTATATATATATATATATATATTTAAAATTTCTTCAACCACAGTGCGTTAGCCACAATGCGTCACCTCAGTGGATGCGTGAAGAATGAACAAGCGCTAAATCAGGCGCTGGTAGCGGATGATACATGAAGATTTATATAATTATATATATAATAGTTATAGATCAATTTAATATATATATATAATATAGTATATATATATTATTTTATATATCTATATAATATAGATAGAGAGATATATAAGAGAGATATATACACAATCTATATAGCCCAGGTAGACACGATGTAGAAAGAAATGGCCACAGGGCGTCAGTCCAATCAGTCAACGCTTTGCCAGCCTAGCCGGCCGGGGGTCACTCTGGTCATTCGCGCGAGCTCCGAATCGGAGGCAGCGAATCGGGTGACGGCGTTCGTTGTTGGAGAAGCGGTCCTGCCCTTCTGGCTACCGTTCGACGCTGGCGATCCGACGCCTCGACTGCACCACTGCCATCATCTGTCGGTCGGTCAGTCAGTTCGTTGGTCGGTTGGCTGGCGGTTCGATCGATCCGTTGACGCCACAGTGGCGGCGTTTTTTTTTTTTTAGCTCAAGAGGTGGAAACGGTTGTTTGCGTTCGACGCCGCACGGCTCAAGCTGTGGCAGCAACCGCTGTACTGCTTTGGCAATTTCGACAACACTTGTCTACCTTTTTGTCGATGGCCGGTTACTTAGCTCTCTCTCTCAGTCTTTCTCTTACTCTCGCTTTCTTTATCGCCCGGTTGATTTGCCCGCCACCGCCGTCGTCGTCATCGTTCCTATGTGAAAGAGACAGAGCGAGAGAGAGAGAGAGGTCTTGTTTTGGAACAGGCGACTCGGGCCTGAACTGGGGCCGAGTGCTGCGTGCCCTGCCACCAGATACGACCGCGACGACCGGTGTGACGTGACAACCAAAGCCAGACAGACAGGCGATCTTCCGTCCACTCCTTCCGTCATTCAATGTCGACAGAAAATTCTCAGTTGTTATTGTTGTTGCTGTTGTTGTTGTTTTCGTTGTTTTGTTGTTGTTGCTGTTGTTGTTGATGCAGTTGTTGCAATTGTTGTTGTTGTTGATGTTGTTGTTGATGTTGTTGTTGTGGTTGTTGTTGTTGTTGTTGTTGTTGTTGTTGTTTGTTGTTGTTGTTGTTGTTGATGTTGTTGTGGTTGTTGTTGTTGTTGTGTTGTTGTTGTTGTTGTTGTTGTCGTTGTTTTTGTTCTTGCTGCTGTATTAGTTATGATTTGTGTGTTGTTGTTGTTGCTGCTGCAGTAGAAATTATGATTTGCGTTGTTGTTGCTGCTGCTGTAGTAGTTATGATTGTGTTGTTGTTGTTGCTGCTGCTGTAGTAGTTATGATTTGTGTTGTTGTTGTTGTTGTTGCTGTAGTAGTTATGATTTGTGTTGTTGTTGGTGGTGTTATTACTTCGTTAATACTGCTGTTTCCTGTCAAAATCTATCAAAGGTCATCGCCGCCGCCGCCACCACCACATCTGGCCGCTAAACTGTCGACAGCGGACGTCGCCGCTGCCAGCGACGGAACGGCGTCATTTTTAGCGTCCCACTCTTGTTAGGCCGAACGAACTGCTGCCTAGACTATTAATTACACTGGCACGTTCACGCCAAACTTGAGCACCCTTAAACGCGCATATATAATATATATATATATATATATATATATATATATAAAGACTGAAACGCTTTAGTCAAGGCAGACAGAAAATATACATTTCGCATATATGCACGTTTGTCAAGTGAATCATTACGTAGTTATAATCATCTGCATGTTGTACAGGATGTTTGCCCCTTAGCACTCCTAGATATGCCTAGAGATCCTTCATACAGGGTATATGTAGGTCGCTGATGCAGCGCTTGCGTGCTATGAACACATGAACATTGTTGCTGGCCTGACGTGTTGTTGGTTGCTTTGCCACGAACATTGAAAACTTGTTGGGCAGTAGCGGGTTCTGGTCAAGCTGGAGCAGCAGCATTTTCTGATGTAGCTTCTACAACTTGTCAGGCATGTGAGAAATGTCCACATGACACTGGTCAGCATGGCAGCAAATTGTTTCGTGAAGTTACGTTCCACTCGTTCCAGGCAAGCTTTTTCCTTAATGTGACACAGAGACTACGCCAATGCTCCATATATTAGTAGTGGAAGTACGTATGTGGCATACAGTTGGCCGTACAGGTCAGAAAGCGTGTATACAGGGTCATTCATATTGTTGTGCACGCATTTCGAGGTTTGATAGAACTCGGCAAGAAAATAAGTTTTCCCTATGGAGGTAAGACGTGGAAACGTGTTGTTTAGGAGAGAGAGTGAAGTTTATAAAAGTAGTTTTTCTGCCTTTTTTTTCCTACATAGTTGTGCGAAATCTCTGTTTGCGGGAGAACCAGTCAACGCATGAAGGAACCGATTACACCGGCAGTTCGGAGGAAAATTTTGCACAACGGAAGACACTTCACTAGCTTGCGTAGCAAAAAGCTAATACCCAGATTAAAGAAAGTCATAAAAAGTCGATATTTTACGTTAACGCCTTTTCATGAAAAATTGTTAAATTTTTCCATTGCGACCAAAAATGTACGTCCGAAAGACCACTCTCACGCAATAGCAAATTTAATGTCCATCATTTTCGTATCAAGGTTATGGTGGTGCGTTACGTAGTTGTCAAGTCAGTAAGCTTTTTCGACAGTCATAGTTGTTATGTTTTACGTGCAAGTTTTCACGTTCACAACCGTAAAAATGTGCCAAGACGTTTCCGCCCCCTCCTTCCACTAGGAAAATTTATTCTCTTGTTGAGTTCTACCAAACCTCAAAATATGTACCTAACTTTCTCATACGCCCTATGGAAATATGCATGCCTTCGCTTTCGATATGACTGTCGAAAAAGCTTAGTGACTTGACAACTACGTAACGCAGCACCATCACCTTGATAGGAAAATGATGGGCATTAAATTTGCTATTGCGTGAGAGTGGTCTTTCGGACGTACATTTTTGGAATGGAAAAAAATTACGATTTTTCATGAAAAGGCGTTAACGTAAAATATCGACTTTTTATGACTTTCCCTAATCTGGGTATTAGCTTTTTGCTACGCAAGCTAGTGAAGTGTCTTCCGTTGTGCAGAATTTTCCTCCAAACACGCCGGTGTAATCGGTTCCTTCATGCGTTGACTGGTTCTCCCGCAAACAGAGATTTCGCTCAACTCTGTAGGAAAAAAAAGGCAGAAAAACTACTTTTATAAACTTTACGCTCTCTCCTAAACAAGACGTTTCCACGTCTTCCCTCTATAGGGAAAACTTATTTTCTTGCCGAGTTCTATCAAACCTCGAAATGCGTGCACAACAATATGAATGCCCCTGTACAGGGTGTGACAGGAAGGTTCTTAAAGCGATGCATAGAACTGTAGAGCTCGCTAAAACAAATATTTTTTCCAATAGAACATGGTCTCTAAGACGTTTTGTTTCGGAGTGAGAGTGAAATTACTACAATTTGTAACAATGGTGTTTTTGTCCGACATAGGAGCACAAAATGTGCTGTTGCGAGACAACCAGTCCTCATAGACAGAAACTAAGCACACGTTCGGGTTCGTGATAAAATTCTGCTCCATCTGAAGAATATACAAGGCCGGTCAGAAAACGCCCCATCGCTTAGAAGAGAATTCGCCAAAAATGTAGTTCTTTATTAACGTTCACGCCAAATACATCAAAATCATAACCTTACAACCACTCACAGCGCTCAAAACGGACATATTCAGCCAACTGGTTGTCTAGCAACAGCACATTTTGTGCTCCTATGTCGAACAAAAACACCATTGTCACAAATTGTAGTAAATTCACTCTCACTCCGAAACAAGACGTCTTAGAGACCATGTTCTATTGGAAAAAATATTTGCTTGAACGAGCTCTACAGTTCTATGCATCGCTTTAAAAACCTTCCTGTCACACCCTGTATATATATATACAGGATTTATATGTATATATATCTACACATTTTACATATTTTTGTCTACAAGAACTTAAGCATTGTGAAATTGCGCGTCTTGTCTTTGTGGAATCCTTGTGCCACTAGTGCGCCTGGCCACAGCATCATAGCGTGTATATCCATATGGCTACTAATTTCCATATATTCAAGATACAGTTTTACAAAACGTGGTGTGAATATATCCCCCCTCGCAATGTAAATCCCTTGCAATCGTATATATACGAAGCCGGATCAAGAAGTATATACATGATACATAGTAAAAAAAAGTACTTATTTGATTTTCCGAAGTGTTTTTATTTCCTTCAAAATCGTATACGCCCGCAGGCGTTTTGCCACTATTTTTCCTTCTTCAGAATCTGCTTTAGGCGCGTTTTTCGGAATCGAGTTTAGTTGCTTCTGCAAATTCTTCTTTATTGTTTTATAATCTCGGAATAAATTTGTTTCGTTAATCTTTTCAATACATGGGAACAGGTAAAAGTCGCACCGAGCCAGGCCCAACAAATAGCGAGGTTGCGTAAATATATAAATCTAATTTTTCATTTAAAAATCTGAACTTAGCAACGATGAGTGCGCCGGACCGGATGAACCCGGTGGCAAAACATCATGGGAAATGATTCCCCTGTGGTCGAAAAAAACAGTCAAACGAACCTCAGTGTTGGATCTGCTTTGTCTGAATTTCTTCAACCGGCTCTCGCTTTGGAAGCACTACTGAGAGGATTGGGCTTTGGTCTCGAAGTTGTGACTATGTATCCATGACTCGTTTCTATAATCAGTCGCAGAAACAATCCAGACTCCTCTGCACCCGCCTAAAGGTTCAATTTGAACAATTCCCGACGGGCGTTTGTTTGCTGAAAATTCAACATTTAACTAAAACGATCTGTTACAACTGATCCAAAATATATCCCCAATTTCTCAACTATCTTGCAGGTAGTAGATTCGGCGACCGTCACGTGAGATATCACGTGTTTTTCAACGCTTTTATTTGTTATTGACGTTGAAGGTCGTCTTGAACTTCTCTCTCTTCGCGTCGGTCGCGAAATCATATATGTGTATGGCAACATTGCTATCAGTTACAAAGGCAGAAACCAACGTGCTAATCTGTGTTATAATCTCTAATTTTGACAGCGGGATTCAAATAGACGAGCTCATTATTCGACACTGCATCAGCGGTCATCTTTAACTGCAGAATCACTTCGGATAGGGCGCTATCTATACAATTGTGTCGTAGTACATTGATTAGTGGACACGTCGGTATGTGTGTGGTCCAAGTCATGGTGCCTGTCAGACTTGTGGTCGGACTCATCACACGAAGTGGCGATGCTTTTCATCCCACGCATCTATGATGCACCACGAACACCGCTGTCTGGTCTGGCTACGACAAAGCTAGCTGACATGACCAGGGTTCTTCGATAAATTGTTACAGCTTGCCCACTTCCTTTCCCACAGGAATTTCTTCGAGCATTAGGCAGATGCATTTCAGTCAAACGTCACGATAGTATATACATATATATATATATATATATATATATATATATATATATATATATATATATATACTTTAAGCAATAATTTCAAATGCGAGTAGCGAAATTAAAGAAAAGTAAAAATAAGTGCAACTACCAAGCTTTAAAATTATGAAGTACGACAGTTTAAGTAAATAAAAAGCATACATCAAGCTAAAAATAAGCAAATATATATGTGCATTATTGAATATAAGTGATAATAGCGCTTATTGATTGTTTAAGGCGTCCGAACGCATACGCATATAGGTGAACAAAGAAATGTTTGTACGTAGTGACGACATTGAAAGCCGCTCTGACAATTTATTCTCGCTTGAATTATTAGCACTTGAATTATTAGAGCATTAATCTAAAGTTAATGAAACGTGTTTCAAGAGCACGATAATCCATTCTCATACATTTGATATACGTTTCGTTAAATGTTGCATGTTGGCACTTGATGTTTTAAAAGCATTTGTGAATAGCATGTATTTAACGAATAGCGTGTACGTTCTATTCCCAATAGCCAATGGTATGACATTTTTTGGTCAAGCTGAGCGTAGGTGGCCATAGTAACCTGTTTGGCAATGAAGCTTGTCAACGTATGCATTCAAAACGGTAGCCGATGAATGGTTTGAACTAGGCGATGAAAAAGCGACAATATATTACTGAAGGTTTATTTGTTTCTTGTAACTGACCTCGAGTACGTGTATTACCGCTGCTGTTGTAGCGTTTCCTGTGATATTGCTCATTGCAGATATTTTATGTTTTCGATTTCTCTTCATCTTTCCTTCTTTTCCTCTTTTCCTCATCCCGTGTCATTCGTCTACATCTTTATCGTGTTTAATGCCGCTAACCTGTCGTGTTCACGAACGAAAAGCCGCCGATTTCTATAGGGGCCTGAATCGTGTTACTATTGTTAATGCTTGCGCTCCTCTGCTTGCTCTAAACGATAGCCAACATCTCCCCTTCCGCTTCGCCTGCCTTCGTCTCAGCTTGTCAAAGGGGTTAGAGACGTGGCTTCTTCAATCGGCTTGACCTCGTCCGCTTGTCGGCGGTTGACGAAAACACTTCATAAGCGAACGGTTTCGAATGATTACTCGGTGTTGTTGCTGTTGCAGCAAAAGCAATGGCACTAACACTAGCATCAACAACAACATCGGCGACGACGACAACAACTACAACAACAACAACAACAACAACAACAACAACAACAACAACAACTACTACTACTACTACAACAACAACAACAACTACTACTACTACAACAACATAAACATTATCAACATCGGCAGAAACACCAACAAAAACACCATTGGCGACAACATCAACAACAACGTTAGCAACAACAACAACGACAGCAGTCACAACATTTTTAGCTGCAGAATACGCTCTATTCGATGTTGTCGTGGTGTACCGCATGGTTCACGATGACAACACAGCTGTGAACAATGAACGATACGCCGATGACGCGGTGTTGCGAGCAATTGTCGTGAAGCGGCGCTAGCGACGGCGGTAGGGACCGCCCCAGCGGGGTTGCCCCCTCCCGACGGTGCAGCAACAACAGCAACAACAATAACAACCACCACCGCCGCCGCCGCTGCCAATTCAGTGGTGGTTTGTTCCTGTCTTGGGATCCAACGTTGGCGTCTCTTCGTGAAGAGAAGTCCGATGCGGCACCCGAGGGGTCATCCCACAAACGCTAGACGCAAATTTGATTGTAATGTTGTGCTTGTTGTTGTTGTTGTTGTTGTCGTTGTTGGTTACGTCGGTCTAGCGATAGTTGTTGTTGCTGTCGTTGTTGTTATTGTTGGTTAGGGTTTGTTGCCGTTGCTGTTGTCGTTGTTGTCGTTACCTACCTGTTGTTGTTATATTAGTAATAGTTGCTCCTGGTGTTTCGGCAGGGGCCGTTTGTCTCCTTTGAAATCCTTGAATCGGAGATGAAAACAGCCATAGATAGGCAAATAGATAGCTAGGAAAACGATGACGAAACCAAAACGGAAAGGAACGCAACAACAACAGCCGGCAAAGGGGCAAACTAAATGAATAAACGACGCACGGTTACACGAATGGAATAGTCGCTGCCCGTAACCTAACTCGCAAGATGAATATTATCCAACATTGATCCCTGCTTATAATTCACATCCTCCGCCGCGACAAAGGATAGATTTTAAGTAATAAAAAAGTGTTTTTTTTCTGTTGACGGCTGCCTGGCTGCAACTGATCCAGTCAATTCTTGAGCGTGATAAAGATCGTTTTGAAGTCGGTGTGTTTTGCACCGAAATCGAACCGGGGCCGCACGTGCTTCAAGTCAAATCAAATCAAATGCACTTTTATTCAAAGGTCATATATGCATAATTATAACATACATCAGGTCTGTCAATTTGGCAGACTTAGTTAAACTCTCCACGAAAATGTGTTGTTTATATTCAATGAGCGTGCAACCTCTAGTGATCTAACATTCATTCAACTTCGTAGTTCATTACGTACATACTTGATCATGGTCTGGTCAGTCCCAAAACAGCACAACTTTTTATACACCTCAATCGTGTAGCTTACGTATTGGCAGAAAAGATACGCTTTCACGAGTAATGTTACATGTTTTTCAGACACTCGTCTAATAAACTTGGCATGTATACCCTCAATGGCATTTATATATTTTGCTATCTAATAAATCCAAACCTGGCTACGGTACAGGAATTTGGGTAAAACTAGAATTTTGTACAAATTCGTATAGCAATCAGGATTTTAATATGAAACAGGTGGTAATACATTCATGTGAGGCAGAAGTGACGGTGGCAGTAATATGTTCAGAGAAATTCAATTAGGGGGTCACAATTATACCAAGATCATGAAAATATTTAAGTACCGGTATTGCGTCGTCACCGAGCGTATACGTGGCGAACCGCCATTTGCTAATACCACGGCACATTTAAATACAACAATCTGCATTCGACTGCTAAGTATATTTTAAATCGTCCGCAAATAAAAGATGAGTGACACCTTCTGGAATCACTGTTGAGAAATTAAGGACGTTTATTTCGAAGAGCAGGGCCCAATGCACGATCCTTGCGGCACCTCTGAGGTGCAGAGGAGAACTCTCTTTGTCGACTCTTCTTATCGACTTTAGCGGTTAATCTTAGCCCGGTAGGGTACCGTCCATTGACGAATTGTGGAATTAATGTCAATACTTTCTAATGTTTGGAAAGTTCGTTTGTGGTTCACCCTGTCAAATGTATTTGAAAAATTAAAATATACGCAATGAGGTGTTCTACGATTATTTACGTGTAAGCCCCAATCGTGGATCATAGATATATTCAATTCAAATCCACTTTTATTTTGTCAATGGGAGGACATTATTTATATTTTAGAAGCCGTTACCTAGAAACATTCAACATGGTGACTTGTGTCAACCAGTTCGTTACACACAAAATGCGTTTAGTGTAACGAACGAGCAACTTCCGAGCGCTTTTAATGTAACCTACGAGCAACTTAAAATACGCGCAAGGGATAAATGAGCCACCGCTCGGAAGTTATCCACCAAATCATTTTTCATTACAGGCGTTACATGGACCTCTGAAAAAACGAAGAGGCCTGCCCTAGGGATTCGGGAAGACTTCTAGCCCCACGTGCGCCCACTGCGGCGAGAGACTCGATGACATCCCGGAACACAATGTGTTGACGTGTTCAGCATGGACGGAGCAGCGCGCACATTTGCCCCCTTGGCTCTCGGGGACACGCCAGTAGTAGTAGTAGAGTGCACCCCCCCGCCCCCGACTGTTTGATAATATGCGCAAGCACAACCCAGTCAGATCGGGGGGTGGCGACTGGTTTTTAGTGAACTGAAGTCCCACACTACTTGTCTGCGCTTGTGTGTCCGTGTATGCAACGTATTTTCCAGTTAGTTCTCTAAAAAATGTTTATAAGGCTCGTCAGAGCGGGATGCCAAGCGCATGTAATGTACTTGGCTGATTCTGTCATTCGACGGTAGCATTTCGTTTGGGGGTGCCTAGCGCCAACATGTAGTCACAGCCTTGTCACAAGTCATCGTTGGCGAACATGGCGCAATCCATTCACGCAAAAACAGCACCTTAGACAGTCGAACAGACACCAAAAAGAGAATTAGCATCAGGTGTCGTACAATCCAGTCTATTGGCGGTATTGTACCAGGCTGTGCCGCCGATCCTCCGGTTCGTCCAATATTCCAATTGTAACGTCAACGTGGTAAAACCGAATCAATAACGCAACGACTGGTATATCGAGGTTCGATACGCTCCAACAGTCACTTTCTATAAAGTGACGGCGACGAAGACTACGACGACAACAACAACGACGACAACAATGACGACAACAATGACGACAACAACAACGACAACAACAACGACAACGACAACAACAACAGCAACAACAACATAGTAGTAGTAGTAGTAGTAAATTTAGTAAATGATTAACTATATAGCATATATAGTCAAGGCCGCATCATCATCATCATTCAAAAAGCAGCGCTGATGTATTTCTCTTCTTCGCATGTGCACCTTATTCTCTTTCTTCTTTTTTGTGCACCTTGTTCTTTTTTCATCTCAATTCTTGATCAACCAGCAAAATCCGCACAACCTCGCTTCCTCCTCAGTTGATATCGAGTAGAGCTCGTGTTCTATTATATCTTTGATTTGCAATCTCTCGTCGGCTATTAGGCCAGATGATTGCTGTCTCTATAGCGGGTATTGTTGTTGTTGTTGCTTCCGCTGCTACTACTGTTATAGACGTTGCCTTAACCCTGTTGTTGTTGTTTGTGTTGTTGTTGTCGTTGTCGTTGTCGTTGTTGTTGTTGTTGTTGTTGTTGTTGTTGTTGTTGTTGTTGTTGTTGTTGTTGTTGTTGTTGTTGTTGTTGTTGTTGTTGTTGTTGTTGTTGTTGTTGTTGTTGTTGTTGTTGTTGTTGTTGTTGTTGTTGCTGTTGTTGTTGTTGTTGTTGTTGTTGTTGTTGCTGTTGTTGCTCTTGTTGTTGTTGTTGTCGTCGGTGTTATTGTCGTTGTCGTTGTGAATATCCCCGTCATCGTGCATTTCTTTCCAAACCAGCACATATGCATCGTTGTCATTGTTGTCGTTGTCGTCGTAGTTTCGGGTATGTTTGTCTGCCTGGGACAGTAACATTGCCCGGCACGCAACACTTGGTTGCTTATCCATCTGCCGGCGTATTTGTCAGTCACGGCGGCCTGACACACAAAAGCGACATCGGGAACGCTGTAGTCCTTGCCGACGTCATCATCACAGTCTACGGTACAGCTGTCAATATAATAGTCGTCGTCGTCGTCGTCATTAGGTGACGACACAGGGCAACATCAGGTCAGAGCATACACTTTCGGCCTCGTTATACCCCTAAATCTTGCCCTTCCCCCCTTCTATTGATTTTTCGATATTGATATACATATTTCCCTTCGCTCCTTCTACTGAGACGTTCAACCGGAAACAAAAGAAAATCTTAAAGGAAAAAAAGAAGAATAAAAGCTATTCGGTCCTTGGCTGATCTTACCCTATCGATGGCTTTTGTCGCGGTTCATACGCTTTGTTGTTGTTGTTGTTGTCGTTGCTGCTGTTGTTGTCCTTGTTGCTGTGATATCCTGGTAGTTTTTGTGGCGGTGGTGGTTTTGTCGTCAACGTCTTCCTGTGACGTGAAGAACGCGACATGGCATAGGCTAGTAACGACGAAAAGAATTGCCTGGTCATGAGAATTACATAACGGATGGTTACCGGTTAGTGAGCAGCTTCAATCACAGCAGCAACAACAACAGCAATAATGACATCACCACATCATTATCATCATGGGCAACGACATCTTCATCGATAGACAAAGTTCGGTACTTTGCGCAGTAAGCACACGTAACGACAGCGAAGACGAAAACAACAACAGCAATAACAACAACGTTAGCGACGCATTTTTGTCGAAACAAGGTGTCTCTGCTCATCGTTAAAAGAGCAAGTCGGCGCGACAACTTTTTCGACCCCAACACATCAAAGTAAGTGCTCTATGATATCGTCGTCGGCACTTACTTCATTGGTTGTAATAATTGCAATGTAATATGTAACTAACCTAATGGTACTTCTAGCGGTTGGTGATTGCAGTGGTTACTTTCGCCGGTAGTTTTGTTGCCGCTGATTTTATTAACTATATTTTTTTCGTGATTATAATGTTTACTAATAGCATTTAAACAAATACTAGAAGTGACACCATCAGATCTTTATTTAGGAGCAGTGGTGTCAAGAGATACCCACAGCTCGGGGGAACTTCACGAATCAATAACGAGCGTTTTCTAATCATCTAATGTATTTGTGGACGAAAATCAGCGCGGGAGTAGAGCGATTGGTTAAACATATAGCTAGCGGCGCATTAAGAATCATACAAAGGTATGATTCTTATAAACAAATGATAACAATCAATTCCAACGAATGTGCAGAAGCCTCGTATTTTGTCTGGCACATCAATTTGCAGGGTGATACAAATGTTCATCTTGCTTAGTTCTAAACTGCAGACCATTTCGTCATACACACAAAGTCACGAGAGCACCTACAGTTCTGCCTAGACACGACAACAAAATGATGCGTAGATAAACAGGCTGCAGAAAGTACAGCCAAGACCAACATTAACAACTTTAATTAGGGTGGTTCGTATGTAGCAGACGATCGCAAGTTTTAGATCAACCGCCCCACTCGAGAGCTAGTTAGCACCCTCCAAAAGCCACTTACCCTACATGGCTGTGGTATTGTGACGAAGCAGCTAAAAGTAAAGTTTTCGGACTAACCTTCAGCCTAGATTTAACGTCCGCGGGACTGCTTTTCGCATTGCTTCATAGACAGGCCCCCATACATACAAATGTGCAACGCTGGGGCTTGAACCCGCGCACCTATGTGTTTCCTCCGGTTGCGAGGACGAAGATTGCGCAGACGAATGCACCACGCCACCTCGGGCTCGACGTGACGAAACATCTAGATACAACACAAGAACAGAGCACCTACCTACTACGTTATCGATTGATACGACAAGATAACGCCAGTAAGATGACGACGACCCGACGATGAACCCACACTACAACAATGCCGCACCTGGAATTGACCAGTCAGCGATGAGGACAGGTGAAACATTCGAGACGATTGAATCCATCAATTAACCAGTAGTTCTTCCTATGCGAACGCCGCGGCGTCTCCTGGGCGTCTCTTTCCCTGATCTTTGCGACCACTATGCTACGCGCCAGACGTGTCTCGACGTGTGTCGTCGTTCATTGCTACTAGCTCTCCGTTATCATACCGCTGAGAGTCAGCGGCCATGCTGTTGCCACAAGGACTGTTGGGAAAACCCTAGATATCTTAACATGTCCGGCCCTCGTGAGCCCTCGAGGTGCATTGAAGGTACACCTCAGGTGAAGTTCCAAGCCCGTAGGGGACGAAGAATAGTCTAGAGTAAGAGCTCGAGGGGCTACCTCCCGTGCGACTTGTTTTGTCCGTAGTGCTTCGTTTGTGGTGATTATTATTATTATTACTATTATTATTATTATTATTATTATTATTATTATTAGTGATTTTTGTTCGCACTGAAGTGAGAGGGAACATGTACGCTAATCGAGTCTTATTAGCTGCTTGTTACGGCCCTAGAGCATTTAAGAAGCAGAACAACCTAAAATCACTACAAGCGAGTTCTTGTCGTTTATGTCAAACGAGCTAACAAATTGCTTGTGCGTCAACGAAGGAAGGATTTCACTTGTTTGTCTTAATCAGATCAAGCGTTCCGAGTTAGACGAACCAGCCCGAACACGGTAAATACATTAATTTACGCAATAATTGCTAAGCGGATACGCCCGGGCTATTCTCGAGGGTGATAGGTACGCAGTCAGGCAAAACATCAAAATATTCGAGCAATAACAATGACATGAGAAGAACATTTATATTTAGTGCCATTTCTGCTGCTGTGTTTTGTCAGTCAAACCCTTAAACTGTTTGATGGTAGAGAGTCTGCAAGCATTAATGGATCGCTATTTCACACAGCAACGAGTTCTTCTCGCTAATCGTATAATAAATATAATAATGATATAAAACATGGTGATAATTTGACTGCTACATTTAGCAAAGTGCTTCGTAGACCAAATATTTCAAGCGCACCAACTGTGACTAGAATAGTCAAACATTCTAGAAGACTGTCGATTATTGATGTCACACCATTGCCACATGTTCGGTCACGTGTGGCGGCGAGTTCTGGACACTATCTAATCGGCATCACGCTCAAGAGTACAACATCTCGAGATGAAGCACCGTGCAAAATATTCTTACAAAAGTTTCGCATCTTCATGCCCACAAAAAATCAGCTTACTTAACAGCTTCAACCTACAAACCATGCACCGCAAACAGATTGTTATTGGAGTAAATAAACAACTCCAACAAGTGAGTTTTCCAAAATAACTTTTAGGTAGGAGCCACAATTTCATGCTGATGGCATTATAAGCAAGTAAAATTGTCGGGTTAGGGCTGACGGAAAAACTCACATGAGTTTCATGGGAAGGAAATGTATCCTAAATATGTGACGGTTTTGTGTGGATTTTTTTACTTTTTGTTTTTATCAAACCTTTATGTAAACATACGACCGCCCAAACTTTGAGCAAGGGGATATGACGCTGTATCACTACAATCAGATACAAATGTTTCAAACCGAAATCCATTAAGAGTAACCAAAAGTGTCAGCAAAGCAGAAAAACGCATTTTTAAGATGTTTCGTTCCACAGGTCTACTCTATGAATAAATGCAAATTTCGATATTAAAGAATAACAAAACTGCATTTTATTTAGGATTTTAAAAATCTGTCTTTGTTGGGACACTAGGTACAAATATTATCCATAAAAGGAATTATATCATCATAAAAAGAAGAAGGATTTTGTACAGGAAAAGTAGGGGGGGGAAGGAATAACAACGCACAACGACAACATCATGGCAGCAGCAGCGGCAACAATACCAACAACAACAACAATAACAACAACAACAACAACAACAACGATTACCATAGGAATGTAAGAATAGCAACAGCAGCAGTAGCAACAACCGCAACATCAAGAACAACAACAATGTTCACAGATTCCCCCTATAACGTCTTACAAATGACCTTTGATGTATTTGTTCCTGCTACTAGTGCTAGCTACTCTTACCACCCCCTTCTCCCGCCTCTTCCCCATATTGTCGTAGGCAAGTTGAGCCGGGGTGTGCTTGCTGTTTACGATGTTGCTCATATGATCTATGTTTCCGCACACAATGGTTGCCGTTGTTGTTGTTCTTGTTGTCGTTGCCGTTGTTGCTGCCGTTGCCGTTGTTGCTGCCGTTGTTGCTGTTGTTGCCGTTGTTCTTGGTGGTGGGGTTATTGTTGTTTGTCGCTATTCTTGTCCTCTTCATTATGAAGATCATCATCATCATCATCATCATCATGTTTATGACTGACGTCGTGGTTGTCGTGTTTGACCTCGTCGCACCGTGATCACACCGTGGTGTACTTGCTACCGGCTATGAAGCCCCTACCATCTATAGGATCCCTATGATCATTCTCACTTTATCATCATCATCATCATCATCACCATCACCATTATCATCGCCCCCACCACCACCACCACCACCCATACTGAAAACATCACATCATCACCATCCATTTCTCTATATACCTTCTTCTTAGCTTCAGTGTTCAGTCATTGTTATGTTAGTATGAGCAGACGGGGCGCATGAATAGAAAATGGCAACAACCAAATGGTGATGTCTACTACTACTACTACTACTATGCTGCAGAAGCACGATGCAAACGACCACGACGATACACGGTCCCGACGACATAGGATCATAGGAGGCTGGTGGCGGTAGCGGCTCTATGTGCGCCTATGCTGCTCTCAGCCAACACAGAACGTCCACGGAATTGCGTTTGCATTGGCATTCGTAAGACGTATAGCCCATAAATACAAATGTGCAACAACCGAGATCAGACGGACCGTGCTGCACCTATGCGTCTGCTTCGGTCGGTCGCAAGGCGCACGCAAATGCACTGCGCCCGCCACCGGGATCAACTTTTGGTTCCTTCCTATTATAGTTGATTCGAACGCTGTCTTTTCCCGGTGGCGGGGATCGCGCGGTGGCAGCAGCAGCAGCGATCGGACAGGGTGACGCAACGCTTCACAGACAGATTACAGCCGGTCTCTTTGACAGCGGAGGCGGCAGCCGAACCAGTAGCAATTTCAATCAGCTAGTGGGGGGGGAGTGCCTTCCGCTCATACTGGGAATTATTACGTTTGCAAACATTGACAGCCACCCGACCCGATCACAGCAAGGAAAACAACTACAACAACAACAACAACAACAACAACCACAACAACAACACCAACACCACCACCACCAACAACAACAACAACAAAATCAACAACAACAACAATAACAATAACAAACACGATAACGGCAATAGCAACAACAATAACAACACCGTTGCGGTGCACAACGAAAGTAGCAGCAGCAAGAACAGTCAAAACGACAATACCAACCAAATAAAGACAACAGCAATAACAGTAATAATTACAACAGCAACAACAATCATCTAAAGAGACATCAACACAGCGACAACATTCTCACGTAAGCAATTTCATTACTGCAATGAATATACAACAACAACACCTATACAGTAGCAAAACAATACGCATCAGCAGCAGCAGTGATATTAGAGACAGCAGATCGCCTATCGGCCATCCATCAATATCGTCTTTGTTGTTGAACGACAGTCGAGCCTTGGTATATTTCGTAATATTGATTCATATGTTGGCAAGTAGTCGCACACCGATGTGTATGTATGTATATGTGTACATATACAAAAAAAATGCTATATATAGGTATCAACGTACATACGTTCACATACTTATATTATATAAACTAACGTACATATTGGACAGGATTGCTGAAAAAATACACTTAATAAGAGTATGTGCACGTAAGAATGTAAATGTGACGCTTGAACCAGGTGCAATGTATAAATACATATACGTAAGTAATTTTTTTTAAGAGTCTTTTTACTAAATTGGGCGAACGTTTGAAGATAACTATTGGGGACAAAAGAGCCGCACAATTTTCACGCCAGAGACTTTCGATTGACGTCCAGCGAAGGCAACGCGATCTCAATTTTGGGGTCGCTTGCCAAATGGTGCGTACCAGAATTGTTCTCGGTTGGAAGTTAACACGTTTACTTACACAGTATTGTAATATGAATTGATGAATAAAGTGTCAAATAAAGCTTTGTTTGAAGGGCCTACGTAATTTTTTGTCTCGAGAATTTGAATTTTTTTTATAAGATCAATAAGTCAGACGACCTAGGTTTTTATTTTCCAACTTACCTACTGAATTACATACTTATATGTTTAAAAGCGTAGGTCTTTGCTTATATGTATATACAAATATGTAAATATATAAGCAGCGTTTTTCTAAGAAAGTAGTTTTTCTAAAATCAACGAATGAACGTTTAAATTAAGGGCTCTAGCGACTAGTTAATATTTACTATTGCGTAAAACATCAACTATCCAAATCGGTTAACTGACGTAAGTAACTTATGTATGCGCTCCGTTTTCTTTGGTATATATAACTCCACTAATTAAATCTCTCTTTTTATCAATATATATATATATATATATATATATGGTTTTAAGCTTGCACAGATAATATTCGTTGCTCTACTATCAACTTCCAGTGAATGGTCTGTAATAATATTTTTTTAGGAATGAACTTTAAAGCGGAGCATAATGTTTTTTATGATCTACACAACATGTGTACAGCATAAAACAGCGTTTAGCTTGTCTAACAGTTGTCGTCTTTGTGCCATTAAGTTGACAATTAGTCTCGGAAAGTATATACATCTTAAAAAATAAATCCTTCTTGCTGTTCGCCTTTTCCGTTTCGCTATCTTCGAGATCTCTATATGGCGGGCCTCTTATGACACGCCCATTTTATACATAGTACTTACACATACATAAACAAATATTTATATATATATATATATATATATATATATAATATTTTTTGTACTTATTGTTGTTTGCTATTTGCCGTTCCTTAAAGCTTGCGAGATTCTTTGCAGGATCACATTTGTGCATTGTTATCGACACACAGATGATATGTGTTGACCCGAATTAACAAAATCTTCACTAAGGTATCCTGATTTAAGTAATTACAAGCAGGTATAACTACACTGCGGGGAAGCCTCTTCTCCACGCTCCTTATAAGTCATTACAGACTAACCTTTGGCAACAATATCGACGTATTCCATAGAACATGTAGAGAAAAGAACAGCAAAGGGTTTCCCCCTCTCCAGACTGAATTATAACAACACTCATACAATTATGCATATGTGTACGCATCATATAGCCTATGCGGCAAGTGTGTTAACCCTCTATCGTTGACATTGTTTGACGACTGTCAGGTAATGTCACAAAAAGCTATCGGCTGTTCAACAGGTGTTGAACATAGTAACATGCTTTGCAACGCATTCATTAAACAAACACGTTGTTATTTTAAACACTGCTTTAATTGCCCTCTCAGTAAAACTCACCCCTTCTTGGTACTGCCATGAGAAGAAAATCTAAATCCTATATCTAATCCTAAATTGCTGTCAGCCGCAAAAAAAGAGACAACGACTGTAAGCTGACGGCGGCAGCAGCAGCAGCAACAAAACAAAAAACAACATCAGCGACAACAAAAACAACAACAAGGCTTTGATACCGACGACAAAACGACAGGTCAGCATTTTGTCTGGTGAAACAGGATTCACACGGTATTCGTGCCAGAATAACACCATTCATAGGGCGCTAATATTCGCCGGACCCGAGCCCGGTCGACGCCGGTCCGGCTGCTCCACACGGGTACAGAGCCCCTACGGAAGTCGGCGTCTCATGTAAATGCCTTACCTCACGATGTGAGGTACTTCATGTCGCCATCATCGCCAGCTCATCGTCATCGCCATCGACGCCGCTGCTGCTGCTGTCGTTGACGCTGTGCGGCCACCATGGCAGAAGTTGTTTTTACCGCTTGCTTAGCTGGTTTCTAATGGACAATCGCTAGGCTGCCACTGTCGCTCTAGCTGGGGCTCACGATGAATGCCTCTCCACGCTCAGTTAACTGCGTCATCGGATGCTCGGATGTCATCGTGGGATCGCGGCACCATCGCACTACCATCACAACTAACCACAACAACAGCAACAGCAATAACAAACTGCAACAGCAACAATAACAACAACAACAACAACAAGCGCAGCAGTAGCATTAGTAACAACAGCAATAATAAAAACAACAACGACAACGGCATTAATAGCAACGACAATTACAACAACAACAACATAAATAGCAACGACAATAACAGCAGCAACAACAACAACATTAATAGCAACGACAATAACAACAACAACAGCGTGGGTTGAAGCAGTCGGGCATCGGCGCCGTGTCGAAAAGAAAGAGGCCGGCTGAACTGAGTCGACGAGAGAACGAGTCACCGCTAACCAAGCACCACGCACAACAGCGCTGGTCACTGATACCCCCGAACCCGACCCGCCGCCAGCGCTGAACGTAGCGGCGGGTCTGGAAAGAGGCTGTCAGTCACTTTGTCGTGGCGTCAAAACGAGTGGCTTCACGAGACGAAAGTGCTTCGCGAAGAGCTACTACAACCCCCTTGAGGAGGATCGCAGAGGGTTGATTGGGGTAGAAGGGGGGTTGTGTTGGTGGGTGGGCGGGCGGGCGGGCGTGCAGGCTACGTGTGGGGAGCAGGGAGGGCCGACGCGCGACGTCAGCTCTGCGGGGGCGTCCGTAGTGGTTCGTGGTACACACAGTGCAGCTAGATGGACACGATGGCTTCTTGACTACCTTGTCATATGTCAGGGGCAGGGCAGGGGTGTCTCTGTTGATCTTCGTCATATTTTTTCTTCTGCTTCTTCCTCTCCTTGGGGTTCCTCTTCTTCGTCTTCTTCCTCTTCCTATTCTTCTCCTTTTTGAGAAGATCTCCTCTCTTGTGGCGGGTGGCGGTGACACCGGCGCGATGAAATGTCGACGGTGCTGCTGCTGGGTGCTGCGGCCGCGACCGCCCGTTGTTTTCACCACCCCCTCGACGCTGGCGAGAAGGGTCGTCCGGCAGTACCGCGACACGAAAACAGCGTGCGCGATCGATTCAATCGCAGTTGTTCCGTGACGACAACCGCGTTTGTACAGTGGCAGTAAACTTGCTCTACGGTCGCTACTTACCTGCTTACCTACTCTGTCTGCGTCATTTTGTCGCGTTGCGCTAATTGTTGTAGCGCTGCGACTAGCGTACGAAAGTGTACGATGTACGCGGTGGCATATGGGCATCAGCCTATTATGATTAGTTGCTTCGTGCTCATCTGTTAGATTGTGTTGTTGTTGTCGTCGTTGTTGATCTTGTTACGAGTAGTGTTCGTGGTGTGTTCGTTGTATTTGGTCCTACGGAACAAACTGACCCACTGACTGGCTTGACGTTCTCTTCAACCCCTGGCGCTTCCCAAGCAGTGCTAGGGTTAGTTAGCTGCTGACTCAGCCAGCAGCCTTCAATCGGGCTCTAGTAGCTGTTGTTGTTGTTGTTGCTGCTGCTGCAGCTGCTGCCGCTGCTGTTGTTGTCGTCGTTACTGTTGCTGTTATCAATAGTATTGGTGGTGGTGGTAGTGGTACCAAGTTTGTTGAGTGACCATTCTGGCTAAGAGCGGCAAAACGTAGACTTTGTGTAACTGGTGCTGCTCTTATACGTCTCTCCCATTGGATACATACATATATACGTACGCCTACTGCAGCCAGAGCGACATCATGCATTGTCTCTGGCTGTTGCTAGTGGCCATAGCAGGATTAGCTATCTGCGCTCAGGCTGGCGGACATGGTGGTGGCTATGGTGGTGGTTACGGAGGAGGCCACGGTGGCCACGGCGGCTGGAAGACGGAGGAGGTCATCAAGTACGTGCACAAAGTCGTCCCCGTTCCCGTCCCGGTGCAAGTGCCCAAGCACGTGCCAGTGCCGAAGTTCTTTCCCGTCAAGAAGATCGTGCACGTGCCACAGCCCGTGCCGGTCCCCGTAAAAGTTCCCGTCGTCAAGAAGATTCCCAAGTTCGTCAAGGACATGAAAGTGATCGGCATACCGAAACCCAGCTTCTCGCACCACTTCGTCAACTTTGGCATTCCCTATCCGGTATTCAAGCATCATCCGGTGACGATCTACCGCACCATGCCGGTGAAAAAGGTCATCATGGTTCCGGTAGCGCACAAGGTGCCCAAGTACTATCCGGTGAAGGTGCACAAGATAATCACGGTGCCGCAGCCGTTCCACGTTCCGGTCGTGGTGCCCATCTACAAAAAGATCATTGTCAAGAAGCCGATCTATATACCGGTGCCCGTCTACATGAAGAAACACAAGCCCATGATGTACCACGGCTGGCAACACTAGCCGCGTGCACTTCTGCTGCACTCGCCCTGAGTGCTTCACTTAAGCTTTCTCTCAGCAGACGTTTTACGGCACACATGCCTATAATACAGAACGCCATTAAGAAGAACAAGACCAAAACCTTTCCTACTCAGCTGTTTCCTTCTCTTTTTGAGGCGGTAGAAGACCAGCTCCTAGTTTCCAGTTCTGCCTTTTTCTCTAAGACAGGGTGCGCCAATAAATAGCCAAAAAAAAGCGCGTAATCTCAACAGCCTTTGCGAGGCACCAATGTTGTGGCGCAACGCAGAAATAGAGAAAAAGAAGACAGGACGATGTACTGCCAGCTAAGGATTGAAGTGTCATGTCATTAGTGAAGTTTAATGACCTATTTGCTGACTACGATGACCTGCCGGCAATGCCCTTTTCGTCCTCTGCGAATAGTTGTTGCTGTTGTTGCTTCTGCTGCTGCTGCTGTTTTTGTTGTTGTGGTTGATGCTATTGTTGCCATCGTCAATGTTTCTGCTGCTACTGTAGTTGAGGTGGCGACGGAAATGGAAAAACAGAACATCGATCTGTCGCCTACATGAACTTAGTATACGCGACGATATGCAGCAGCGACGTAATGAGCAAACGACGACAACGGTTACGACAAGGAGTACCTTTGGTGTGAAGCGATAGGCGCACTAGTTAAATGCCAATTAAATGCGCTGGTAAAACACAACCGTTACCCACTGCTGCCCCCAGTGCTACTACTACTACTACTATTACAACTACAAATATCAATTTTAGTCTTAGCTTTACGATAGCAAGGCAGGTAAAGCACCGTTACCCCGTCGCTATTTAATAGTAGGCCCATCGCCTTCCCTATTTTCTAGTTGCTACTACATCTCTCGTAGCAGATTGTGTTGTAGTAACAACTGTGGGGTGGTGACAATAGAAGTCGCATATTTAACACATTTAAATACATTCGTAGTTTTTACGCAACGCAGCTACACAACAGCTATACAGAACATATACATATATAAACACAGACGATACAGGTCTGCTAGATGGATGCACGGAATTTTTGGCAGTTTACTGTATTGTAAAATAGTTTTATATATATATATATATATATATATATATATATATATATATATATATATATATATATATAATATATATATATATATGAGTAGTCGTACACACATATATATATATATACATACATATTGTTGCCATTGATGTGTCTCGATGGATTGAAACGTGCCATTAATACCTTAATGTGAATAAGTGCGGAAGCTCGACTCTAGAAGCCGCTACTGCTGTGCGTCGTGCATCCTGGCCGGGCGTCTTCTATGTAGGCCTCGGCATTGTGGGGGGGAGCAGCTAAAACTGCAATCTGTCATGTAGGTGGCAACTTCTCAGCTAACGAATCAACCGATGGGCTGGTCCATGGCGGTGGCACATATGCGGCGTTCGTCATTACGCTGCTTCTCGAGTTCATTGTTGCTGTTGATGCTGTCTCTCGTCGTCAGTTTGTTTTTGGCTGTCATCGTTGTTTGTTGATTCGGTCTAATGCACAATAAGGTCTAGTCCTGCCTCGTTTTCAAATCACCAGTAAACGTCAGTGAATGGGCACGATGAGAAGGAAACGTATATATACGTATATATATATATATATATATATATATATATATATACATCAATTCGAATAGCTGTTGACGTTGTTGTTTGCTGTCTGCCGTGGTGTCCTGACTCTATGTGTTGATGTTTTTAACCTAGTGTTGTCCTCCGCTGCCGTGCGTATTACGGTTGTTGTTGTTGTAAAAGTATAAATACCAGAGGTTATGTACTGTAGATTTAACTGTTATTATTGTTTATTGTTGTTCTCACTTCTGTGCCTTTGGCTACTTAAGAGACGATATATGTATAATAGCATGTTTGTGATATATAAACATAGGCATGAGCCTTATTGCCAGTCTTGTATAGATTCCGCAGCTTGTGCCACTGTTTACTTACCTACTCCTTGTCCCTGTTGTTAGTTGCCTTTGTGAGCTCCGCGCTGAGTAGTCTTGTATGTGCTCGTATGCATGTATATGTATATATATATATATATATATATATATATATATATATATATATATATATATATATATATATATATATATATATTAAAATATATAAAATCATTTATATGTATTTATGTACGTGCAATGTGTTGATTTGTACGTTTAGATGTGTTAGAGTGACCGTTTCTAGTCTGTTTATTCGTTTCTAACGGCTGATGGCGGGCGCATCGTATGGTCTTGCCTGCTACCCGGCAGCGGTATGCGGCCCGCATATATATATATATATATGTGTGCAGTACAATATGATAATTTGCCGTCCCAAAGGCCAAAGGGGCCGCAAATGGGTTGACGCATGACACCCTGTGGTATGTTTGAGTTGTCCCAGCATAAGCCCGGCTTAGCGCTGTACGCGAAGAAACATTACGTGTGTAAGTAAGCCTCTACGACGTGTGTGTCTCGCGCTGGTGCGAGGTGACGTAACTGCTGTAATTTATTCGCTTCCTACTAATTGAAGTTCACCTTCGCCTTGATTCTTGCCAAGCAAGCTTGTGGCTCTGCGGCTGGATCCGGCGTTGAACGCGCGAACCACAGTGTGCGACTGACCCACACAAGAGTTCCTGTTATTGTCATATTATTGTTGCTGCTGATACTTTTCTACTGTTGTTGCTGTTGTTGTTGTTACTGTTATTGTTGTTGTTGTTGTTGTTTTTGTTATGGTCTTTTGTTTTTGTTGGATCTGTTGTCATTAATATTTTTACGGCTGTTATCTAAGTATTTGTATTGCTATTATGGGTGCCCTATTGTTTGGACGCCAGTCAACTTTGGTTCCGTCGCTAATTGGCGCTGCTACCCCCCCTGCTCATCGTTCCTATTCAAATTATAGCAGGAAGCGCCATTAAGAGTCGGTCGCGTCCGCGTGCTGCTGTCGTAATATTAACAAAATATAAATAAATACATACTAGACATACACACATATGAACATTGCTTGTTACACTATTACGAAACATCACTGTGCGTGTGTTTCGTTGCCGAAAGTGTCGTTCGGAGTGACACGGAACGGGTGTTTAGTTCCTAAATATGCGACTGAATAGTTACTCTCGGTGTTTGTGAGAAACCAACTCGGACGGATTTAACGAAAATACCACCAGGATCAGCCACTGTGAGGCTATCCCGTGCATGTTTGTAAATACTGAGGTCCGAATATTAAAGCGAAAATAAATAAAGCGGACATTGTTATATGTTGTAGAATGACTCCTGTCTGTGTCTTTACTGATGACTATACTGCTAGGTTTTCATATCTCATATTTTCAGTGCATACTGTTGTTACACAGCAGCGAGACTGCAACTCGCACGAATGATAACAATCCTTGATCTATCTTCAGGAATAACGTTAGTGACTTCTTTTTGGGATTGCACGGTTAAATATAAAAACGTCACCGCCTGTCACTCATAGCGCATTCGCCTTGCAATTATGCCAAGTCGAGAGGAAGTACCTTCTTCTGGTTTCTTCTTCACTTTCTTCACAATAGTCAACATCGTAATCTTTTTTTTATTCGGTTTCGTCTTTTCTTGGTAATATAATTCGTTGTCGACGTGACGGTAGTTTAGCGTTGCATGCTGTTACTGTTGGTTGCGCCGATCCCTCCGCAATCGACGGCAATTTGCAGCTTATGCTTAACGTAAATTGAGTTAGGTCAACGTGTATTTTCTTTAATTCTCTAGGAACGTCACAAATGCCAACCTGCCAATAAAATTCACACTTGAAGAGGCATGCCAACCAGTGCCCAGTCACTCTCAGGAAGCAGCCCCCTCCCGTTCAGCCAAAATCTTGAGGGAATGCATCTTGCCCTACTTAGAAAAAAAATCATTCACGCACCACGCCTCCTGATAAGAGCCCGGAAACTTCACGCAACAGAGTCTTATAGTACCTAACGGGTTTATAAGCAAGCGAGTGTAACTGCGTCATGATATCTCCGTCAGAAAAGAGCAAACCTTGGGGTGGGCTCCTGACTCAGAGTGAGAACTCTTCTGAGAGCCGGCCTTATAAGCTGTTTAAAGGACTACCTAACAATGTAGTATGTCAATAATCCGTACGCCCATAAAAACACTCTTTTACCTCCTAGCCCTCGTCACCGCATGAAGGTGCTCGACGTGGCGTCCCGGTTCAAGGCAAAAAGTCCACAGGGCTAGACGTAGCTTTCCTCCCCTCACCGTGACGAGACTCTTCTTAAAGTACCCATGATTCATGACGAGCATTGGCACGAGCATACTCGGAAACGGCGAGTTCAAGGCGAACGCTATCAGCTCACGCCTGCAGTGAGTTTTGCTGTATGCGCACTGCATTTTCCACTTACTCCTCTATTAAAAAAACGTCATCTACCTCGTCTTTACACCTCGTCGCCGACCGGGGTGAATTGGTAGCTACCAGAAAAAGAAAAGATACATTTTTAAGGGTTAGCTAACACAACAACGGTGGAGCAAGGATTGTCAAATAAAGTAGTTTTCTCTCGTATTGGAGTTTGTCTCTTAGTCGTATTTTGAAACGTGCAATTTCAAACCAGTTATGTCAGTACATAAACATCTGATAGGCAAAAATTGTAATTCTCCTCAGAATTTTGAATCATTCAAACTACACTTACGGTTTATATGTAAATTGTTTAGTTTAAAAAAACAATATGCTGGTTTCGTGTGGGTTTAGTCGGCCAAGTGATCCGAACGTTCTCAATGTTAGTAATTACCTAACTTTTATACATAGGGCTAAAGTACGTCTGTAAAATCTCTATGATAGAGTACAGACGTGGTTATTCGGAAGGAGAAACACGTCGCGGAGTGCCATTTCCAGTAGCGCAGAGCGTTTTCATGGTAGAGAGATTGCATAAGGAGCGCTTTGGAGTTCTTCCTGGAGTGCAGCAGCATTGCAAACGTTTGGCAGGCAATCTGCAATATACTAATCGCTCGTCACCACCTTCGTCCAGTTCGAGCACCACCACATGTTCACTTCTAGAGAAGGTGGCAAATATTACCTTGCCAGCGGACTGTTGACGCTTCACTTCTGTGGGTAAACGCGCGTCAAGGCGTGACCACTGGGCTTGAGTTTTAAGACTTGACTAGAGGGTCATAATCATGCACTAACGTATTATCACCGGAATGAGTCAGGAAATTAATAAGGGGTTGCTCCAGGGCCATTCTCGTAAAATGTGCTCTCCCATGAGAACATGACCTGTTTGTTGAGCATGTCCTGCTGACCCGCAATAAACGTCACGTATAAAGTTCCAATCTAGCACTATAGTAGTTCAATATAGAAAACAGCCTGTCCAGTGCTTGCTTGTAGGTAACCAGCTAAAATTCCATGATATGGGCCTTATAGCGCAGTCGGCTGCGCGCGCAGAAATGAGCGAAGTCGACACAAAAATGCCGACAATGACTAATTGAACTAGATACTTGATAATATCGACCACGTCTGGTTGTATAGTTGGTCGGATTATGGTGCTGCTAAATCATAACAGTACTTTTAACCGCCATATAAACATTACGTCCCGGTAGCGTCCGCTAAACAGTATACTTAGAGTTCGGAAACGAAAACACGTTGACTAAGTAAGCGGCTCACTAGTCCAATCAATCACACAGGGAATCCTACAGAACAAGACAGAAGAGCTGTATCTATCAAACGATAATAAAGACCACACATAGTCAACGGTATGGGCCGTCACTCCACTGTGAAAGACAGCGGCGTCGGTTTGTTACGAAAGCGCTTGACAACGGGAAATACCGTTGTCATGTTAGACTTACTTACTTGTGTTTTTCAATGTGTATTAATGTTCAAGGTTCCAGGTCGGCTTACACCAACAAGAAAGGCCTTGACACGCCAGTCGACGAGAGGTATGCAATTCACGTTTGCGTCTGCTCTTCCTGTGTGCTAGGGCGGGCAGGATTGCATACGAAAATCGGGTATTAACATAGCGTCCTCCATCCTGATCCTGTTAATGACGTGATACGAAGATGCCAATCGCAACAACTTTCGCAGTGCTCTTAGTATTTTGTCGGATGTGATTCTTTGTCTCGCTCTTTGATTTATTTTATTTGAAGCGTCTTTATTTACCAAGAACGCGCTGTCAATTCCGTTAATAAACTACGGTTGAAATATATATATATATATATATATATATATATATATATAGTAAATCACATGGAAACCAAGAATAAAGCTTAAATGTCAATACAAGATACAATAAAAATGCAGGCGAGTAGGAATTTAACATGATTTTGGGGGCTCCCAAGGGCCAACGAGCAGAACAGTTTTACGACTATGTCAGACAGGAAAAACAACAATGGCAACTAAGGTCCAAGATAGAACATACACAAAAGGTGAAATGGACACCGCGTCACCGCGGCATTGAGAAAGAAATACGTGTATTATCTAACAAAGCAATTTAATAATATATTTAAAGGAGGCAGACTCCCGGAGAGTTGGCGAGTTGAAAGAGAAAAGTTTCTCTTCTTCCCAAGGTGGGGGATAGATAATAACAGAATAAAAGACCAATTACAATTACACCTATAACGTATCGAATATTTATGCAGGCGTTTAAGGGTAGAGTGTAGAGCATTCTGGAGGCAAATGAGAAGATAGGAGGATGGCAGTGCGAATTTCGGAAGGGGTATACCTAGATGATCATATTTTTTATTATGCCAGGTTGTGGAAGCGTCGAGATTGCGGCAACAAGGGTGTGTGGCAAAACTTTTAGACAATAAAAAACATATGATATGGTCAGAACAAAGTTGTATCAAATAATGTCGAAGAAGGGTTCTGAGAGAAGCTAGGTGGAGTTACTAGAATAAATTTACAGTATTAACACGGTTAAAATATTAATAGCAGCCGAACAATCTAGAGAGTTTATAGTCGCTAAGGGGGTCAGGCAAGGCTGTCCATTGTCATCGGTGATTTTTTATGTATA